>OZ014451.1:16516922-17064922 GCA_963966035.1 Acleris laterana
CACCCATATAAGGTCGACCACTGGTGACTTTACCCTACGTTGTAGAAAGAATTTAAAATTGATGTTTTTTTTCCCTTAAATGTGAAAACATGATTAGAAACAAAAACGTCTAAAGTGTACTATAGGGTCTAGAACTATCTAACAGACAAAAATGCTTGGCCTAAACCCGAAACTTAGTCATTAATAGTTTGTACAAATGCATAAGTTTTGTCTTGTCTAGGGGACACCGTTGATGTAAGAATAAGTAGGTTTTTTCTTTGCTTTTTCTCACTTTATCACTCTCTTAAGAATTTTGGCATGTTTTCCTGTGCTGAACTAAGAATTATACCTATTTCATATTATATTTAATTTATTATTTATAGCTTTATATAATGCTTGAGTAATTATTACCATTGTAATATGAAGTATGTTTAAAAAATGATTAACTTTGATCTTTATATATTTTCTTAATTCTTTGTCCCTTTCGTGTATCTCAAGTACTCCACAAATTACTTCAAATTGCTTTTAATCAGAAGTCGTAAAAAAAATACATATTTGTTGTTTCTTGTCAGAGCGGTGGTAAACTGGACGCGGTCCTAACGGAGTATGCATCACGACTTGCAGCCCAGGGCTGTCTGCAGTCCGCGTTGAACAGCCTCGAGGGCGTCGAGGACACCACGCTGAGGACCCGCCTGAGCTACGCGCTGGGCCTGGCGCAGACCAGACCAACCCAAGTGAGTATACCAGACCAGGAGTATAATATAGAAAAAAATACGCGAAATTAAATTCTAAACAACTTCTGTCTGTAAAACAACGTACGGTCATGAGCGTTAATTTGGGACCCATTTCAAGAAAAATATGCTTGAAGTCGTCGATGTCATTAGAGATGTCAAGTCATTTGTAACTTTTAGGAAACTCAACCTTATTTTTCTAGAATGTCAGATTGACTTTCAACCTAAGGTGGGTACCAAATTAAATCTCGTGACTGTACAACCGAAGGTTTGTTTATTATGATAATTAAAATAAAACCGTTTCTGTTGTAAAAAACAGTTTTCGGTCAAAAGATTTTAATCGTACATTACGCGTAAAAAAAATGCGATCCAACAGTGCATCTTTGTTCGATTGCCTGTGAAGAACGTGTAGGTTAGCTTGGAGCAAATGTCTGGGAAGGTAAAAAAAGTTACAGTAAAGTTCTTCAAAAAAAAAGACGTCGTTCTTGTTCGTGTTGTGACTGATACGTGTGCTGGATTTTGGTAAAAAACAAGACAAATCTTGTAAGGGGAAATCCTTTTTGACTGGTCGTAATGATGGCTCCGATCAACCGAACTTCCGTCCCTTCCCCAAATATGTAGTTTCGCCCAACACCTTTTCGCAAGCTCTAATAGACTAATAGCCCGCATTCCCAAGTCTATGAAGAAATGTATGAAACCTCTATGTTCTAATACGATGAACTGACAGGCTAATATCGTCTGGGGGATTGTTAACAAGTGTTGCCCTTAATCTTTCGTATGCACCCGTATTTATGGCAAAGTCACACGTCTAATTTAAATTTAGAACTGTTTTATACGTTTTATAGGTTTAATTCAACGAATGATTCATCGTTCATTGCGATTGGAAAAATTAAAACATTTTATACTATTGAACTTGTTTTTAAGTCCAAAATCAAGTTAAATGTTGATCATGTGACCTCACATTGATCATTGCTTATGCAGACGACGACGAGATCAGGTGCACTGATCAGTGTTTAGACGTACCAAGGGATGACAATGACGTGTGTTGCAGCAACCGGCGCAGCAGTACGGGCGCGCGCGCAAGGTCAGCGGGCCGCAGAAGCGTCTCGTGGCGCATAACGACGTCTCCAACACGTACAGTGCAGGTCAGTGCCGCGACAGCTAGTGAACTGGCTTAGACAGGGCTGTTTAGTTATTTGACGTATTGCTTTTTAAGAGGTTATATTTCACAGACAAAAGGTGTTTTGACAAAGTCTGCTTCAGTGCACTACTGTGAATCCTTTCGGAATAAATGTTTAATGTTTAATGTTTAATGTTTATTTGGGCACAAACGGTACAAGTAAAGAAAAAAATATAACAGAAAAACTTACATAACACATTGACCAGTGAAGTTGCCACAATTAACTAATACAGTACAGAGTAACACGTCAAAAATGTGAGTTTACATCGCACCTTGATAATCATACCATCACTAAACAAAAAAATGCTTTATTTGAAATCCAATTTCATTTTGATGGTAATATTGTCATTATTCGAACTCATATATTTTGTTTAGTGACGGTTTGATTATCAAGGTATAATATTATTATTAAATTCAAGTAAAGTATTAAATTCAATTACTGACAAAACTTAATGAAATGTATTTTTTTATTTCCAAATTGCGATGTTGTTTCAAATATAATAATTTTGTAAAAATGTAAGATGAAGCAAGCATGTAATTGGAATCATTTGTCATTTTTGCAAATCCCTTGTGTTTTTGTCCATAAAATATATATTTGCCATGAATAAACATGAAAGCATGTGTCTGTGGCAGTCCCGCCCGCGTTCGAGGCGAGTCCCTGGCAGGCGGCGCCCGCGCAGAGCTACGCGCCGCAGCCGCCGCGCCCCGGCAGCGTCGGCCCGCACGCAGGTTCCACTCACTTCGCATATCTACTATAACAATTATGCATGTTTATCCCGGCGCAATTTTTTTTCCATACCATCCCATACTTCTATTCTCCCGCATTTTTCTATATTTTGGCTAGTTTTTTTTTATTTTTTTATGTCATAGAGTAGACAAACGAGCACACAGGCCACCTGATGGTAAGTGGAAACTGTGACCCATAGACATTCGCATTCACAAGAATGCAATGCAATCTTAAGACTGCAAATGCGTTGCCAACCATGAGGACTAAGATGGAATGCCTCTATGCTAGTCATTTCACCGGCTCTCTTATCCCCAAACCGGAACACAACAAAGATCAATCCGCAATCAGTGTTGCATCGCCATTTGCGTCTGTAACACTTACTGTAACTGAATGAAGCCACATTTTAATATTTTCAGGTGGAATAACCTCAAAATCGAAATACAAAGTGGACCCATCAGTGCAGTCCGCGCCACTGTACAACCAGTACAGCTTCAACAACGCTCAGCAGCCTCAGTACGGGTTCAACAGCCCGCTCCCCGACCAGTACAGCGGGGCCACCGTGCCCAGCGCCGGGCTCAACCAATCCTACAGCCAACCACTTAACCCTAGCCAACTTAATCCTAGCCAACTCAACCCTAGCCAACATAACCCTAGCCAACTTAACCCGAGTCAGTTCCCGAGCGCGGCCCCTTTGAACCCTGCGCCGAACCCGAGCCAAGTGAACGGCAGCTACTACCAGGAGGCGCCCGCGCAGCGAGCCGCGCCAGGGTGGAATGACCCGCCCCTACTCACTGGCAAGCCCAAGGTGAGTGTCTCGTAACCACGGTCGTTGCAAGGATCGACATCTGTTTTATTGATAATGTTGACTATACGCGATTTAGTTCTAAACTACAAATAGTGTTATAGATGAATTAGCGAGAGCGTGGAATTGTAAAAAAGGCTTTCTCTTGCCTATAAACACACAATACTACTACATATGCAATTTCACGCTCTCGCTAATTCATCTATAACTGTAGAGTACTCGCTTATGCTCGGGCACCTAATTAAAAAGTAACTTTCAGCTTAGTATAAAGGGTCTATTTGCTACGAGCGAGATACGCGCTACCATCACTTCGCCAATGCGTAAAAATACGTATTGTGCTAATTTTTTCCAACTTCTAAACAGGAAACTTTTTGCAAGTTTTCGCTGACTATAATCATATAGAATTCTTGTTCTAAACAGCGCAATAACCTAAAATACGTATTTAGAGCAAGACAGCCATTATTGCAGACTATAAATTGCGGAAATGTCCCGTCAAGAAACACCCTTTGAGCTGCCGCGGCTTCATATCAGTATTCTCACTGACTGAATGGTTAACAAATGAAGGCTGTCTTCCAAGTACTCGCGTATTTAATGGAAGTGTTGCGTAGCCCTGCGACAGCGAGATGTCGGCCCTGCACGCAGGGACGCGGCGCTGGGCGCTCGCCATCGAGCACCGCCGCCTGCACGAGGTAGCGGGTGCCGAACTAGCGTGTGCATGATGCCATGGTCTTTCCGTGTTCGATCTAGTTTCATATGGACACTCCGAATCATAGGGGACGATCTTACATATATTGACCTAGTCCCAAACTGTAGGCTTGTAGAATAACAAATAGTAGTAAATAACAATACGAATTTAAATAATATAGTTACATAAATACTTAAATACAAATATCTAAGATTCAGGACACAAATATTTTTTCTTACCGGGGATCGTACAGTCACGGACTTTAATTGATCAGCCACTTGCCACTGTTCATATTTTAGCCGTGTAATGCAAATCGGATTCAGTCGGTTTTACTCGTATATCGAGATAAAGAAATTCACACGTCTTCGTATAATAGAAAATAATAGAAGAACAAAATGACATGCAATATTAACGGTTGGCTAACCTGAGACCCTTCTACCAACCAGATAACAGAGTGACATCACATCACCCAAAGGCAACCAATTGCATGTCTGTCTAGTTGCTATGGCTACGTAAACAACAGCTACTATTGGTGATACAACGCCCAATCAGCTATTCTACTGAACACAGTCGTTATTGGTCGTTTAATAGGGTTGCTATGACCACGTTTAAACAACAGTCACTGTTAGTCCAAACTGAACTGTTTTTATTGGCCGATACCAAATTGCATTACACGGCTAAAATTATGAACAGTGGCAAGTGGCTGATCAATTAAAGTCCGTGACTGTACTATGAAACTCAGAAATGAGGGAAGAGGAACGCATTCACTGCCGATCTTTGTTCCACCTGTATAGGGACTGGGTCTATATCAGAATCCATAATGGTTTTTTCGCATAATGTATAATTTTGCATGAAATGGTTGTTACAATAGAAAGGGGTTTACTTTAATTATTATTAAAAACTAATCTAACCTAACCTAATAATCTACACAAAATTGACGTTTTTTGAAATTCTACAATGTCTGCCGGGTGTTATGTCAAACGAATTTAAGCGAAAAAATACATAGGTAATGCGAAAAAAAAATTAGTTTCAAAGGGGTACCATAGGGACTTTCACCGTGAAATTCATTATCATGGCGCACGTGGAAGTCTCTCAACAGACTCTGCGCTCAGGTCGGTAGATGCCGAGAAAACTTGGTAAAGTACAACTGCAGCTGCGGCGCTACCACAGGCTATGGCGCATCTCCTACCGTGCCCCAAAAACTGCATATAACAGGACCTATATGACCCTGCTAGCAATGCCGTTCGCGTGCCAGAATATTGGGCAGCTCACATCTAACACGCCAAACGCTAAGAAAAATAAGTAGCTTTGCGTGTTTGTACCTTGTCGCAGTAACGTATTATAGTGAGAGTGATTTGAATTTAGCATGTCTATAGCTGCGACATAGTACTAAATTATGCGGCTACTTTAGAGTTCGACCGTTCGAATATTGTGCTGTTAATTGCGTTTCAAGTAGCAAACAATTAGGAATCTTAATGTGTTGGGATTAAGTTCATTTTCTCAAATGGTTAGACCTTTTTGGGTATCTACCCCATCCAATTTTGTTGGAATGTTGTCCCTTTAGATACGGCTGAAATTTTCACCATTTAAATCTGTTTGGTTACCTATGCAGTTACATCTTCTTGAATTTTTATCCAAGCAGATAGTTAAAACATACTGTTACATTACAGCAGATTTTTCTGACATTTTCGCATTTTTTGAGAATCCAATGCATTTTTATGGGCTCGCTGTTCAGTTAGATCTATCAGCAGGCGACTGTACTAATTATAATAACAGCAATCATTTTATAAATTGTATTTCTTGATACTGTTAGCGAATTGTGTCCCAATTTGCAAGGTTCCCGTTGAAATGTTGTCCATATGAAACTAAACACCGTATTTGCGTAGCAATCAAATCATTTTTTAACTACTCATGTACGTAACTAAGTACTTAAAGTATTTTATTCCCGATCATCTCGGTGTGACCCTGCTAACTATTTTTTTTTGGTATTATTGCAACCTGAATACTGCGGGCCTTTAACTAATCGTGTGTACAATTTTAGTTTGTATTTGTTGTTTATTTTTTTCCCTACATTAGCAGACACTTTAGGCTAATGCAACATTTTTTGTGTTTGAAACAACTCACTCATTAAAACAGCACACGGATATATCAAATTATTTATGCTTTCAAAATTGATGTAAAAAGGCCAGGTTTGAGTGTTCCTTAAGTTTTAGAGAAAATAATCCTTTGAACAGGCCTAGTCAGAGCTGTTAGAAGCCTGAAGGAGTATATATTTATATTTTTTTATTCTTTGCAAACATGAAATTAAAAGGTAACCTCGAAATTACCATTTTCATACTCGTATGGAGGCTACAGGGGCACAGCAAATAACTAAACATAACTTCAAAACCAATGCCAATCCAAGCTATGGACACGATCTTAGAACGCGTTTTCAGAACTCTGTTTGCAAATTAAATAAAATAAAATAAATATAGACGTGACTTTGTAAGTTTTACTGCTTGAAATTTTTCGACATCTTCACTATCATTACTAGATAGTTGTAGAGATGAATATATTGTATATAGTTGAATAAAATCTAGCCTATTTTTGTTATTATAAATAAAAAGTTAAGTTATTTTTATTACCACATCTCTGAACTGGCATCTAAACACCCTACCACAAAAAATCCCGCCCAAAACTACTTGATTTTACGTAACCTTTATTCCCTCAACAGCCAAAGCAAGAAGTCCAGCAACAAGCGCCCATCACCCACCCACTGTTCGGGGTCGAGCCGCAACACGTGCCACTAGCTCCCCAATACCCGGGCCAACAACAGTACCCGGGTCAACAACAGTACGCTGGTCAACAACAATACCAACAACAGTATGGGCAGTATGACCAGTACCAAGGGCAGTATCCGCAGGGACAACACTATCCGCAACAGGTTAGTGAACTCTGCCAATACGGTATTTGACAAAAGTCAAATCCGTTATACAAATACAAATACAAATAATTTATTTCACATAATTTTAGGTACAATTTGATCTTAAAAATAATATTCGTATCACTAAAATCTACCATACATGGCATGTGAAATTTGGAAGTATGCACCTACTTATAATCTCTACTACTCGTTTCTTTTATGAAACATCAAAAACGCCCCGTTACTATGGAATTTATATGGATTACTATCTTGTGACGTCACAACCAAACAGCGTCCTTTTTGTTGGATTTTACGAATTTAAAAATCTTAAAATAGCAAAACATAAATAAAAGATTGATATTTTCCTAGTATTTTGATAATGTTTATCTATTGTTAATGAAAAATCAATTTAATTTCAATGTTGTCAAATACCCTATTTCGATCTGAACTATTATTTATTCAGATCTCATAATATGCAGATCACACTTGGTTTGATATTTAAAACAGTGTAAATACTTAAGTTCGAATGAGTGTCATTGCGTAAAGAGCTTATAACAGCATTGTAATATTGTGATCTTGTTATAACACTTTGATTTAAAGCAAATATTGCTGGTTTAGAATCGTCCATTTTCTTTGAAGTACCTTTGTGTCACCATTATTCATGGCAGAGTCATCATCATCACTAAATTAATGCTGATACGAGTCAGTAAGTTTGCAATGCTGCATCATCATCATGTTGACTGGAACACGACCACCTAATTCGAGATTTTTGCTCTAGTACAGAAGTTTAGAGTAGAATTATAAGCGTACTATAGAAGTTTAGAGAAGAATTATAGGCGTAATACAGAAGTTTAGAGTAGAATTATAGGTGTATTACAGAAGTTTAAAGTATAATTATAGGCGTATTACAGAAGTTTAGAGTAGAATTATAGGCGTGTTACAGAAGTTTAGAGTAGAATTATAGGCGTGTTACAGAAGTTTAGAGTAGAATTATAGGCGTATTACAGAAGTTTAAAGTAGAATTATAGGCGTATTACAGAAGTTTAGAGTAGAATTATAGGCGTGTTACAGAAGTTTAGAGTAGAATTATAGGCGTGTTACAGAAGTTTAGAGTAGAATTATAGGCGTATTACAGAAGTTTAAAGTAGAATTATAGGAGTATTATAGAAGTTTAGAGTAGAATTATAGGCGTAGAACTTTTTGCATCACATTGTTGACCGCCACCTTTAATTAAACAACTATCTATATACAACAGCCTAGCCTGTTCTAATCGCAGCCTACTTGTAAACAAAGACTCATTCCAGTCGCTGAGCCCCGCGCCGGCGCCGGCGGTGGAGGCGGCCCCGGTGCAGAAGGCGGAGCTGCCCGAGCAGCACGCCGTCGTGCAGGCCGTGCTCGACGCGCTGCGCGCGGAGTGCTCCGGCAGGGCCACCAACCCGGTGAGATACTCCTGCAGGAACACACGACCATAGAGACATCTCTCTAGGCGTCTACAGTAAAACACAACTGATGTGGCTTACAGATGTACACACAACAACACACCTAACTAACCATTAAAGACGGAGCAGAGAGAAAAAGAAAGAGATGTATACAGGGTGACTTCTAAGTGGTGAACAAAATGATCACCTCTGTGTTCTCCTCACGAATATGAACAACTTTCACTATGGGACTAACTCTGAAACACGAAAAAAAAAATCAGCTGTTTCATAGAAAAGTTCAATACCTACGCACTCGACCAAAATGTATGAAGCAGCTGTTTTTTTTTTTTGTGATTTCAGAGTTGGTCCCATAGTGAAAGTTGTTCATATTCTTGGGTAGAACACAAGAGGTGATCATTTTGTTCACCACTTAGAAGTCACCCTGTATATGTGTATTATGTCAACAACATTCAATTCTAGTGCGACTCTCTTTCACGCAATATTTCAGATTTCTGAAGTGTATAGCTAGATGTGTTGCTGTGTGTACCTGCGCAGATGAAATTTTTTTCGACGCGCGAGAACCAATAAGCATGATCCACGCGTTGCGTGGTTGTGTTCTGTGTTATTATTGGTTATGTTATTAGTGACGGCATGTTGACGCGCGCCCGCGTGTCATTCAGTCAGCCGTCAAACGTGCGTGAGTGAGATGGAAAAAATATATGCAACCTACTTTGCACCAAAACAAAAAAACAACAATGTTTGAAAATATTTGATATAAAAATTGGACAGATGGAATACCACCCTAAGTCAACCGACTGGAGAAATTTTGCTAACGCATTCACTGCTAGGGGGCATGGCCGATTTGTTAGATGACTTTCCCAAACGCATTTTTTCTTTGAAGCAAATTTTCCTTTCGCGTTTTTTCCCGAACGCGGTAATTACCAGAAGCCTTTTCCCTGGCACCATATTTTCACAGTTGTGTTTCTCCCCTTGCGATTTTCATCCAGTCGCTTCTTTTCCTGGTACCATATTTTCACTGTCTTTTTTTTCTTATTCCAAAAATCTAATTTGACACAGTCGACGGAGCTCCGCTATGGCGGAGCTCCTATTTCTGGGTTATTTGGACCTCCGGGCCTGCTGCAAAACTAACATAACCTAAACCTACCTACATTACGAAGTAATTAATTTTGGGAATAAGTGCGATTGGGATAAAATCGAACGGGAACAAATGCGACTGGGTAAAAAGACGAACGAGAATAAAAGCGACGGTAATAGAATAGAATAGAATCCTTTATTTCAGGCCGACAGACCCATAACATTTGTTAGTAACAGAGGTACTTAGACTATGTTAATACTACTGCCTACTACATTAATAAAACCGAACAGGAAAAAATAACATTGGGTCAAATTAAGAATGGGAAAAAATGCGAAAAGAAATATCGCTTCACGGAAATAATGATTTTGTGAAAATTATATAACAAACCGCATGGCCTAGGCACAAACTTGTATGACAGTGAATGGGTTAGCGCACTGTCAGATTTAGTTGCGCTGTCTGACACGTTGGTTGTTGCAAGTTGTCGCTAGATGTCGCCACATGCCTTCAGATAATAATATGAGAGGGAGGCAAGCGATGCAGGTTCACTCATGAAGGCAACTTGAGGATTGTTGCAACATAGCTCTTATGTACCTGACAGTAACGGCGGCCGATTCAAGAACAATACGACAACATATGAAAAACAATATAGTTATGCCTAGTAGAAATAGAGGCCCTGGTTTTCGGTTTCGTTCGTACGATTATAATCCATAAATACGGCTATATTTTGGTTTTTCTCATACTTATTTCATTGTTTTGTGAACAGCAAATGAAGCGGAAGTTAGAAGACGTGCAGAGAAGGCTGGATATGCTTTACGACATGCTGCGAGAGTACAGGGTGAGTGTAGATGGAATGATGCAAGAATATCGAACTGGTCATATTCTTATTAAGATTTCTTTTTACATTATTGTGACGAGGATGACTCGGTAACCACCCATCTATATTTATAAAACTCTTAAGTGAGTCATTGACGGACAGATAATGTACAGGCGAAACTTCTGGACCTACCCTAGCATAGACTAAAAAGTTACACCTTTTTTGAACAGCATTTACAAGCGTATTTAAAAATGTATCAAATAATTTGACTTTAAAAAAAATAGAAATAGCGTTCATAAACAAACTAAATTGCCGAAATTACATGAACGTGAATTACATAAATGTTGCAAATTGTTATTTTACTTCATGCTTTATTTCAGTGTCATACTAAATCGTACCTGTTTTTGTTCGTTTTTTTCAAGGAAATTTTGGGACTGTGTTTAATATTACTACCAATTGTGTTAAATTTTCTCGCATTGTTGGAAAAAAGCACTATACTAGCCTCAGCCTCAGCGCGGTTTCTGGATTAGTATATAGCGCTAACTTTATTCGTCCCGCAACAGCAATTTTCCCCGTCTCGGCAGTAATGTACTGTTTATTCGCGTAGCTATCGGAGACGGCGCTGAGCTCGCTGCACTCGTGCGTGCAGTTCGCGCAGGCGGCGGACTACGCGAACGCGCTCGCGGTGACGACGGCGCTGGCCACGGGCGCCGACTTCGCCGCCGCCGCCTGCTTCCTGCCCGGCCTCAAGGCGCTCTTCCAGCTCGCCGCGCAGCTGCAGCTCTACGCGCGGTAGTGCGCACACTCTCCCACAGGTGGCGCTGTTATCAATGGCTGTATCGCGCCATTTTTGAAACATGGTGGAGCGCCCGGGATTCACGTCTAAAGTGAGTGCAGTACTTCCAGTTTGGCTATCGATAACGAACGCCACGAACTGATGATAACAGTTGCATTCAGAAGAGTAGTTCTTTTTTTTTATTAAACCACCGTTACTGCCAGCTGTACTTAAATCGTTATTAAAAGACGAGACAAATGACTTAACTCGATGGATCTACTATGAGCCGTTGAGGATTTCCTATGGCCACCTTCCGTCTCCATAGATAATCATACCAGCTCGATGGCATTGTTATGAGAGTTGCATAAGCCAGAAAGGTAAAAATCGATTTCCAAGATTTGATTACATTGTTAGTTTGTCAGTTACAAGTGAGGAGTTAAAAGAGCCGCTTGCCCGTAAATTTTAACCCTAGGTTAACCCCAGGTTGTCAACCTAATTAATTAAAACAGACAGTTCTTATATGACTCCGACATTCTTTAATAGTTCAACCTATGGTTAAATTTACGTGCAAGCGGGCCTACGTGTGTTAAAAACGTAAATTTCCAATAGTACTTAAAAACTGGTAGTACTGTACATTTATTAAGTGTGAGAAGCTGATCTGCACTGCCTGAAAAACAAACTGGTTTTGCCATTACGTCAAAATATAGTGTCTTTGACATTAAGTTGACCTTATGTACGCAAAAATAATCTTTGTGCAATAAAGATTAGATGTAAAAATCTGAACTGCTAGAAGTTATTAAGCGGTTGGAATATCGAAACAAATAAACTTACTTTTGTACTCACATTGGTTCTAAACCTAACGATTCTTTTACGCCGAATAATATTCAATCTATCTCTTGTTTAGACGCACTAGATATAATGGCATATCTTTTTCTCATTTTGAGGAGGACCACAATAGTTATGTTATGTGGTAGATAAGAGATAGTTTGAATGTGATCTAGAACTCGCTGTAACACCATCTGAATCTGATCTTTCGGAAGATTGTATGGTGCTCTCAAATAATAAGTGGTAATAAATATTAGTAAACTAGTTTTTTTCACTGTTACGTCCAAAATATAACAAAATAAAAGCGTTAAATTCACTTACCCTGGCACGAATCGTTATATTTAGAGTAATGATTTTGTTAAGTGCAAGCACGAAATATTATAATGGAAAACACGTAGAGCCTCCTTACCCCGACACAGTCGAAATCACGCACTACTTAATTATATTAGGATATACTGGAAACTTCAAACCGCACCTGCTCTTCCAAAACTGTCGTTTTAAGTTGATCATGATGACGAGAAAACCGGTGGAAGTCAAGCTTTGTACTCATACGTTCATAAAGCGACTTAAGATTGAGTTAAGTAGATCAAGTTTGTAGTGTAATACCCTATATTTAAGGGTGGTTTCAGACTAGTAATAAAACGCTAGTTCGAAACTGCTTTAAGGGTTAAATGTTGAAAATTCTGACAGTTGGCAACTAATAAAACGGTAACTTAACATCAACTATGCCTAATAAAGTTTTCAGAAATAAAAATGTCTAATTTTTGCCTCAAACGGACTTTATCATGGTCGAGTCGTGACTTTATACATTTTAATTCATTTATTCTTAGTTATAAAAATAAATCTATGACAATAAACATCATAATGCCAATTAATGCTGACAGCATTTCCTGTACCTCTTCAGTTTCAAGACGTCTTCGATTTTTTACCAAAGTGGCAGCTAGTGATTTTTCAACGAATTATTTTTGACGCGTCCCGTCAATCTCAACAATGGTGCCTTTTTTGTAATACTACTTAATAAATAATCTTCCGGAAAGGGTACAGTCGTAGTATAACAGTACCATAGAATTATAATTAGATAATTAATTAACTTTGTATCGACGATTTTTTTCCGCGATGGCCAGCAAGGTCACCTGGTAGGATCCCCTACCTATTAATTTCGTACGTCGGGGATCCTACCAGGTGATCTTACTGGACATCTTTTTTTTTCTAGTACAACTTTTTGAAGCAAAACGTTATCTCATGACTTTGTAATTAAAGTTGGAACTAGAGACTATCGTTAATTGGTGCATTTAAATAATTAGTTGTGCAATTGCCATTTGTTGCTTACTTATTTTCTAATAAGTTATATTTATTTCTCGTTTAACAATTATCTACCCACACAAGGGTAGTGTATAATAATTAAATTAATAGTACCTATTGTTAAGTAGCGACACTACTTCAGATTGCGTCGACAAATTATCCACTAAAATCCACACTGTGTCACCCACATGGCGAATTGTACTAATAGTTTATAATCAAAAGTTGGATTAAATATGTGACGTATTTTACTCAGATCTATCCACGATTACGATTTTCAACATCGCCTACTCTAAGACTACATTTGCACTGAAGCGAAGCTAAACCGACCAATGAGCAGAACGCTAGAACAATCTGATTGGTTAATTCCGCGCCTCTCCGCTTCGATCCAGTGGAAAGACAACTTAAAGGGCCTCTCTCAACGCTATGGAAACAGTAATCTTCATTTGTTCTAATACATCGTTTGTCCGTATTTTAATTTATCCTAAAGCCATTTCCGCTTAAATATTAAAACTTTTTAGTGTTGTTGTGAACCCTAACCTAACCGAACCGCAGATATAATTGAAAAACTTAAAGGTGGCCTGACTCAACTGAAAACCAGTTTAGGGCAAATTAAAATTAGAACAAACGATATGTTAGGACAAGTCGCTCATTGAATACAAAACGGCCACATTTCAAAATACATCACATTTGCTCTTACATTAAAATTCGTATTACAACAGCTTCTAATTTTAAAATGCAACACTAACTCATTTCGGATTGTGTCCGTTTTGTATTGAATGAACGAAGTGTTGTTAGGGATTCTGAGGGACACCCGAACACTAGACTTTCTTTTAAAAAAATTATACATTTCTTTACAGATTTTGTACTGTCAGGTAGATTCATAGCACAGTATAAATAGAAAAGTAGGTCATCTCCGGCCGTTTTGGAGATTCTGTTTCATATTCAAATTTAAATTATTTATTTCATGTAACATGACACATAAATATTGTTTAGATTATTTGGGAAGCACAGCATTAGTCATAGTCTGTGTCAATTGAAATTGCCAAAGATGTAAACAAATTAGTACTGTTTGACACATAACCTCAAATATTCATCAAGCGTATTGAAAATAACGTATTAATAATAGTTCAAGTATAAAAAGTAAAAGTCAAGTGTATAGATTATTGCTTAGACCTTACTTGATCTATAAAAGCACGTGATTATCGAGTAATAATGGTAATTTGGTTGGTTTGCTTGTGTTTACATCTTTGTTAAGTTCAATTGGCACTGACTATAGGCCTGTGGCAAAGTACTGCGTAGTGTCGCTGCTGTGGTATGACATAATTATTTTCTCTGATAGTGTGCTATAAGTGAATTTGTTTTAATTAACTTCCAAAGACACGAATCAAATAATATATACGTGTGTCCTATTGTACTGAAATGACGATTATACTTAAATTAATATATTATTGCATGATATATAACAATGTATTATAGATTTATTATAATAATTAAATATATTTTTAGAAATAATTTAGTGTTATTTTCTTTGGTTACCTTAATAATTCTATTTGCTAGATCGAAATAACAATAACATCAGTTTATGATTAGAAAGTGATAGAAACGAAACTATCTTTATAGATAAAAATATCAATGGGAATCGGCGACCGAGGATGCATAACAAACTTACTATGCGAGTTGGACTCGCGTACTGAGGGTATCTTACAGCCCAGCTCGTACCTACCTGGTTGGTTATAATATAATTCGTTGGTTTTCTTTAGAAATTTGCACTATTATATTATAGTGAACAGTTGTGAAAAAATAAAAATAAAAAACCTTAACCTGTTCCGGTTCCGTACCAAAAGGTTTTTTTAATTTTATTAAAAAAAATTAAGACAACACGGATGACGAATTTTGGTTTTATTCTAAAATTCCGATATAGCCTACCTAATCCGCGAGAGTACGAGATTTATTTGTCTATTTCTCGCTGATGATCAATCAATCAAAAAACTTCAGTCCTGAGCCTTGAGTATAAGTTGCAGATCACGCGTCAAATCTAACTTTCTTATATGAGTAAGGCCGGCCTTACACTCCTAGTAGGTTAACTTACGTAAGTAGGGACACGGCTATCTGTTAGAATGAGAAGTAAATATTTCTATCTTTTTCTAACAAATAGCTGCATCCCTACTTACGTAAGTAAACTTACAGAGTGTAAGGCCCTAGATGCGTTCATTGCAAGCTTACACTAAGGCCTCTGATGCCTCGGAAGTTAACACGTTCACTGTCCCAACACAAAAAGATCTGACAATGTCACAAGTCCAACTGTGAATTCAGTATGGGGATGTGACCCGATAGTGGATGCACGGACTCCTGAAAAAAAGGTTCAAGACCTCATATTGGGGGTAGGTACCCGGACAGGGAACGTGTTAATATTGTATTGTTAGTAACTCTTGTTAACTTTTGCATTGTTTTTTATTTACCGTTGTACGGAAGCTGTCTTCGTACGAACCAAACCACTTAAGGCATATTTAATTGCTCCACAAACGGCTTCGTTGTGCTAAATGATCCGTCGAGTATCGCGCTCTAAAATGCTCGGTAAAAGTGCGCGGGCGGTCGCAGTAATTATCGAAATGGCCCGCCCGTTCCCCAGGTTTGCTCCCCTTACACTTGTCCCAACCGATCTGAAGACTCACGAAGTCACCATTGTTACTTAGGACATTTACGGTAAATATAAATCGGTGTAAAACGGGGTGAGTAGGGATTAAGGGGTAAGTGGGGACAAAACCTAAAATATATCATAACATGTTAAGAATAAGAACAAGTATTAAATGGACAACGTCTATTGGAAATAATTTCAGTCTTATAATTAGTAACATATGCTTCATTTTACGTTGTGTCCCTACTCACCCCTTAATCCCTACCACTCATCCCGTTTTACTATTTATCATTTTGCATAACACATATTGCATAATTTCGATCTCTTTAATAAACCAATGATATAGTCATTATTATTTATAACAATGAAATGCATAATTTCTTAAAACAATGTTAATAGGCTAAATACATTTCAATTTCTTACGTCTTTGGTAACTCCTAATCTAACCTAAATCTAACCAAAAGTAAGAAATTTACTTAAACTGCATAACAACAAGAAAATTATCGTTATGATAAAATAATGTTATTTTACTTGATCGAATACCTGATAAAATTATACGATTTACAACACATGTCACACAGTCAACCTACAACCACACAGGCCGCCTTTCCACAAGGCGGGGACGCGCGGAGTGGAGTTGTGAGAAGTGGTAGGTGATTCGAGAGGCGGAGAGAAAAGTGGTAGGTTAAAATTAGAATATTTAACTTTAAATATACCAGAGTCCCGTGGTTGTGTTTAAACCAGTCTCTCTGAAACCAAAGTTCCGATCCGAAGCCGAATTAAGCGTCGTCCTCTTAAAGCAATATGGTTTTACAAAGAAGAATAGGGCTCCAAGGAAGGTACTTCATAAACAATGTCATATTCCTCCTGTACAAAAACATGTCGTTCGTAATGCTCGTCCGCAAATTATGAAACGACGAGCTTATAATAGCCAGCCTACGCTAAAAGCAGGTCAGAAGCAGAAATACTTCTTGAACGTAGTAATACAAAGGAATTATAGTAAAAAAAATACGAGCGCGGGGCCGAGCGTACCACTGCTACGCTGTTGCGGCAGACGGGGCGCGCGGCTGTAGTACCGCGCGGCAGAAGTAACTGGCGGCAAAAGTAGCGGGCGGCAGAAGTAGCGGGTAGCAGAACTAGCGCGCGGCAGAAGTAGCGGGCGGCAGAAGTAGCGGGTAGCAGAACTAGCGCGCGGCAGAAATACCGCGGGCCAGACGCACGGCAGGTGCAGGCACCACTCGTATTATAAATACCATTATGGTCAGGAGTCCATTTCACAAAATTGCATTTTTTTAATTAATTCTTTTTAGGTTAGTTTAGATTTTGTAAACACAAATTGATGCGCCAGGAAATATTTAAAAAAAAAGGTTTTTTTAAAGCGACCCCTTTCGGCAAACGATATTCCACAAAAAACATTTTTTACTTCGGGAGAAAGGCGACGTGGCAGTTAAGGTGGTTAAGGGCCCGCGTTAGAAACGCGTTAAAACTGCCGCCAGCCAGCGGTGTGCGTTAACACGGGCCGCTCCAGCCTCGCGCTACTTCTATGCCCCGTGCGATATTTGATGGTATATTATGTATGGTATTAAATTGTTTGATTATCTATACAAATAAAAAACTTCCGTGACTGGCACAGCCTAAGGCTGCGTTTCCACCAGAGATGTGCGAGGATGCGTTGCGAGGGATGTGTTTGTCATGAATCAATAGAAACACTTCATTTACCTATCCTCGCTTAGCTTAGCTCTGGTGGGAACAGCTCAACAGAGCGTGGTTTTTGTATATACAAAAGAAGGGAAAGATGTATGCGAGGAATGTGTTGCGAGGGATGTGTTGGGAGGCGGCGTCTGGCTCCGCTCACACCTCACCGCACCCCGCCCGCTTATTTAAAAAGAGCCCGCTACACATCCTCGCTACGCATCCTCGCACCGCTCAGCTACCTCGCACATCTTTGGTGGAAACATTCACACCGTTACACATCCTCGTTACACAGCCTCGCAGCGCTTAGCTGCCTCGTAAATCTCTGGTGGAAACGCAGCCTAAAGCGCTGCCCACAGCAACTTGACATTTGGAGGGAAGGCGCAGGCAGTGTCGGGCAGGACGCCAGCTAGTGATCAATAAATAAGAACTAAGTAATAATTAAATCAGCATTTTTTGCCTTTTAATTTCTCATCTATAATCTTTAATTGTTGTTCAAGATACTCCTTTTCGCCATAATACTGTTTGTCCCGTATCGTTTCCATTTTGTCCCGTATATAGCTTGTGAAGGAGCTTAGCTTGTCCTCCAAAGTTACCACCAGTTTGTTATCCACCAAAGGACGAGCTTTAGTAGTTATTATAAGATTTTTCGAAGAACTCCATGCTTTGCATATCACAGGCTGTGCAAATTTTATACCACCTGCAAAAAAGTAGGGAATTAATTGATGAGACAGTCTGGTGGTATAACTCTACGGACAAGTATTTATATGATGACATGATGAGTGAGAGCATCTGGTCCTGAGTTTTGTATTTCTCTATATATATACTCGTAAGTATGTAAACCGATACCCGTAGCGCCAGCCTAGAGCTAACTTGGGACAAAATGTGTGATTGTCCCCCTGTAATAATAATTGTTATATACGATACCTTGTACTAATACATTTGAAATGTTATTGTAATTAGTATTTTTGTGTACAAATAATAAGTTCTTAGCTTTACTGGCAAAAAAAAACTTTTAGTACGATTGAGCACCAAGGTATCGATATTATTGTCAGTACTGAGTTCGAACCCGCGATGTCACCGAGTTTTTCTATATCAAGTACACCCGATGCTCTGACGCTGAAGAAAACACATCACAAGGAAACCTGCACATCCGAACACCTGAGTGTGTAAACGGGTAATAGCACAAAAGACCCTGAACGGTCGAAGCGAAAAGGGCTCGTTGGCCAAAGTAACGAAGCATAGAGCTTCTCTCTTTCCTTCGACGTTGCCCGATTGGTGATATACGTACCAAGTGCTAAATCGAGGGCGACCCGTGTCACCCTGGACACTCCCGCCATTACCTAGTATGAGACGAAGTTACTACAGGAATAATTTGCTCTTGAGGCGTTCCTGTCCTTTGCTTTTGGTTACGCCATTTCTGTTGACTTTAGCCTGAATGACGTTTAGTTTTTTTCTCTTTGTGGCGGCGTTTGCGAGATCCCGCGCAGTGCACCTCCATGGTCAAGTTCTGTGACTTGCGCTGAATTTTATGATTTTGAATCGAGAAGATGTATTGACTAAGATTGAAAAGGGCATGCTTCGATGGTTCGGTCATTCGGAAAGGATGGATGAAAGAAGATTGACGAAAGAGATATATACATCGATAGTGAGTGGACGGGGAGGAAGGGGCCGCCCTAGGCGTACTTTTTCGAGTCAAATCGGTGAAATACTGGAAAAGGGCCGAATCTTAAGTACCCGAAACCGACGTGCGTGCATGACTCGATGTATGAATGTGGAAGAAGCGAAAGAAATTTGTCAAGATCGTAGCAAGTGGAAAGAAGTGGTCTCTGCCTACCCCTCTGGGAAACAGGCGTGATTTAATGTATGTATGTATGTATGTAAATCGATTAAATGTTATCGATTTTTAAGTTTCCGTCCAAAAAGTGAAAAAACAGAACGCTTATTTTCCCCGCGTGATTGCCGGGTAAGAATAGTGCCACTCCATGTTCTCCCGCGGATGTCGTAAGAGACATTTTGTATGGGCAGATGTCAAATTTTAACCCCAAGTAAGCCTTATCTATCCGCGGTTTGAATATAGGAACCCGACATAATAAGGGAATAAAGGCTGTGTAGTACTGTCAGGTGATGGGCTTTCAACCTGTCACTAATACACTGGTAAACATCTTAGCCTAATTGTGCAAAATGTGGTTACAGAATTATTAACAAGTTTTTAGAGCTGTTGGTAATTCTGTAGCTCTGCCTACCCCACTCTGGGAATAAAGGCGTGAGCTTATGTGTGTATGTATGTAGAACCCTTATAAGATCACTCATGCGTCTGTCTGTCCGTCTGTCTGTCACAGCCAATTTGCTCTGAAACTACTGGATTGATTGAGTTGAAATTTCGTACACATAATGTAAATTGATGACTCAAACCAAACACAGATGTGCAAAGTATTTTTGTTTAAATAACGGTCGTTTTCGCGGAACAAATTAACAAATTGATTTATCCATGTAAGAAGATCGCCTCTGATCGCCGAAACTACTGAGCCTAAAATTAAAAAAAAAATACAAAATATAGTTAATTGCTTGTATGTAGATTACAGGAAAACCAATAAGAATTCGATCAAAAAAATACGTATGTTCGGTACGGAATCTTTTCCACGCGAGTTTAACTAGAAATTAATAAAACTGGGAGACGAAATTAAATAAGTATTATGTTTATATCATTCATTTGGCCGTCAATATTGGTATTCAATAAATGATAAAACTTATCCAATTATAAATATACAAATACTATATTTATGATATAGTAAAAACAGTTTCAATGTAATTATTAGTAAATTAATTCGGACGACGCTAGAGTTTAACATCCAAACTTATACATACATGCATACACACATACATAATATCTACATAGGTAGTATTCTGGGTCACATACGCTTATAATCTGTGCTCCGGGATATTCCGATGATGGTGTGAATGGATTACTATATCCGTCATCCGGCAACGGTGTTAAAAGGGTTAATTTCACATTAATTTCTCATTATATTTTATTTTCATATTATTTTGTATGCTAAGACTGGTAAGGCACCATTTTTTTAAATTCTATTACCGACGTGACATGACAAAAATAGGGGTGTACCGTTACTTAAGTTAAATTAACAGGAAAATTACAAGAGATTCAAGATGGCGCCATGTGGAGCGCACTCAACGATTGCGTACTCTAGCCGCGGAATGCACTCGACGTCATAATCGCCGCAAATGGCCCGCGACGACGCAAGTGCAATAGTGCAATGTTTATAATGCACCGAGATTTCAACATCTTACTCATATCACTAAGGAGTTACCCCCTTATTCGTAATGCTTAAGTTCAAATATTCTTAATGAAAGAAAAAAATAAAATTTCCATTACGAATTATTTTGTTCAGTATTAATGGTCATTGCATAATGGGAGCGAGCGAAGCGAGCGAGCAACATATGTCGGGGTAGAAGGGATTAGGAGGTTAGGTTGTTAGGTCTTTTTTATAAGCCGGGAACATCACTTACTGTTTTTTTTATCTGATCTATGCTGTTAATAGTTAGGTATGTTGAAAACGTTTATATTGAAACATTGTTCTACTTAGTAAATTTTATGCGTTTTATTATTTATTCCTTACGAACATTCGACTCATCAATGTTATGCATAAAGATTATTCGACCAACTGAATTTAAGCGGAATGATTTCTGCGAAACAATTCTATGCCATTTGCGTTTCTGCTTGATACCACTTATGCTAAAAGTAACTTATTTTTTCTTTAGTAATCTGTGGTTAACGGTGGTGGTGGCACAATAACATATCATGTTGCACTGTATACTACTTAATCATAAGCCAAGATTGTGTTATTCTCTGTTAACCTAAATAAATAAATAAATAAACATTATGCCTTCAACAATTATTAAAATAAAAATAGACGAAGGGGACCCGGTGTTCACTTTATAATATTATAGTTCCACCGGTCGCTAAGGCAAATCCTTCTGACAGTTTTTTTGACTGAATATGTCAAGACTGTTTAATTGTCATTGTTACAATCATGTTTAATGTTCTCCAGTGTCCTCTCAGGAGCCATTTTTAGGGTTCCGTAGTCTTCAAAGAACTCTATTAGTTTCGCCATGTCCGTTTGTCCGTTCCTCTGCGGCTTAACTCAGAAACTCTTGGATTAATTTGACATGGTTTTAATTGGTCCGTCGGAAGCTATTATTTTTCGATATCTACAGATAGTCATGCATAACCCTAGCCACATATAATGGTATAATTTATTTTTGGATCTAGAACATTTAAGAGATAGTTTATTCGATATTGACAAGAAATTTTATTGTCAACATCCTGTATATCACAAGTGTCCAACAATTTACTAGCCAAACAAAAATTTGGCACCGAACCTCAGACGGTCTTCGTCGTCGGTGCTGATTCATATCTGTATCAAACTTTCTCGCTTTTTCCGTCTTTTATCAACTTTCGTGGTCTGGTCTACATTATGTTAAGGAGCAGCCACTACACTTTACCTAGTCTATTTACTGTCATATTTAAACTGCTATACGTGAATTGTCACAGCGATTAAAGTGACGAGGTATGAAAGTGTACACATATTTATGAAGTCGAATGTACTAGTCATTGTTCTTAATGATTTTAGACATAGCAAACAGTGGCCTAAAATGCATTCTGTTAACGTTTTAACAACATCAAGGAAAAATGTATGATTGACGTAAGTTGCCAAGCGGTCGCGGGAATAGGGAATATACATGGATTTTTAAATCCCGTAAAATGTAAATACCGTAAAAGAGATCACCAAAAATTAAATTAAAATAAAATTGAACAAGAAATACGGATGGTACAAGCATTTGGAACCTTTAATTAGACAACGACTAGCGACCCGCCCTCGCTTCGCTTCGGTTTATTTGAGTTTTCTATAACACACGTACATAAAACAAAATTTATTATACATAAAAACCTTCCTCTTGAATCACTCTATCTACTAAAAAAAACCGCATCAAAATCCGTTGCGTAGTTTTAAAGATCTAAGCATACATAGGGACAGACAGCGGGAAGCGACTTTGTTTTATACTATGTAGTGATAAGACAGAGTGATCTGATATGGACTGTGACGTCATGTAACAGGTCGGACATATAAACTCCATGTTAAATTCGGTTTTGCTTGGAAGAGGAACATTATTCGTTTGATTACGTCTTGGTTATTGTATAACTATTAAAAATAAAAAAATCTCAATTGTTTGTTATACATTATGTAAATCAGTTTTTATTGAAACTGTAAAAAAAATACATTATTCCCTATTCCATACATTTTGTCAGTTTTCAAAAGTCCTAAGTTATCATAGAATGCAACTTGTCTAAGTTGTCAGTTAATTATATGGCCACCGTAAAGGACAAAATTATAGTAGTTGTATAGCTCTGTCCTTTTCTCTCAGCATAAACTAACCTCCATAGCTATATCATAATATTCATAATAACAACCCTGTAGGTATTACGATACAGTATTTTTGCAAACGAAGCCACGGGAAAAAGCTAATCACTTATAATAATAAAAGTCTGAATAAAAAGGGTGCAATGGTAGCCAAAACGGAAATGAAAACAAACAAAACAGTTACAAAATGAAAAGCTACGTTTAAAAACATTTCTATTATTACTCGTATCTACATCCGCCAAACATGATATTATATGTGTAGGACTGTAGGCCTCTCGAAGAGCAGGCTGAATGCCTCTGCAGCTGTATGTATGTAATGCAGCCAGCCTTAACGCAGTAAGTAGGGTAGCAAATAATACGCAGGTTGCACGATCGGGGCGCGCGGGTCTTGGCACGACTCCATTGCACTACGTCATTATTTAGAATAACAAAAAACAACGTATAAAAAACCTAACTACTGATTCTGAAGAGTCACAATTCTGAATTGAATTTTCATAGTTCCGATCGCATTTTTTTTGATGGGAGGCTTAACTTCTTGTTATCGCTTATAAATGAAACCGAACCTAACCTACGTGTGAAAATTTATCACGCATTTAACCTAAAATAGATCCAGCTTAATATAGCTTCCGGAAAAAATAAAATTCAGACAAATTAATAAAGTTTTTCGAAATTTTGAGGTGTTACCATGTATAATGTATATTTTGTATTTCAACAGTTTCACATTTAAAAAAAAATTATTTCTATTTCTATTTCTATTCTTTACAAGGGAACAAAGAACTATACATACATAAAAGATTACCACCCCCCTTCGGAAGTCAGGTAAAAATAGAACAATCTTATATATATTGACCAAGTCCCAAATTCTCTACCCCAGTACAGTATGGCTACTAGTACATGATTACTACACAAACATCCAAAATACAAAATACTTTGCATTACCGGGAATCGAACTCCGTTGGTTTCTTAAGCAGAGTCTCTCTTTTATTTACTTCTGCGTATATATAAGATTCTGGTTCATTATCTAAGATCCCCTGTAAGTAATACAACCTTGTACAAAGCTAAAGTAATTGGAAGCCCGGGTTAAAAAAACCCCTATTGCGTTATATTCATCAAATTCTTTAGAACTGTTTCCAAGAAAACCCACCAAGCTATCACTTGTCTAAATTTTTCGAAACTAGCCGACTTTCTCATCTTCTCATCTTTAACCAATAATAAATCGAATACCTTGAACATATTCGCGTTTTCTTCCGTAGCGATGCCGTGTGATGATGGAGCCGGGCTCCCGTCTCAGGATTAGCAGCGAGCAACGAGGTCGCCGCGGGCTGGATTAAAAATAATACACAGCGCGGGAGTAGAGCGCCCGGAAGAGGCATGACGTCTTATTCTTTACTTCTTTACTATAGTGCAAGGTAAGAAGTCAATTCTGACACCTGTCATTCAAGTAAAAATTATAACCTCAAACCCAAGAATGGACTTGACAGAAGCGCGTGGAACTAACCCCACGTGCTTCTGTTTAGTAATAATAAGACTATTTACTCTGGTATAACACCGAACAATGGTCCTCGCGTGTGATATAATAATAATAATAATCATCATCATTTACTCGTATTTCAAACACTTTCATAATGTTATTAGTGACAGTTGCTTATACTATGTTAGTAGGTACTACACTTTTAAATACTAGACAACATTAAAACAATAAAATTCTATGAATCCCGCATGGCAGGAATCCCAATGCTTTACGACAGGGCAGTCGAACCTATGCACAGTCGTATTGAGGAGGCGTATATCCGCATGGACTTATTTCTCTAATAAGTTCACGGTGATTGTTTAAAACCCGACATTATTAAAATATACCTTAGGCCCTTGCCAAGATGGATTAAGCTAGCTAGCGTTTCAATTCGTTTTGTTTTTAAACCAATCGCGTCGCTGGTAGATGACGTGATACGTAAAGTCACGTGATCTACCAGTGAAACGAATAGAATCGCTAGTTAGCGTAATGCATCTTGACAAGGGCATCTGGTTAGAGTCTGATGAGTGGGTCGTAACCCAAAAATATGGGGGCAAATATAAAATATATCTTTCTTACACTAGGTTTACAGTATTTCTCTTTGGTTAAATATAACCAAAGAAAATAAAGTTACCCAATTAAACTTTGGATTCTTATTATTAACGTAAATTCGTCAAATAGTTTACGATTGGGATATACTTACCATAGTTTTACTATGTATGGTCACCAAACATAATTGGTTTCCTGAGGCTTTATTCTCATTTGTATCAGCCCATCTTGCGTCTATTTTAGTGGTGGTACAATTTTGTGCAGAGGTCCGACCGGATCGCTACCACAATTTTTTCTTACTACCACCAAGCAGCTTGAGTTGTGTTCCGTTCTAGGATTCCATCTAGGTCCTTAGGGTCTCAGAAAACACTTTGCATAAAGCGAACTGAGAGCTCATTTGCTTTCACCATAAAAATATACTTACCTATATCGATAATATTAATGTGCTTTTACTGTTAAGTGTTTAAGAACAGCCATAACACTAACAGTACGAGTATGATAAATATAAGTACGAGTTTATGAAGCAAAAAGGCTATAGAGGCAAAATGAAATAGAGGTTTTCATCTACATTCAATAGTCAGACTAGTTCAATATGACTCTTTCAATTATGATATTTATGTTAACAGAAAATGTCGATTTAATTCCCCGCTGCTTTCCCTATTTCTTCCCGTAGGGGTTGAATTTCTAAAAGTCCTTTCTTAGTGCTCACTTACATCATGAAAGGAACCCCTGTACCAAATTTCAAGTTTCTAGGTACAGTAGTTATGGCTGTAGGCTGATATATACTGATATATATATGATATAACAGATTGATACACACAGGTCAATTTAAGTAAAAAAAATTAAGTCACTTCCAGCCACCCTGCTCTCTGGCACAGACAAATATCAAATGAAAGACGTTTACGTGCATGCTCTTTTGTTGCATTCCGCTGCATCGAAGGCAGTTCCATTCTGTATGGGCCGCGGATGCGACTGAATGACGTCTCTGCACGCTCCAGATCTCTTGAGCAAATACTCAGCGGTTTTATTTTTAACTATGGAGTCGGATTTGGGAAGAGTTTTATTGTTATTGGTAAAGAGCCACGCATAAACCCGTGTGGTTGCCGGGTTAGAATAGTGCCACTCCATATCTTCCCGTGGATGTCGTAAGAGATGGCTAAGGGAATAAAGGCGTATAGTACTGTTAGGCGATGGACTTTCGACCTGTCACTAATACACTGGTAAACATCTTAGCCTAAAAGTTCAAAATGTGGTTACAGAATTGTTAACAAATTATTGGAGTTGTTGGTAATTCTGTAGCTCTGCCTACCCCACTCTGGGAATAAAGGCGTGAGTTTATGTATGTATGTAGCCACGCATATTTACGAGAGAGAAGTTGATTACTAGGGTGACGGCACCAATGATGGACACTTTTAGCTGACAGGCACCAGTAATGGACACTTCATTCTTAATTCAAATTGCATAGATCCTAAATTGATTGTTGCAAAACAAATGAATAACCTGTATCTTGTATCTTCTGTAAAATAAGAATAATGGTCCATTATTGGGGCCTTATGTCCATTACTGGTTCCATCACCCTAATACTCCTATTTTTATGTTAAGTTAGCTTTGGTTCGTAACTATGTCAGCGCAGATTTTTTTAGGCTATTCCCTGTACCAGTTGAGCCATTAATTGTGAAGATGGAATAATCAAAATTCACAAGTCACTTTTGCATATTTTTTTTTTTTTTTCTATGGCATCGAGTAGACAAACGAGCACACAGGCCACCTGATGGTAAGTGGAAACTGTGACCCATAGACATTCGCAATCCTAAGACTGCAATGCAATGCAATCCTAAGACTGCAAATGCGTTGCCAACCCTGAGGCTAAGATGGAATGCCTCTATGCTAGTCATTTCACCGGCTGTCTTATCCCCAAACCGGAACACAACAATGCGAACACTGCTGTTTGCTGTTTGGGTTTGCATATTTAGCACATAGCACTAGAAAAATAAATGTTCCTCTGTTTTTTTTGGTTAAATGAAATTAGCTTTTAACACATTCTACGCGGACGAAGTCGCGGGTGAAAGCAAGTTAAAAATATACATTTTTTGATTATTAAATCTAATGTTTCTTATCTAAAGACGGTTAGTGTCCAGCTTTTATTACATTTCTCCGAAAAAGTGCAATATTCTGAATGCATATCATATTGCAATTTAGTGCAGCCGCGCGGCTGGGACACCCTGTGTCTGGACCGTATCGAATTATTATTTGTTCTCCGCCAATATATCCCCTTCAAGATGTTAGAGGGTAAGTAAGATGAAATTGTTAAGATATAAATTTACCAGCCTTATAACTCGGAGGTAAAAAAAAGAAGTACAAGCCTAAGTTTGTGTAAATCATCAAAAAAATACTTTAGTCACTGAAGTTTTAATAATTACGAAGTTTCAGACGCGCACTTCACTGGTTTTATTATAATACTTACTTAGTTTTTTTACTGTTTATAAGAAAAAATCTGCGAGAAATGCTGGAATGATATACCACCACCTATTAGGAATTTAAAATCAGTAGCTAACTTTAAAAATCATTTCAAGAATTATTTATTAACTTCCCAAATATCTGGATCCTAAGCGGTTGTACACACACACACACACACATACACACACACACAGACGCGCACACACGCACACACGCACAAACACACACACACACACACACACACGTGTAGAGATAAGTTAGTATAAGATATGTTCCTTTTTTATTGTGTATGTATAATTGATCTCTGTTTGATCTCAAAATGATATTGATATTATTGTAGCTATTAAATTTTTTTTTTTTTGACACCTTCTATCGCCATTCTCTCCCTGGTTTCACTGAAAACCAGCGTCTCTGAATGTGTTTATCACATTCAGAGGCATAAAGCTGAGCGGAGACCATTTTGGCCGTAAATAAAAAATGTATTTAGGTTAAGACTTTTTTTTTTATGATTGCAAACTGTTTTTTTTATGTGCCAAATAAATTATTTTTTATTTCATTTCATTTTCATTTCAGAAACGTTCGACAGTGATTAGTGATAGTTTACATTAGCAATTGGCTTGTAAGTGATGTGCAAGCTGCTCTCGGCCATGTCTCGCAGAAGTTATCTTGCATGTGAAAGAGAGGCTTAATTGTTGACTGGTAAACAAGGTTTGTGTGATCTCATACACCCACAGATACAAATCACAGCGTAAACAACGCTGAACTGGAGGTGAATCATGATTACACAAACAAACATACCTACTTACACATTCAACCAATATCAAAGACCTCCTTGGTGGCCTTACCCGCTTGTTTTGCTACTATATAAAACCTAGATAAATAAGTAAAACAAAATCAACCGTTTTTGTAATGGTTACGGTCGGCCAGCTTATTACAAGTCCATGCAAATGTTAGGGTTATAGGCGAATATGCAGCAGATAGTGACGGGTTAAATAAGACTAGCTGGCAAAATGATACATTCAACTTAGGTCTCGGTAAATAATTTAAATGTAGGAAAAGTAAGCGAAGTAAGATACAGTGCAAGCAAGCGAACGGAGGATATAACATAAATACTTAGTTGGTCTACTTAGTCCCAAACTAAGGTTCTGAAAAGCAGTGAAGACAAGACTCGGGAGTTAATTTACGTTTATCAACACAATAACATATTTACCCATACTGGAAATCGAACACTGGAGCGCTTACTTCGTAGGCAAGGTCACTCCTAGAAACTAAAATAACTGCATCACCACATATTACTTGATAGAATATGTGCGGCCGGCCAAGAAAGTAATCTACCAGTTTTGACAAAAGTTTCTGTGAGATCTAATTATCGCTAAGGTTGACACTTGGCACTGTCATTATTAATATTGCAAGGGAAAATCGAACTTGTTGTATCATGACGTGAAAATTTTTGGCCGACTGTACTAATAAGCATGTTTGCACTTCGTAGTGCAGGGTAGGTATGCGTATTGTTGTGGCTATCAAATGTAGGGTAGTCCTAAGTTCGCGATGGCCAGTAAGATCACCTGCGAGCCGAGTATGGCTGCGTTTATATCGCGCATCAAATAGGGATAAAGCATCCGTCACTCTCGTACTTATATTACTTGTCAGAAGGTGACGGATGCCTTATTCAAACTTTATCTCGCGGTAAACGCAGCTATATTATGGTCCCTAACCCCCCACGTACTATACGAGATTTAATTTGGAACCCACCTTAGGTCCAGAGTCAATCTGACATTCTACAACAATAAGGTTGAGTTTCCTAAAAGTTACAAATGACATCTCTAATGAAATTGGCGACTTCAAGCATATTTTTCTTGAAATGGGTCCCAAATTAACGCTCGTGACCTTACAAAATTAATAGGTAGGGGATCCTACCAGGTGACCTTGCTGGTCATCGCGCCTAAGTTGGGTATTCAGCGTGTGACGCAGTTGAAGTCGTAGAAACAGCTTCGTGTTTGATTCCTGCCTGCTTCTCTGTACTTCACTTGTACTTTTTACGTCTCAAGTTAATCGGCTTATGCACAAAAAGTTAATGGACCGTTCACTGTTTAATGTTGCGTCAACATTTAATGACGTTTTTCTGCCATTTATTTAAGGCTGATAATAAAAATGATCTACGGGTGTATTATTTATTGCACTAGCCTCCACGCCAGAGTAAACACCCTGTATAAAACGAATTTTATAGTAACGTAATTTTTACAATACGTTCACTATTTTAAAAACAAATGACGAAAATTACGACCCCAATTTTCAGAGAATATACGTCTTGAACGGACTGGCTGAGAACCATTTCGATTAAACTAGTTGTAACAAGTTTTTAAATAAAAACACATTGAAGTTTCCATTTGAAGTCAGCCGATTCAAACAGACAGTCGTACACAAAGTTAACAGACAAAGAAAGAATAGAAAGTTCGTTGTACGGCGTATTATCAAAACCCCGTGCAGTAAAAATCCGGAGAGTCACTTAATTATTTTCGTTTTAAAATTATACTTACTTCATCGACTGTATAATTTCATCGATGGCTATTTTCGGGCTAATCCCAGGTTGTCCTCGAAATTATGTGGACATTTCACACTCTTTAATTTGACTCAACTGTGTTAGTGTAATATCTACTAAAGTACTTTAATAAAAACTTAACTAAAAACTAACACAGTTTAGTCAAATTAAAGAGTGCGAAATGTTCACATAATTTCGAGGGTGTGGACAACTGGGATTTTTTTTTCCCAGTTGTCCTCAGTAGTGTGAGCAAACGGGTGTGGGCAACTGGGAATAGCACCTATTTTCTGATGAAACTATGATATTTTCAGAATAATTTAAATATTGGGTCCTTATCTATGAAATTGGCGTTTTTTACGTGTTTTATTTCGTACGGAATTTATTCATTTCAATTTTAACTTTTAAATATTTTTTCAATTTCATTAATACACTATATTACAAAGGTTTTAGATACAAATAACATGGTCAAATTTCTTACTTAATGTTCTCTAACTCTTTTTACGTGCTGCGAGTTAGAGTGTTTCAATTACGCAGAGTTTTATGAACCTAACTATTTTAAAGTAATTAAGATATGTATAATCTAGCTTAGAAGTGTCCAATATTCCCGACAGAATTTTGTTTGGTTTGCATTTGACGTTACTAAATATAATCCGCAAAATTAAATGTATGAAAACCACCGTTTTCATAAAATTCTCCATTTAAGGACCCAATATTAACTACGACGACGTCAGGTAAGGTTAGACTTGTGACTGTCAAAAAATATTAAAACACGCGACGTGATATGAATATTCTGCGTAAACGATAAATTCATTGAAAGGTGTTTCAATAGAAAATACATTCGTGTAATCTCTATATAAAAACTTCAAAGTGTTATTGTCTTACAACATGCTAGAAGTCGGTGTTCCTACAAGCGGTCTTTTTTTTTAATAAACGTTTTTGCGCACAGACTGCACAGCACAAAGATACGTGTCCACTTAGTTCCCAACCTGACTTACAAACCCTCCCTGGCTTCACAACACACTCACAAATAGATAATTTAGCTCCCCCGTCTTGCGTCGGTCCGGCGGGCCCGCAATACATCAACCAAGAAACAAAGGACAAAAACCTTTGTGCCTTACGGCCCGCTATCCTGTGCTATGTGAACACTGCATTATGTGTTTTTAATTTTACAACGCAGAGGTTTTTATTAATATGTTCTTTTGGCGAATACGTTCTTGGTTCTTGTTAAAATTAAAACGAAGCTCCATTCCGCCAGTGTGTGTGCAAATAATAATAATAAAATTAATAAATAATAATAATTTATTTATTCAGACAACTAGATCCACATTTTGTTACTATTTTTCTTATGACTAAGTTAGTACATACACTCGGCGTCAAAAAAATCGCAACTTTTCTAAAATTCGTTTCAAACGATTATTACTCTTAAGATACTTACTACAGTACTTAGGAGTAATAATCGCTTGAAATGAAACGAATTTTAGGAAAGTTGCGATTTTTTTGACGCCGAGTATACATATACAGGGTGAAATCTAAGTCGTGAATCAAATGATCACCTCTGTGTTCTAGCCACGAATATGAACAACTTTCACTATGGGACCAACTCTGAAATCACGAAAAAAAAATCAGCTGCTTCATACATTATTGAACTTTTCTATGACACAGCTGTTTTTTTTTCGTGATTTCAGAGTTGGTTCCATAGTGAAAGTTGTTCATATTCGTGGGTGGAACACAGAGGTGATCATTTGATTCACGACTTAGATTTCACCCTGTATTTAGTTAGCGACAATGTGTTCTTAACTAAGTGTTGCATCATTGAGCACTCATTCCTAACGGCTATCGTCCTCAGGAGACTGTTTGGGCTGCCACGTATTCTGGTCAATAGCGAAGCCATCTTTTTTCGCAAAACAGCAGTAAAGCTGTCCACTCGGGCTTCGGCAAACACGGCGGAGGTGCTGTAGATAGATAATGTAGTGGCATATAATTTAATCAGCAATATTTATTTTAATTTCCTTACTGTAGTTTTAATTACAGATAAGAAAAATGTTCCTTCGTAAAGCCGTAAAGTACATGACAAATATATTATGGAAAATTTCCACGCAAACTAAGGATGCACTGAAAACCGGCATTGCAGCACAAGTGCCGCAACACATTAAAAGTGTAATTATGTTATCTACTTACTACTATTTACCTACTTAAATTATCTACTTGTCTCTTTTACTTTCACGGAAAAAGTACATACTAATTGAAATGAGAATTGCCTGTGAAATAATTTCACGCTTAATTATAACTTACGAGTACTAACGGTGTCTCGGGCATTATGTGGTTATTTTATATAAAATCAGACTATTATATAACAACAAATTTTATTGCTGACTGTATATGTATTAGTAATAGAAACGTGTTAATCATACCGATATTTAGAATTTTTAAGTTAGGTATATTAATTTATTTTGTTTATTTATTTATTTATTAAAACATATTAACCAAGTTAGTTGTACAATGTCCCGCAAAACTGTTTTCACAGTTTGTGTGTGTGTGGGATAGTGTATTTTTAAAGACTATTTTACTTCGTATCAAGTTTAACATAAAGCGAATTCGATTATTTACTCCTCTGTATGTCTATCCGTATAACGTTATCTCGAGTTTCGCAATCCGTGAAAACGTTTAGTTACGAATCAGACAAAAATACCAACATACCGACACTTACACAAATACTAACCTCCTTCTCGGGCAGTCAGGTGATTTTTTTTCTTAAAATATACCAGACCATACACCATTATTACACATTTCAGTAGGCGTCATCGTATATCCCAACAAAAACACCAATTGTAGCACCACGCCACTAAACCCATATTACCGCCGCGACGGCAATAAAAAATTCTATATTCCTGCAATTCTGAATTCCCCACAATTTGGTAAATGAGTGGCATCATGGCAGCTCCCTTACGGCTATTACTGCTCTCTTTTATCGCATTAGGCTGTCGGATGTAGGAAAGAAGCAGAATGCACTTAGCGTATAAAATTCTTAGCAGTTTTAAGGCTAGATTGAGAAATGTTACGAGCTGTACTGTAAGTCTGATGGCGGCGCTGGGAACAAACATTTAGGAATTTAGTGATGTTTTTAGTTTTGTCTGAAAGATCCATTTTGAATTTGAATTTTGTTGTCTCTTGGAGTATTTTCAACAGAATAAATAGAAGACTATTAAAGTCCTTATTTTTGGTATGATTATGTACCTGTTTGCCTAGTACCTCTTTCTTCTTTAACCAAAATGTTTGCTGGGATTTTTGCCTCGACGGAATATGCTCGCCTTTGTACTGTTTTCGTTAGTACAGTCGCGAACCGGGATTGTTGCGCCACTTACCCGTGTTTCTAATTTGGCCGTGTAGCGCAAATGGAATAGCAGTCAGCCAGTCGGTGACATCGGTTATTGAATACTCGGCTAAATTACGAACAATGGCAAGTGGCTCAACAATCCCGGTTCGTGACTGTACCTATGAATGGTGTAATTTCTTGAATCTTGTGTAAATACTATTAAGTTATGTGTACACACACATAATAAGGATAAAGATTGACAATCAGGGAAAGTCAATATTGACGAACTTGGTGATAACGAATCATTACGTTAGTCATACCTTACACATACATCGCAAAACGTTATCTCGTAATCAATAAGATCAAACATGAATTAGAATTTAATCATGTTTGTTAATAGTAAAATATGATTATGGTAAATGAAAAAGTGTTCCGTTATTTAAATTTACAATGAATACTACACCTTTGCCCTTTATTCATCACTTTCATCAGCAATAAATCAAGAACAAGCGGATGATAATGACTTATTTTAGTTGCAATATCTTCAAGTACCCTAGTCTTGAATACAAACATTTTCGACAGCCTTAAATATGGTGGTATTATTATAATCATTTCTGCCTGTTAACGATTAGATAATAACTTGTATGGTACCAATGACGGACATTCGATACTTATTTCACAGAAAATAAGGCGATTATTCATTTGTTTTGCAACAATCAATTTAGGACCGTTTGAATTTTGAATTAAGAGTGAAGTGTCCATTACTGGTGCCTGTCAGCTAAAAGTGTCCATCATTGGTGCCGTCACTCTACCTATAATATAAGTAAATAATAATCGATAATTGTATTATCAGCTAATCTCTCTCAGTACTTTACAAGTTATGCCCTACAGGTACCATTATGATCTTCTAACTTTAAAGATAATTTAATTACCACCTAAATACATTATGGATAGCAATAAACAATTTAGAATCAAATACCTATTCAGGTTAAAATCTTCCAAGTTCATTTGAAACCACTTCACGTTACAATACAATACAAACAATTTATTATAACACATACAGAAAAGCATATACAAATATAAATGTTACATAATTAGTCAACAGAAGTTTTATCGCTAAGTACATAGTTATAATCTTCCAGACAATCTTACCAAAAATAAATATGCATTATAATTTGCTATTAAGGAGCTTTATCTGATAATGGAGACGGTAGGTGGCAACAAAACCTCCGCTGCACTTAACTTACAATAAGAAAATCCTACCAAATTGCGTTTTGTTAGGGAACAAGTAATGGACAAGGCACCAATAATGGACACTTGATTCTTATTTTACAGAAGATAAGGGTTATTCATTTGTTTTACAACAATCAATTGAGCACCATTATGAAGTTTGAATTAAGAGTGAAGTGTCCATTACTGGTACCTGTCAGCTAATAATGTCCATCTTTAGTGACGTCACTTTAGTTAATCCTCGATAAGCAGATGATGACTGTACCAAAAAAAGTACAGTCAGTAACAAACGCTTGTCTTAAAAACGATATATGCCGCATCCACTACAGCGTAGTTCCTGCGGCGTGCAACAGACATGACGGATGCGACTATCTGTCACCCTCGCGGAGACGTCGACGCCGCTTGAAGAGAGCGGTGCGGGTGCGGCTCTATGTGAGACCCAGTGCTAATGGAATAGGAAGTATGTTGGCTTAGTAACACGATAGAAATGCTAATGCTAGGGGAGATATCATTAGTCAAAAATCTGACTCTCTGAGTTGCATGTGGCATTGGAAATATGTCGAATTGTGTCAAACACAGTACCAATTTTAGACTGTTAAGGATCATAGATCCTGCAATAAAAACCCTTCATTTGAATATTCACTTCACTTTAAAGATACTTAGGTTATTTTTGTTTCAACGGAAGACCATCGCTGACTTTAAAGCTAGCATTACGCTGAGTTGGGACCATTTCGTGGCTATTTTCTCCTTGTACGTTTTTATGTGTTCTTGTTTATGTTTATCACGAATAAATGACTTTCTTTCTTTCTTTATTATAAGTAAAAAAAACAGTGAGGTTTAATCATATATTTTATTGGGGATTTAGTACACATACATACGTCAATAATATATTAGCCAGAATGATTATTCTTCGGTATTTCCCTACACAGTTTTATTAAACTACTAGCGACCCGCCCTCGCTTCGCTTTGGTTTATGTGAGTGTGATATAACATATAGCCTTCCTCGATAAATAGGCTATCTAACACTGAAATAGTTTTTCAAACCGGACTAGTAGTTCCTGAGATTAGCGCGTTCAAGCAAACAAGCAAACAAACAAACTCTTCAGCTTTATATTATTAGTATAGATAGTATAGATTATAGTAGTTTATGCAATAGTTGTATAAGAGAGGTCAAAATATATGAGTGGCGTGAGTTACGATGTGAGCCGAAGGCGAACATCGTAAAGGAAAGCGCCACGAGTGTTTTTTGACTTAGTTATACACCGTTGCATACAATACTTTTTCTACGACTAGATTTCAAATGAAATGCAAAATTAAGCGAAAAAACTTACAAACGAACGAACGAAGTAAAGAACAACAAACGAGCGGGAAACAAGAAAATGACAAAATATGTGTCTATGGTTTACTTTGTTTTTAAATTGACGGAATGGAAAAAAGAATTATTTACAATTCCAAAACATTTTAATTTGACCAATCAGAATACTTCACTAAATTAAATCCACCAATCACAATACACATCGACTGTCAAACGGAACGATAGGTTCTTTTAGGTACGTGTTTCTCTTTAACTAATTTAAATCTTTTAAAAAAACTTTGTAATTCGTATCAACCAATCAGAATACAGCTATTTTAAAATCGACCAATCAGATAACTGAAATCATTTCTCAAAACATTAGGTGTTTTATAGTCCCTATTTCACAATCGTTAAAATATGATTAACAGGCTAATCAGCAGGTTAATCTGTGGCGTATCGTTAGGGCGACTTTACGACACCGAGAGCTGTTATGGGGAATAGAGTTATAGACTTTTCTGAAGTCATATTATCTATGTTCTTATGATAGTGTTCGTGACTATGTAAAAGACTAATAAAAGTACAGGAGTAGAAAAAATATACTTAAACGTAAAAGGAAGGAGGGAAAACTTGAAACAAAAAGGGTCATGACTTCAGTCAGTGTAGGGTTCCGTCGCTGTGACTACTAACACCTAAAGGGTGGTTTTTTTTTTCGGGCGGCAATGGTCATGTTTTTTTCTAAAAAGGTAGATAAAAGTCAAACCTCTAGATAGAAACATAATGATGAACTAGAGGACGCCCGTGACTTCGTACGCGTAAAATTATTTTCCCATTACTCCCCCTATTTTAGTCCTGTAGTGAACGAATCAGACCCTAGGATATCCTAGGAATATTCCTTCCAAATTCTGATTCCTTTGATTCAGCCGTTTCGGCGGTGCGTTGATCGCTCAGCCAGTCAGTTTCTTGTTTTATAATGTAGTTAGATGATTTGCTAGTCGCGGGCCAAAGCTAATAGTTAAAAAGTAACACCTTATCACTAATTAAATCTAAGTACAACAATTTAAAATGATTATTATCTTATTTAGGCTTAAGTACCGTCAAGGTATGACTTACTCAAACAAAAACCTGCATTGCAGAGAGATAGCGACTTGATAAATTTAAATCGGCTTTCTTTTGCGTCATTCTGCAAACAAATCAGATAACAGTATCTTTGGTGCAGTCTTAAAAAACGTATAAAAGAACCGCCAAACGCTTCTAGCTCATTGTAGAAAAATTTGTTAAACCGTTCTAAATTCAAAAATCAAAATGGTGTCCGACTTCAGGAAAAAGAAGCTTCTTCACGTTTTCAACGCGTTTTTTGACACAAATGGCAGCGGGAACATCGACAAGAAAGATTTCGAACTGGCCAGTGAGAAAATTTCTCAGCTGCGCGGTTGGAAAGCGGGAGACGCGAAGTTTAAGGAGACTCAGGATTTGTTGCTGAAGATTTGGGATGGTCTACAGAAACGTGCTGACGCTGACAATGATGGCCAAGTGACTTTTGAAGAGTGGGTTGCCATGTGGGAGGAGTTTGCCAAGAATCCTGCTTCACCTCTTGAATGGCAGACCCTTTACAGCAAGTTTATTTTCGCGTTAGAAGACGCAAGCAACGACGGTTCGATTGACAGCGAGGAGTTTTCTTCTGTATACGTGTCCTTTGGATTGGACAAGGCTGAGTCAGTCGAAGCGTTTAAGAAGATGGCTAAAGGCAAGACTAATGTGTCCTGGTCAGAGTTCCAAACTCTTTGGCAAGAATATTTCGCGTCTGACGACGTGAACGCTGCTGGAAACTTCATTTTTGGAAAAACTAGCTTCTAATTTAAATGGACGGTATTAATATGTTATTTATTTAAATGGAAAGTGATAAATTGTGATTTATTTTGGATATGGTAAGAGCTGGACTGATTGTTGATTTAATAAATAGATGAAAGTTATGATGACTTTTCTTTTAGAGCTGTTACTAAATTCAGTAAGCAATAGCTGAATAATATATCTAGGGTCTAAACTAAAACCGATAACATTTGGTGCTGTGCGAGCTGCAGACCGATTTCTTTAACTCAACATTATCAATAAAAATCTGAAGTACTCATTTTAAAATACCTTTATAGTTAATTGCATATTTCTTGATATTTTTTGTACGCATGTGTGTCATTTATTAGTTTTATTACATCTAATTATCGTGATGTGGTACAAATATTTGAATTTTAAACGTTTTACGATACTATTTATACCCTTCCTGGGGGCAAGGCTAGATTTGTTTTACAAATTATTATGGGGCTATTCTATCCTGTAAAACCATGTTGCTTTTGACATGGTATCGTATTGTTTTCAAATCAGCCGCCATTACTATCAAGTAAATAACAGCTACTGTAACGTTGGCAATACGATAACATTGTTATTAGCAATATTGTTTAACCCAGTAGAATGTAGCCCATGGAATTGATTGATTGATTGGTTGACTTCTTGGTTGATCAATTAAAACCAAATTATTCGTAATTAACACTTTAAGGGCAGTGAAATTTAATAAACCAGGCAGTATAACCGTTACCAAACCCTAAAGTGTTTTTTTTTACATCGTTTTTTTTTGTTAAACTCTGTGAACCTTGAGAAAGAATCTTTGTTAAATACAGCCCGTCGGAAATTTATGGCCTAGCAACGGCTTTACACACTCAACCATAAGAAGGAAATATCACTTCAAAGACTTACCCTGAAATATGTAAGATATTCATGAATTACAAACAAAGTTCATAAGCTGTATACCTCGTATAATTTAATATTCTCTCAGGTGTCGCGTTGCGAAAGAAACCGAGCGCGCAAAATATTTCATTAGCCGAAGGAATTAATTATTTTAATTTATTCTGTAAAAACTACAGCGTGGGAAGAAATGGTGTGTCGGAGGGCGCGCGGGGTTTCACGCGTTTAATGGGAAAATTAAAATGTAATGGAACTTTACCAATAATTTGTCCGTCGCTTTGTGATTTAATAAGGGTACTTATTACTCTATCGAAACACCTTTCAACAGACGTATCGCTACGCAGAATGTATTATTCCCACCTGTTACCACCAATTTGTTACCACTGGTAACAGCTGGGATTATTTTTCCCACCTGTTACCACTGCTAACTACCCATAGTACCTATAATACAAGGCTTGAGCTTAGTTTGGTACTAGGACAATTTTTGTGACATTGTCCCTTGATATTAATTTTTTTATTTTTTATTTATAGGTTATAGGTTATAGGTTGTAGCGGGCTAATTTCCGCAACTCGACGACTTAACAAATGCGCCTTTTTTGCGTGCTGGGTTACTGGCACTACTCTTGCCAGCCCAGTTCAACCAGAAAGCCTAGCAGACCCTTGATGTTGCCGACGGCCTCTGGTAGCGACCTCGGTGTTCCGAGGTGACGTGCCCGGTATGTTGCCACCTCTGGACATTCCATGATGACGTGGGCTGCGGTTTCCTCCGCCGTCATACAAGCTCTGCACAGGGGGCTGTCTGTAACACCTAATGTGAACAAGTGTTTGTTAAACAAGGCATGGCCAGTTATGGCTCCAGTTAACAACCGGAGTTGGGCCCTTTTGAGTAATCGTAGCTTACGCGACAATCCGGGATTGATTATCGGAAGAGCTTCCTTACTCTGCCTGCAGGTGTCTAGGTTGCTCCAGTGGTGCTGGTGCTTTACCTTGGTGATTCGCCGCAGTTTGTTCCGCAGCCAGCTGGTCGGCAGGGGCAGAAACGGTTCAGGACCTATCAGTTCCATTTCTGAGCCCCTTCTCGCGAGTACATCAGCCGCGTCGTTACCGCGTGAGTTGCTATGTCCCTTTATCCACTGTAGGGTGATGGGGTTTAGGTTACATACCTTAGAGAGGGCGTTGTGACATTCGTATATTAGCCCTGACGTTACTGTATAGCACTGTAAGGCTTGGAGAACTGATCGGCTGTCGGAGAGTATACGGATGGGGAGATCCTTTACCTTCCTTTGCTCAATCGCTATTGTAGCCATAATGATGCCCACGCATTCTGCCTGGAAGACTGTGGTATGGGCTCCTAATTTTTTATTTATGCTCACCCGGCAATTACAAGGGACATCCGAAATTGTTTTTAAATTAAAAATAGCTTGGAACACATTATCGGTGACAACCCTCAACCCATTATAACGTTGTTTAACATCATTATAACACCTGGAATGAGAGTGAGGGCACCCTGGGTAGCCCACCACATAGATCAGGAGCTTAGACGAAGAGCTTGCCTTTATGACATAGGTAAGGTTACCCCTGTGACCACAAAATTGCCTCCTTTATTTACTGGTCTTTATACTTTATTTAAAGGCTTTTCTTAATAAGGATAAATTAAATGAAACTCTACCGAAAGCCAGAATTGTCTGTAAACGGGCCTGAGCCTCGTTAAGATTAAACCGGGGCTCGTAAATAAAAAAATAAATTTTACAGAACGCGAAATGAAAGGTCATTTTTGTCAGAACACAACGAGTGCTAATTAGGGGTTAAATTATCGTTTTGAGCCGAGCCGGGGACATCCTGCGTAAGGCATAAACGCAAGCGATGAAAAAAAACTAATCAGGGATATAGGTATGGGGTTTTTGAGTGTAGTTGTAAAAACTAACCCTTATCCATAAACCCGCAATAGCTATTATGCCATTTGAATTAGACAGAAGCGTATTTTAACTAAATTAGGTTTATAATAATGAATAATATACTTAACAAGTATTAAACCGAGGTAATGCCTTTGCAAGATGGACAGATACTGTTAAGAAGGTAGAGGATATATTTATAGCACGGTTAGACGCAACTTTGAAGTCTCAATTTTAAACAAGATCGAAGATGCATATACGTATTTATGTGATTAAGTATCACAATACAGAGGAATTAGTAGCAAGACGTTCTCTACCGTACATATGCGCCCTGTGGATTACTATGGTCGTTATCTAGAGCTATATTTTAGAATTTAAAACTACCTTCGATACTGCTACTGTTTACACCTAATTTCGCTGTTAGATACTGCTATTCCATATTACCAAAAGCAGTGACTTGTGCAACTTTATTTATGACTTTATGACCAGCGACCCGCCCTCGTTTGGCTTCGGTTTATATGAGTATGATTATATAGCCTATAGCCTTCCTCGATAAATGGGCTATCTTACACTGAAATAATTTTTCAAATCGGACCAGTAGTTCCTGAGATTAGCGCGTTCAAGCAAACAAACAGCAAACAAACAAACAAACAAACAAACAAACTCTTCAGCTTTATGATATTAGTATAGATATTATTTGACTACCTACTTTGTGATTATGTTTCTTACAGGCCTACTTTAATTGGTCGATAGCATGCTTTTCGTCATACATTGCATGGCTGCAATAGCTCCCGCCTCAACAATGCCAATAAAACTCGTCAATGGATTGCCACAAGCATACGGGCTATCGACCAATGAAACTGAACCTTTATTCTCTTGCCTTGGACCGGGCGCCGGAGCAAACTGCAGGGCCACCTGGAGTGGCTCCGCAATATTTATTACCGCGTTATTACGCGTAATCGCTGTTCAAATCTCTTTTAACGCGAGTTTAAAACGCTTATTATGTGGCTCGGCAAATACTTTAGGGGTAAATTAGACTTTTGTATTAAATGCTGTCCAAGTCCTCAGGGTTAGTCCTCAGGGTTGGCAACGCATTTGCAGTCTTAGGATTGCATTGCAGTCTTGTGAATGCGAATGTCTATGGGTCACAGTTTCCACTTACCATCAGGTGGCCTGTGTGCTCGTTTGCCTACTCTATGACAAAAAAAAAAAAAAAAGTTTGTTTATATTTTGTCAAAATCTAGAGTCTGGTTGAGAATTTCAGTTTTGATAAAGCCATGTTGTGCGGTCACGACCCATTTCACTCCTTTTCAATATAAATATGCTTGAAGTCGTCAATGTCATAAGGTATGTCAAGTCATCTGTAACTTTTAGGAAACTCAACCTTATTTTTGTAGTGTCAGATTGATTTTGGACCTAAGATGGGTACCAAATTGACTGTACCTGTGAAATTGACCGTGACTGTACATACATACTCGTACTTAAATACATACAAAGCATCCAAGACTCCAGTACAAATACTCAAGCTCGTCAAAAGTTTTCTAATGATTTATTCCTGGATACCTTACAATTTGGACCTAAGATGGGTACCAAATTAAATCTCGTGACTGTAGTTCTAGGTACTGTAGGGTTCTACTGCAGTAATAGAACCAGATCAAACAGGGAAGTTTCTTGTAACACATGGTTGAAGCGGTTCATCTTTGGTAGCTGGTAGGTGGTCGATCTCGTCAAGTATTATGTCTTGGATGTAAAATTATTTTGATATTTAGTAAATGTTAGTGGAGAATCGTACAAATTGATCGAGTCCTTAACAAAGTACGTACATATTCGTACTTAAATACATACAAAGCATCCAAGACTCCGGTACAAATACTCAAGCTCCTCAAAAGTTTTCTAATGCTTTATTCCTGGATACCTTACAGTACAGTCAACTTACCGTACAGTAATTTTGGGCTTAAGTCTATTTGTGTAATATTTTTCCCTGGTACAGTCAAAGACTTAAATATGTGATCCACCTTAGGTTCAAAATCAACCTGACATTCTACAACAATATGGTGGAGTTTCCTATATCAGTTAGATATGACTTGGCATCTCCTATGACTTTGACGACTTCAAGCATTTTTTTAAATGGCTCACAAATTAACGTAATTCATGACCGTACTTACCATTTATTTTAGGATTTAAGGTCACATTTTTGGCGTCCGGCGTTTCGTAAGGCTCAACTGCATCCCCTCTCTTCCATCTTCCTTCACTTTTTTCCTACTCATTGCCGCGTTGCAAGTTGTGGGCAGCGATGGGTGCTCAACTATTACTTACATACATACATACCTACATTAATAATAATAATAATAATCATTTATTTCAAATTAAAAGAACAAACAATATATAGTATAAAAAGCAAAACAGTCAATGATCTTAGGTCTAGGAAATAAAAATTACATGATGTCTAAGCTAGGTGACAAAAAAAAATTGCAACCTGTGTAACATTAAATCACGCCTGTTTCCCAGAAGGGTAGGCAGAGACCACTTCTTTCCACTTGCTACGATCTTGACTTTCTTTCGCTTCGTCCACATTCATACATCGAGTCATGCACGCTCGTCGGTTTCGGGTACTTAAATAAGATTCGGCCCTTTTCCAGTATTTCTCCGATTTGACTCGAAAAAGTACGCCTAGGGCGGCCCCTTCCGTCCCAACCACTCACTTTCAATCTTTTTTTCTATTAATCTGACATGGTGCAGTCTGCCTGGATCACCATTACTCTGCAGCTGGAGTCGCAGCCGCGTGCCAGTATAAATTGTTTTAAACCGCCGCAGTGCGCCAACTGTGCGTGAGATGAGACGTGTTCTCTAACAAAATAATGTTCAACTACTGTGTACTATTGACCCATCTTGCCATAGCGCAACAAATCTTTGAAGGGCTCAGATTAAACTGGTTAAACTTACTTAAGCGGTTATGAGAACGAGTGAGAAGAAAGAACAAGATTAAAGGCCGTCTCGGGTTTGGTTCTCGGTATGGGGAAACATTTGTGTGATGACCGCGAGTATTTTGTTCCATCTTTATGTGGTATGTATTTATGTATGTCAACACTTTATTGTACAAAAGAAAAAGAAAAACAATACAATGAACATTACAATAAAAACAATATGTAGCAAAGCGAACTTATCCCTTTTTTTGTGTGTGTGTGTTGATGTTTTATACTTAAAAAAAAATGTACCTAAATGTTTATCGTTGTTTAGTAGAAACCCAGAGATTACTTAGGTACTAGAGCAACTTGTATGAGTTTGTCCCCTGATTTATTATCATTACTTACATCAATATGTACCATCAAGCTGAAATAAAGAACTACAAAATGAAGAGATTCATTATTTTGTTCGAGAGTATAATTCGAAAAGTGCATACCGTGCGTAATAAAAGAGGGACGCAGTAAATAATTTAATTCCCGTGGCACGCGGGTGATTCCATGCCTGGGAAATGGTATGAAGTGATTTTAACACCGGCAATGGCCATTTTGTGGACGGTAATCACAGCACAGGTTTTAACCATATCGACGTTATTAATATTACGTGCTTATGCGTTATTATAACGGACTAGAGGTTGCCCGCGGCTTCGTACCCGTAGAATTCGTTTCCGCTACTCCTTAGGGGATTAATTGCCTATAAAACCCGTCTTAGTGCACCTCTACGATTTACAAGAAATATCCCTTTCGAATGTTGAGTCATAAATATGTATATACAGTGTCCCTGAAACCGACGTCATCCCGCCTAGGGCTGATAGAGCAGCTAAAAAGCTATCGATTTAACCACTATCAGCGATTTTTACTAGTTTCGGAGAAATTGATCATTTAAATCTGATTTTTTGTAATTTTCCGTTATGTCCATGTTATGAAAAAACATTAATTTCATGTTTTATTTCAAAAGTTTTTCAGTGGTTTATTACTTAGTTAGAATCATTACGAATCAGCGTTTTTTTTTAACCCATTTGCCCCTTTTATTATAATTTTTTTTTGAGTTTTTTATAATACTTTTTGGCCACAGAGCCCACTACTGACCATCACGTGGCCTGCGAACTCGTGTATAAAAAATATCCGGCAGTCATATGTTATTACCAAGATTTTTCTAACTAATTAAATTATTATCTTCCAGTCCCACTCTTTTTGAAAATAAGTCCATATTTAAAGCTTTAATAACTTATACCTACAGAATACTTTTGCCATGAACATGTTACGTGGGTAGGAAAGGCCACATTTGTTTGTTATAATTATGGCTAAAACGATGAAAAGAAGTAGTATTTTTAATTTTAATGTGGGCGGTCTGAGCTTTCTGTAAAAGTTCAGCGCGGTGTAAACACCGCTGAACTTTGCTAAAGGTTGCTTCGTTTCTGCAAAGGTCACCTGCAAATAGGGCAGACGGCTTTGGACGTATTTTTTAGAGGGATGAATTGGTATAGAAATATAGGGTGCCATTTAGATTTTGAACTATTTTCAAAAAGCATAATAAATAAACGTTTAGCATGAAAACAAATTATGAAATTTTATCATGCGTACGATCAAAATAACTTTCTTGTTGTTATGCATTTTAAGGCAATTTCTTTTTACAAAGTTAGGTTAGAACTGTGACCACATTAGAAATGTTTACCTAATTTTAATCTATTAACATTACATACATACATACATATAAGCTCACGCCTTTTCCCAGAGCGAGGTAGCCAGAGCTACAGAATTACCTACAACTCTAAAAACTTGTTGATAATTCTGTAACCACATTTGCACAATTAGGCTAAGATGTTTACCAGCGTGTTAGTGACAGGTTGCAAGCCCATCGCCTAACAGTACTACAAGCATTTATTCCCTTAGTCGCCTCTTACGACATCCACGGGAAGACATGGAGTGGCATTATTCTAACCCGGCAACCACAAGGGTCAGGCGCCAGGTTAAAGGATAGATATTTGATTGCGATCCGAGGGGCTATTGCCTAACGCAGTCTTAACCGTTTTCATTTTGAAATTCGAAGGTTTATATGCATACAAAATGATAACAATTGTATCGCTTTGAAGTCGATTGCGATTGTGAGTGCGTTAGGCAATTTTAGGAGTAATTTTAGGAGTATAATATAAATATCCCAAAATTTTAGGAGTTTATGCATCTTGGTTAAAGACTCATCAGGGTTTCAAGATTATTCTCGATTATTCTGCGCCTGCACCAGAGTACAGCAAACCTTATAATAGTAATGTAATATTACATGCGCTGTTAGTTTTAATTTTATTGAAGGCCATCAGAATAAACCGAGCTCTGAAACGGAGGTCTTGCTCTCAGGGTTTAAATGTAAAGTTCCCCGCTACTTAGTGGCCTACCATCTAAAGTTTTGTTTGGAAGAATATTAAAATTTCTCTCGCCTCCGTTCACTTGTTTAACAGAAGTTCGTAGTGTGTTTGAAAGTTGGTTACTAGTAAGATTGTTTTTAAATAAAAGCAAGGAGTACCTTTTTTATATTCTACAAGGATGGCTTTAGATAAGTCTTTTTTTTATGTATGATTTAAATGTATTTTAGAATGTTCTTTTCTAAGTAAGTTTATCGTAGTCCACTAACTACCCACAGTGCAAGAGTAGAGTTTATCTTGAGGCTAGGTCACTTTGTGAGAGATGGTCTCCTGGTATAAATATACAGTCACCAGCAATAATATACCATCCAAAATTGGCCGTAAAATATCTGACACGCTCTTATACCTCTAGTAATAAAGACGTGTTGATATTGTTGCGTCCAATGTTAGATAATATATTATTGGTGGTGACTGTATTAAAATTAATTTATCGTGGTAAGGCCTGTATTGTCCACGTTTTAGTCATAGTTTCCAAAGGAAAAATCAATAAATTAAACCGCAAAAAACGCTCAAAGAATATTAATAAATCATTCCTGGAATCTAATCACGACGACATATCCCGACGACAACGAATGTCCTATCCAGTGACCCGCGATATGTCGGGTCGGTCGTCAAACACAGCGCCTCTCCAGCGCTCTATAATAATAAATCCGTCCGTCTGTCCGTCACACGCTCGTAAACCACTCACTCGCCATACCGCCATTTGCTGCCGTTTGGTGTGCAAGTCTTGTAAAACTATAGGCGGGAAAATTGCAGGTTGTAAATTGGCAGATGTGGCGTAGGTACATATAATATAACATATATGCAGTATAACATGCTCAAAATGATCTAGACACGACGTATTCTCTTGACATATACATAGTAATATGTACACATACATACCTTCACGCCAGTTATCCCAGAGTGGGGTAGGCAGAGCTACAGAATTCAACTTTAAAAACTTGTTGATAATTCAGTAAGTAACCACATTTTGCACAAATAGGCTAATAATAATAACGCAGGGCAGCTAGTGGCGAGCTGTTGGTGAGTGGCGACACCACGTACCTGATTGCTCCCGAGGGTAGGTCCTGTTCCTCACCTCACGCTTGCCTTCACCGGCCGGCTGCGGTGTACAATGACGAGGAACAGACCCTCACCTCTGGCTTGCCTTTATTGGCCGGTCAGAGTGGAGCCGCAAGAGCTATATGCTCGAAGGGTGGATGTGTTGCATAAGTGGCGAGTGGGCACCTTATGGTCGTTTAAAGTCCAGAAGCACCTCTCCACCCTTAGCCCCTCTGGAACTGTTGCCTCCCTGCTGCTATATATATGCGGCTATTTCGGGAGGCCCATTCCATTGAGTTGGCGAGTCACCGCCTGCCATTTCAACCAAAGTAATTAGCATTGGCCAGGCAGGCGCCGTAGTTTCATCAATAGCCTAGGTCACCAATCCATATCAGTTCATTCATAGAACTTATTATTAATGTTCCCATCCTTCTTAAATAGTCTCTTCTAATCGGTGGTTGTTCGTGGGAGCATACCTCTATAGTTTGAACTCGGGGACAATCGCCGGTTGGTATCCCATCACTTTACTAAATTAAACTTGTCTAAAGGGCCTCTGCGTGTTGGCTTCGGCTCCATGTACGCCTTCCAAAGGTCCGGGACTCCCATAGTTCCGTGATTGGTAAAGACATACATAATAATAATAATTGTTTATTTCAGACAAGGTCCATACAAATTTGTTAGTAATCCTTATAATTCGATGTTAGCGTATTAAAAATAAAATTAAAATTAACAAAACTAAAACACTAGGTACATAAATTAAAATATATATATATATATGTTAGGGGAAGTGCGTGCATATGCTCCCATCGAGCCCACTCAGGGCTATCCCGTTGGTCAGACAACGCGGCCAGGATGCGGTTGACGATGTTTACCAGCGTATTTATGACAGGTTGTAAGCCCATCCCTAACAGTACTACAAGCCTATATTCCCTTAGTCACGTCTTACGACATCCACGGGAATACATGGAGTGGCACTATTCTAACCCGGTAACCACAAAGGGTGCCACATATGTGTTTTGCAGAAAATCAATCATATAATGTACGATATCGATATGTAAACAAGAATACTTGAATACAACCACGGTGCACTAGTGCAGCCAATACTCTCTCTAGTGCTAAGTAGTCTAATTGCCACTGGTGCCCAGCCACCGATCACAGCTGATTACGGATTCGGAAAGAGCTGAATTCTGACGTCTTTGATTAGAGGCAGCTCTGACTGTGCCTGTTTTAACTCCCGGCTGGTTCAAGTGAAACCTTGTGCGATTCTGATAGGGTCCAAAAGAGATTTGAGTCGAGAGCTAATACGAAAGCTTTGCTCGCAATTTACATGGATAGTTTTGAATCAAAGGGGTAGAATTAAATGTGTTCATGTTAAATACATATACGCTGTCAATACCTGATGAAGATTGGATGTTTTAAAGTTTAAAACCACCAAACCTATAACGAAATGTAAACACTAGGTAGGTTTTAGATTGACGAAAGAGATATACAGATCGAAAGTGAGTGGACGTGACGGAAGGGGCAGCCCTAGGCGTACTTTTTCGAGTCAAATTGGAGAAATACTGGAAAATGGCCGAATCTTAAGTACCCGAAACCGACGTGCGTGCATGACTCGATGTATGAATGTGGAAGAAGCGAAATAAATTTGTCAAGATCGTAGCAAGTGGAAAGAAGTAGTCTCTGCCTACCCCTCTGGGAAACAGGCGTGATTTAATTAATGTATGTATGTAATGACGTTAGACACTAACAAATTGCTGCCCCTATTCGACAGGTGACCGGTGACATTTCAGTACACATGGTGCAGCTTATACAAAACCCAGAGATGTGTCAGCGAGTTCACTACACAGTGTATACCGAATTGCCACCTGTCACATTGTAATTGTCAACATGATGAAATAGGGCGCTGGTTGTTTCCCTAGCATCTTTTGTTTTGTACAAAGCTTACAAGTACTTACAGTAAAGACTACGCGATACGCGCTCAAGGCATAGAGTAAATATCACAAAAACGATTATAAAGAGAACACAATTAATTTTGCAGCTACAGATCCCGGGCCACCATTAAGCGATTAGGGGTCCGTGCACTACAACATATTTTTTATTATTTCTCTTTTACTTAATATCTTTGGTCTATACAAGTAGGTTCAATATTATCATAGAAAAGAAACCATGGTACGTCTATGAGATGCTTATAAATTTAAATACAATCGCAATATGCATTCCGCATGTCTTTCAACCGTCATATCCCGTCAGAAACCATGTCAAACGTCACGTTTTAGGAAAATTACTTTATTTATGAAGTTTACCCCTCGTATTCCCTGTTTAAAACCTTCTAAAATCAAATATCATTTGAATTTATACCTCTGCGACATCCAAACTCAGTTTAAATTTGATTGAGGGTAACACCGCAAGTTGTCACGTGGTGCCTGACCGACGTTATGCAATTATGCACCCCGCTGCAATTTTAAAGTTCTTTGACAGCCGGGCTGCGTTGGATTCACACCCGGGAATATGGTAATGGTATTTGTTTTAGTTGGGTAGAATTATGACAATTATTTGGGGACAGAAAGGTTGGTGTTTGGTAGGAAGAATCTGCAGAAAAGGAGCATTGAACTTTCGCTGACGCCATAGGTATGTCGTGAATAATCAAAGGCATCGTATTCATTTATTTATTTATTTATTTATGTTAAGAAAATCCAACAGCTATACAATTAGAACAATAGACAGAATAGGAAACCGTTAGCCAATTACAGGATCCCACTACTAGATATAGAGCAAATGCTAAATGCGTACAATACATAGAACGACACAAACTTAAATATAAATTAATAAAATATGACAGCTATGATTCGCAAACACATGCTAGGTTCACTCACTCCAAGCACCTGACCGACAATTTTTGTCTCACGGATTGAGCCTTGTAGTTAAATATATCTACTTAGGTCCAGCTCTCTTTGTTCGGATAAAACTAATTATTGTCTTTGACGTGTTTTCGTTGTCTTTAACTCGACCACCATTACTATTAAGTGAATAAAAACTACCCTAACGTTGACATAATAATAACATGTCAAATATAATAATAGTTTTAGGTAGGTACTCGTATATACATATACATAATATAGGACGCCCCAATCTTCGTGCGCAAAGAATAAGTTTCCATCTCTTCCCCCTATTTGAACCCCTTAGAGGATGAATTTCCAAAAATCGTTTCTTTTGCTAGTGCTCACTTACATCATGAAAGGAGCCCCTGTAGCAAATTTCAAGTTTCTAGGTACAGTAGTTTCGGCTGTGCGCTGATATATAAGTCAGTGAGTCAGGTTTGCCATTTATACAGGGTGTAATCTAAGTCGTGAATCAAATGATCACCTCTGTGTTTCACCCAGTAATATGAACAACTTTCACAATGGATGATTTAGTCTGAAATCACGAAAATAAAATCAGCTGTTTCATAGAAAAGTTCAATACGCACTCGACCAAAATGTATGAAGCAGCTGTTTTTTTTTTCGATATTTCAGAGTTGGTCCCATAGTGAAAGTTGTTCATACTCGTGGGTAGAACACAGAGGTGATCATTGGAATCACGACTTAGATTTCACCCTGTATACATGGATGATATATAATTTATTCACTATAGGCCCTTATTCTGTTTAGTTCTATGTTTATGCTCATTGTTTGAACCTCTATTTGTCTTCATATCGTTTTTAAGTGATTTACCATTTAATAAACGAATCGATTGACATAGTAATGTGTGAGACGGAGTGAATATGAACGTAAGTAAACTGTTTTACGATAAAAATGCGTGATATACTTAACTATAAGAGACCATATTATTATAATATTTTTAAGAATGTTGATAATTGTTATTAGTATAAACCGTTCTTGTACAATACAAAAAACAGTAGAGACATAGTTAAGGACGCTAGTGTATTGAACATTTTTCATTTTTACACTTTAACAGAATCAAAACTATTTCATTATCATAATTTCGGCTAAAAGACGTCCACTGCTGCACATAGTCCTTCCCCTAGGTTTACCACAAGGACCGAATCTACGTTGCTTGCATCCATCTGTTTCCCGCACCCTGGGAAAACATTTAATCCATACTAATATTATAAATGCGAGAGTGTGTCTGTCTGTCTGTTACCCTTGGTGCAAAGATAGTTTGAATCCTGGAAAAGGACATAGGAAAGTTTTTTTCTGAAATTCATTCCCTAGGATAGTGAAATGGGGGGTTAAAATTTGTATGGAGCTAGGATATAAACGAGTTCCACGCGGATGGAGTCGCGGGCAGAAGCTAGTCGTGTTTTTTTTTTAATCCATGAAAAAAAAGGTTGATTAATATTAATATATTTATAATTTAATGTTTTAGCTAAGATAAACTGATTTGCTCTACAAGTAATTACTTAGCAAAACTTATAAGCCAAACACGATGTTTTCACCGCCCATTTGCAGATTGCAGTCTGGCCCACGCCACGGAACCGGCCAAAGGTTCCGCCCGTTTAACCCTAAAAGCTAGGATTCCGAGTATTTACAAGAAGCAATTAGCTGATTAAACCGAGTTTGGGTTCCGTTAAATTTGAAAGCTAATGTTTACTAAGAAAAGTAAATGATTTCTTTGAGAATTTCGAGATTACTTTTTGGGATAAAGATTCGGCTGTTAGCTAAGCATTTTTCTTAATTGCTTTCCAATAAGGTTTTTTATAATGGGCTTTTTTGGACCCGTAATTCTGTGCCGTAAGTTCGTTTAACGTGAGCCGGTCCTATTTTCAAGAATAATTAATATCTAAATTGCGGTCTATCTGCCGAACTTGAACAAAAGCTCCACGCATTTAAAAAATTAAATATTTCATCCCAAGATGTTTTTTTTTAATAAATTTTAATCGACTTTTCTCCCAGTCGGTTGAATGATTTTCGTTGTTTGTGATTACTTAACGCACTCGCAATCGCAACCGTTTTCATATTGAAAAACAAAGCCGAGTCTATACATACAAAATGAAAACAATTCGTTCATTGAATACAAAACGGACACATTCCAAAATGAGTCAGTGTTGCATTGTAAAATTAGAAGCTATTAATGCAAGAGCATATTATTTTGGAATGTATCCGTTCTGTATTCAATGAGCGAATTGTTAAACGTTACTGGAATAAGACTTACTCCGAGATTAGTCTATACAAATTCGGCCCTTGATCTAGGTATTATTACCTTATTCCAGTTTCGTCCAATCCAACCTTAAGATATTTTGCAGATAGCTGTCTATAGACTTTTGACAATTATAGGTTACAATTTGGTTCTTTAACGTATTATTATAGACCGAAGTGGAATTTAATCCATCGACAAGAGCATAGCTCCTAAGTTAAATTACAAAAGATTATTATTATGCTATAAATTCGATGACATTAGGCTGAAGAGACGACACGCGTTGAGTTTGCTAGTCCTAACGAAATGTCCCGTGTTCAATCCAACCAGTATTGGTGAAGTATATTTCTCGTATATTTATCATATTTCTAGAACTTGTTTAGGGACTAAATCAATTGTTTAAAATTACTCGCCAATATTTACTTAGAAATATCAACCGACAAACCTTCTTAAAAATACTTTGATAAAGAAATTAACCAGTTTGACATAACACTTAAATTAGCCGGGTTATAGTTTTCCCGGCATGGAAAATAACCCGGCAAATTGAAGTATTATATCAAACTGCTAAACAATTAAATTCCTCGACTGTAACGCTTTAACAATGCCAAATATGTGCCCTACATTTTTCAAAATAACACCGTCCTGTCTTTCACTCCACACACTGGCACGAAAACCATATTCTATTTATTGTGAAGTCCAAAGCGGAGAACAAAAAACTGTCCCAACAGAGTCCGTTCCCGAGCGGACCCTGCAATACTCACATATAATATCGTCACTTTATTTTCACCATAGAAGCATTTTTATGGGGAAAGCCGTTAATTCGTATATAAAATGAGTAAATAACGCGTCCAGCTGCAGTTTTAATGTTTTTTTTATGACCGGTCGACGGGGTCCGGTTGGGTCCGTAAAATATTTCACATTAGGACATTTGAGTATGTAAAAAGGTCAGGCAATAAAACCTGGCAGTTGCAATGTTTACAATGCAATAGAGCTCTTAAAACTTTGGGTTACCAACGCACCCCCCACCCCCACACGGCCCTAGCAAGGAGTTATTTATACGAGCTTAATTTAAAACATAGTTGCGTCACGTTTTTGAGTCGCTTTAAATACAAAACAAACGTTTTCATACTTCCAACAAACAACCATTGATCAAACAAAACACATAATAACTACCGCTCGATTCTAGTTACTCGGTAAAACCACATTGTTTTTGACATGTTATTGTATTGACAACGTTAGGATCGCTCTTATATGTACCGAGCAAAATTGGAGCCAGTGGGGTCTCTATTTTAGGCGGTTAAAACCATATCGCCTTTGACTTGTTATGGTATTGTTTTTAACTTGGCCACCATTACTGTCAAGGAAATAAGAGGTATCAAAACGTTGACAATACGATAACATGTTAATGACGATAATATGGATTTACCGCTTAAAGTCTTGGTCTTGATTTAGTGCCAGATGATGTGAAAATGTTGTATTAAGTATATCATAGCCATCCGGTTATAGCCGGTTTTAACAGGTTATTTTCATACTAAAACGGTTAATAGGCGGTTTAATTGCATTCCCTATTTGGCCGGTAATTCTGTAGCTCTGTCTATGAGGCCCGTATATACCCGTGTGGTTGCTGGATAAGAATAGTGCCACTCCATGTCCTCCCGTGGATGTCGTAGGTAAGAGACGACTAAGGGAATAAAGGCTGTGTAGTACTGTTAGGTGATGGGCTTGAAACCTGTCACTAATATGCTAGAAAACATCTTAGCCTTATTGTGCAAAATGTGGCTATAGAATTATCAACAACTTTTTAGAGTTGTAGGTGATTCTGTACCTCTGTCTATCCCACTCTGGGATGACAGGCGTGAAGGTATGTACCCTATTTGGCAACGGAATTGATAATGTATATTGTCCTCCGAGTCTACTAACCATCAGGATAGCGGCGAGTTTAAGTAGTCCCGTAAGTGCGAACAAAACATATTTTAGCGCGTGCATTTTCAAATTAGCAGCATGGTTTCTGCCGATGGATCGAGCGTATAAGGCTGCTTAATTGAAAACGCGCGCGCTAAAATGTGTTTTGTTCGCTCTTACGCGACTACTTAAACTCGCCGCTGTGATTTCGCTCGTCAGTCCGACCGTCCGTTGTTTTTAAGAGAATAAAGCAGCGACCACACCAATGCTTAAAAAACGGTGACGGTACGGAATCGCAGTGACGCGTCGTATTAGCACCGTTTTTGACGCACGCTCCCCACACCGCTGCTTAACGTTGCGTATATTGACGCCATGTTATTACTATGACACATTCTTTTGTTTACGCAGCGTCTGCAAATTTTAAGCACCGGTGTGGAGAGCATGCGTCAAAAACGGTGTGGTCGCTGCTTAACACCCCAGGTGGCCTGTGTGCTCGTAAAAAAACCGGATTGTTCTCAAGGCCGCGTAGAGCGGAACACGCCGCGCGGAGGCGGTGCGGGTGGAAAAATAATCGCGTAGATGTCATTTGCACTCCTCGCCCAAAGTCGCTGGCGGACGGATATTGGATGCGGGCGCGACACGGCGCGGGGGGCGCGAGGCACACGCTGCAGCGAGAGCGGGCTCGACAAGAGGAAGCGGAATCGAAAACCTAAACTAATTTTTTAGAGTTTCATGCCTGAATGGTGTCACGAGACCGTATTACTAAGCCTACGCTGTCTATCTGTCCATTTGTCGTTACTGCATAGAGCTGTTGGTATCCTTTGAATAGTAAGGGATAGCGGATTATACTTTCCTCAGAAGTGCGTAAGAATGAGAGGAAAAGTGCGGCTCACACTTGCCGGGTTGAAACCAACTAAAAAGGTTGATCTCTTAGTTGATATAAATTGAACAAACAGCATCAAGGTTAACTTACCACTAGTGAGCCTTATTGTAAGGTTACAAGATTCACAAATGGTCAGTTAACTGTGTTGTTGATGGTAATAGCAATCGAAAGTCGCTGTTAATTGATGTATCAAACGTCTTAATAGACTAGTATTGGAACCAAGACGTTTATTGATAACGTTCACAACCATCTCAATCTTGTTAAAAAACTTTTTTTTTTAAGTTTACCAGTTCAACGCTTTTAAATGACAAAAAACCGGGCAAGAGCATGTCGGACCATGCTCAGTGTAGGGTTCCGAAGCCGTAACGACAAACACAAAAAACTATCTCAAAAATCAACATGTATGAACCAATTTTCTATTTAAAGTTATTTGGCGCTGTCTTAGATGATTTTTAGTAGGTATAAACACTTTAGTCGCCTGTATCTCAGGAACTAATCATGTCTACTTAGCCGTGATAGTTTTCCTTTAAAATTCGTTATATGCACTTTCGTTGAAGATTTTTTTCAGATTTTTAGTACCTGTAGTTTTGGCTGTAGCGGGGGGGGGACGACACTTGACTCTAACAAAAAATAGCGCTTTAAAGCTTAATATTTCATAAACGGATCCCTTAATCGAAAAATTGTTTCCATAAACCCGCAATATTTTTAAAAGACCTATCCAACGACACCCCACACTATGGGGTAGGCAAGAAAAAAAAAAAAGACATCCCCACGTTACGTGTAGGGGAGGTGCATTAAAAAAAACTATTTTTCAAAATTTTATTTTACCACTTTGTCGGCGTGACTAATATGTACATTCATGCCAAATTACAGCTTTCTAGTACTATGAGTCTCTGAGCTAGACTGGGGACGGACGGACGGACGGACATGGCGAAACTATAAGGGTTCCTAGTTTGACTACGGAACCCTAAAAATAACCGACCTGTGAGGCCCGTGGACATCAGCAATTTTGAAAAAGTAAATGTGTTGGTAGCCATGACTCGTTGCTAGTAATTATAGTCGCACCGATTTTAGAGACCCAATTTGATAGTTGTCATTACCAATTATTGGTATATGAACGGGTTGATAAGTTCTTCGTCCCTTGGGTATTTTTTATAAACAGAACAACCGCTGTAAAAGAATGAAAATTTTCAAATATTTTGTACGCTGTCACATACATTATACCTTCAATTCAAAGTTAAAATATATAAAAATAACATTAAGGATAGAATCTTGTAACTTGCACCGCAGATTCGTCACATATCTCGACGGACGATTATTTATTGAATAGGACGTAAAATGGCAGCGAACATTCGCCATTCCTGGAAAGGATTGTTTGATAGAATTAAAGCCTGTTCCAACGTTTTAAAATCCTATCAGTCAGAATAAACATTAAAAGGGCTTTACGAAACAACCGACGCGACGTTATGTGCGAAACGTTGACAAAAAGGGCGATGACTTTTTTCCCAAATAAATTATAAAAAGGGGCTTTTTGATTCACTGTTTAACCATTTTACTGCAAACTTAGTATTTAATCTCTTGTCTAATAAGTAAAAGGAAAGCAAAAAGTATTTTTGAATATTCTAGTTATGTAAAATTATATTCTAAGCAAGCCGATGAGAATTTCTAGAGATAGTTGAGAGATAGCGATGTTAAGAAATTCACTTTTCAACACGGATGAATTATTACCCGACGGTATTAAGTTGTCCCGTCAGTGCGTGTAGATAATAATTGTAGGGCGTGCATTCTCAATTAGATTATTTAGCCTTCGGTCGTATGAACATCGCTAGATCAATCGATCGACTTAAGCCGTTTTTAAGACTGCACCGAGCAAACGTCGAGCGTCCAGTGGCGCCCTCATTACTATTATCGTGTTTCCTAATTAACTAAAGAATTTCCTTGCAATCAGATGATACGTTTTTGTAGCGCAAGTAAAAACACAATTTATGGGATACGCAACAAGCTTTAATAACAATTACCCTTTCAGGAGTCAGCTTAACGAGAAATGGTGGCCACTTTTTTCCGTTAAAAGTTGATAACTGGAAGGTGAATTGTTAATAAACTATGTGATATACCCTTTAAGTTGTGTTTTCATTTGCAGTACAAAAACCTACCAACCAATTTCAAGAAAATACTTTAATTTATTAGAAAAAAAATAGTAATGAGGGCGCCACTGTACATCCGGCGTACGCTCGGCGCAGTCTTAATGTCCGGTCTCTATGGGTTTGAATATATTCTAACCGTGGATTAATCAAATCACTAAAAATTCAAATTTAGCATATTTTGTAACCTGGGGCCCTAATATGGCTGGGGTTATCGAGTGATAAAGTTTGGATAAGGAAGGCATCCGTCACACGTAAATAAGAACGAGAGTGACGGATGCTTTATCCACATTTGACACGCGATATAGACGCAGCCATACCCTAGTATGGCAGCCCATTTTACACTATCGCAAAAATGACATGTGACCATGAGACATTTCAGTGTACAAGCCGAAATTCTAGGCGATAAAGCCTTTCTAGTGCCTTTGCTAGTTGCTTGGCATGTATCTATGTGGCCGGTTGTGAAGAGTCTAGAATGTTCGTTTCTCTTCGCTACTCGCCAGGCGACTCGCTAGTCTCTAGACGCTAAGCAGGCTGCCTGTCTGTGCGTTTGTAGCCTTGAGAATGATACCTGTAGCTGCCGGAACCCAGACTACTGACGAGAGGATTTCCTAACAGCTTTGAAATAAAATTCGATTTAATTGTACTGTATTTTAATAGGTACTGGTTGTAAAGAAATGGTGCCTAAGCAGATCGAAGGTGGTAAGGAGAGTGATTTGCATAATTTTTGAAGTTAACAAAGACGTTAAATTTAGTGGTAGGGAGAAGCCCAAATCTGCGTTTTGTTATTACATTTTGTTACGTTAAGATCTGAAAGGTTATGAGTTAGATGATAGTAAAGTAAATTAATTTACATGAAAATTAAATATAAAAATTGTAAACCTTTTTGGAACAATTAATAAGTACATTTTAAAATTATACACAATTAAATGTTGCATACGCAACAATACCTCTGGCTACTTATCATTATCACATAACATGCTGATGAAAGTTATGGCATGAAAGATAAAGGTTATTTTAATCATTTTGACACGCACAAAAATAAATCGCCATTAATAATAACATTAATAACCAATCAACCTATGATACTACATTATCACGCCGCAACATGATTCCTTATCTTATCAAAAACGAGCCTCAACGTACACACCGTTTATACACCTAAAACTCACGTACTTTTTATTCTAAGACTTATTGCAATAACAACAAAGTCCACAACATTTCTAAGCAATTTTTGTAGTTCCATTTTTTAAATTTGTTATTTTAGCGCTTGTAAAAGTCACAGACTAAAATAAAACTAAAGGATTATTTTTCAAACGCCTGTTTTTTCGCTAGCGTTATATGAACATTTTTTATCTGTGGGTGTTTACGTTATACTATTGTTATAATGGTGTGACAAATGAAATATTGGTGTAATTTATCATGATGCCTCGCCCTGGGGGGTAAAGACTACGTGGAGGTTCACGTGGACTTTATTCCCCAGGTATAGGACTTGATTTTGAATGTCAGTTGGTATCGTATCTAGATTTCACCGAAAAGTGATGGTTGGAAGTGGGGCATTCGAATTTGTGTTTTCATTATAAAAATGGAGGAGGATGACACAATTCCGTCTGAGGGATTGTTCCCTGATTGAGTATCTTTGGTCGTGAAAGGGGGGGGGGGGGGGGGTAATAATAGTGATTTTCTTCTTTTGTATTCTTTAAAAAGAGTTATCTAAGAGAGTATTATAGTTGACGAAGTGATAATATGTATAGTTGGAAAGGTGTACTGCCGTTTGGGAAAGTAGCTTCATTACCCAAACGAATCTTCAGCAAGTTCACATTTCGCGTTTTATTTATTTGGTCAAATTATCATTTGTCATCATTTTATTAAGACAAACGTTTATTAAGCAAATGTTTTCCTTTGACAAATATTATATTCAAAATTTTTTTTTGTCCAAATTGTTACTTCGCACATTCAATTTATACCACAAAAAAGAACTGCTACCAAAAAAGGAGGTAGGGTTAGGTTACAACTTTGACCCCCACAGAAACGAACTGCTACCAGAAAAGTAGGTTAGGTTAGGTTAGAACTGCGACCCTAAAAATCACACCCTAAATTTTATCCCATGCACTATACGATATAAATCGTATGCTAAACAATATTTTGGAAAAAGTATGCTATAAGATACGATTTATTTGACTGCATGAAATGGATAAATTTGCAGTCTTAGGATTGCATTGCAGTCTTGTGATTGCGAATGTCTATGGGTCACAGTTTCCACTTACCATCAGGTGGCCTGTGTGCTCGTTTGTCTACTCGATGCCATAAAAAAAAAAAAAAAAAAAAAAAAAATTTGGTAAAATGAAACATGACCAAGTAATTATTTGTTAAACAATAATTTGCCATAAAACAAATTGCTAACTGTTAATTTTCTAAAAGTTGTTTTGCATCATGATTTTTTGGAAAATTATAAAACGCAAAATAATTATTTAAGTTTTGACCTTACATGACAAAAAGTGACAAAGCATACTTTAATTACAAACAGACAGAACACACCGACATGGCACTGCGTGGTTCATAGTTTGACTTCGGATACCTTCGGAGACCTTAATAGAATAGGTTTACCGTGCATTATTGAATGAGGGGTACAACTCTTTACATTGCCACGTGAACCGACCTCCATTTCATACCTAACAGAAGAGAAAGTGTGGTTGCCGGCTTAGAATAGTGCCACTCCATGTCTTCTTGTGGAAGTCGTAAGAGACGACTAAGGGCTTAAAGGTTTGTGTGTTTGTTTGTTTGTTTGTAGTCGACCCTGCCTACGAAGCTAGCGGTCCTGGGTTCAAATCCCGGTGAGGGCAGATTATAAGTGTCATGATCGCGAATATTTGTCCCTGAGTCATGGATGTATTCTATATAATTATATAAGTATATATTTCTCTATATAAGTATTTATATCGTTGTCTAGTACCCATAATACAAGCCTTGAAATTAGTTTGGGACTAGGTCAATTGGTGTGACATTGTCCCCTGATATTTATTTATTGTTAGGGGATGGGCTTGCAACCTGTCACTAATATACACATGGTAAACATCTTAGCCTGTTGTGCAAAATGTGCTTATAGGATTAACAACAAGTTGTTAGGGTTGTTGGTAATTCTGTACCTCTGCCTATCCCACTCTGGTATGAAAGCGTGAAGGGTATGTGTGTAGTGTATCAAATTCAAAACTGGCACTTCTCCCTTCCAAATGCAATCACAGAATGCGCGACATGCGTGACGAATGACGCGACGTTTGACGCGCGGCAGACGCGCGGTAACCCCACGTTTTATTAAATTCTAACAGGGAAATTAGCTGTACGGGAGCTTAGGGTACCCTCTGTGCGTAGAAGTATGTTGACATTAATATCTGTGATGTTATGGCAATTACTGTTGGATACAGTGTAAAAGGTTTTGAAGCAAGCGAGCCAGAGGGTTAAAGTTAAGTGGTCACCACTACTTATTACCTACTACCTTCAACACCTAGAGAGGAATCACAGATGCGATGCCGACCTTTGAGAACTGCGTGTAACCTACGACGACGGCGGGGCGTGGTGCGGGGAGCGGCGCTGGATGCGACCCCGGCCACCAGGAACCATCAGCTGAGCTTTTCATACTCTTTGACACGGCGAGAACATGAAGTGTGTGAAAGCACGACAAAAGTATAGGGCATCTGCTGGAACAAGCGCAGTCGTAAATCGATTTAACACACATCGCCTTATCTGTTTATATAATATTATATATTATATATATTATTATATTTATTTAAGTATGAGTATATGCTTATTAGTCATCTGTATTTACGTATATTTATATTTTATACACCCGTATCTTGTTTATATTTTATTGAAACAGTTTTTTTTTTCAACGCTTTTTTCTTCGCACCGACCTTAGTTTTTTTTTCTGTTTTGCCTACTGGTTGACTGGTAGAGAATGCCATTGGGCATTAAGTCCGACCATTTGTACTATATTGTATTTTGTGCAAAGAAGTTTAAATAAATAAATAAATAAATATATTGTAATTAAAAAATAATAGAGCTATATAGGGTGACTTTTTATTTCGGAAAATAGCGATAAACGACAGTTAGTACCAAAATCAAGAAAAATAACATAAATATAGGATGATGGTTTTTCTCCATCCTTTTGCATCCGTATTAATATAAGAGCTTCCACGAAACCCGCGTCATGTTACAATCGATAAAATACATATCGATTTATTATTATGCGATTAACTCGATTCAATTCCGGTGCACTGCTCCATTGCGCCAATTTGACCTTTATAGCTTTGCCTTTACGTGCCTTTTTATTTTTCAAGAGGCAAAAAGTGGCTGTGAATTGTCTATTGGGGTAGCCTGAATAAAACGCAGTAGAGCACTGCAGGGATGTTGAGTCCCAAATAAATGTGTGTAGGTATTTACTTTTAAAATTAAAATTTGACACATTCTATATGTATGAGGTAAATACCACATTTTAACTTGAATTTACCTAATCAATCTGCGGTTGAATATTAGAATTGGTCAAAGAGAAATGTGGCTGTGACTGAGATTGAAAAGGGCATGCTTGTTTCGGTCATTTAGAAAGGATGGATGAAAGAAGATTGACGAAAGAGATATACAGATCAAAAGTGAGTGGACGGGTCAAATCGGAATCACGCCTGTTTCCCAGTTTTGTTTGGGTAGGCAGAGACCACATCTTTCCACTTGCTACGATCTTGACAAATTTCTTTCGCTTCTTCCACATTCATACATCGAGTCATGCACGCACGTCGGTTTCGGGTACTTAAGATTCGGCCCTTTTCCAGTATTTCACCGATTTGACTCGAAAAAGTACGCCTAGGGCGGCCCCTTCCGACCCGTCTACTCACTTTCGATCTGTATATCTCTTTCGTCAATCTTCTTTCATCCATCCAAACGGCCTACTTACTGAATAAATGGATTTTATCTTTTATCTTTTTTATCTTCCCTTCTGCTGCTCCTCATCTTGCGGCGGCCGTTCTCGGCGCTGTAAGGATCACAGCCCGCTGGCCCGGCGCCAGCGCCGAATTGAGATTTACCGCCGGACGAGCGCCGCTCAGACAGATCGCGGACGTGCTCGCTTGCGCGCATGATCACGGTGTACACTTGCGGGGATTTACAGAACGAGGAGGGAAGAATCTGGCCGACGCGTAAACTTTTATAAAAAAACTTCAAAATTAAAACATAAAATTGATGATGTAAATAAATTGATAATTCAGGAGCAACGTTGCCTTTGGTTGCCGGGTAAGAATAGTGCCACTCCATGTCCTCCCGTGTATGTCTTAAAAGACGGATCATGGACGTGCTCGCTTGCGAGCATGATCACGGTGTACACTTGCGGGGATTTACAGAACGATGAGGGAAGAATCTGGCCGACGCGTAAACTTATAAATAACAAAACTTAAAATTAAAACATTTTAAAATTGATGATGCAGAGAGTATAGATAATTGAGGAGCAACGTATTACCTTAAGGAGGAATAAATATTCGAAATTGTACTACTATGAGATTATCTAAAAAACTCAATGTAAGCTAAATTGTTTAGTTAAAGCAAAGGCTTGATACGATAAACAATGGGGTTATTATGACGAATCTGTGCAATTTTACTCTGAGAGATAAGGACAATTTTACGCTGACTGTAAAATGAACTGCATCCCCCAGATTTATTTAAGACCTTTAAATTAAGGGCATCCTGTAAAGTAAAAAGACGGATACTTAAACTACTACTGTATATCGATGTAATGTTAAGAGTTTCTTACTGCGCCTTCTTCTTAGCATTGTTGGTCTTGTATGAAGCGCTAGTCCATAATACTGAAGTGAAACAGAGCCATAATGTGGCCTTATTGACTAACTTACTTAATGTAGGGAATTAGAAAATATTTTCCCCCGGTTTTATGTGAAACGAATGCAGATTTCAGTAACCAACGGCGTACAAACATAGCAATTAAAATTGAATTACCCGAAGCGCTGATAAGGTTAATTTATATTTGTTAAGAACTTGGAAAGAAACTACCGGCATCTGGATTAGTATAGTGCAAGAGGCAATGCACAGCTCAGGTTTTCAAGGGTGTTTATTTTATGACATTACCTAGAGGTATTTTAAAATGAAATATTTCAATATTAAACTGGAAGGTTTATGACGATTTTTTAAGGGTTTTTCATGTGAGAAACCAGCTATATTTACCCAAAATTGTAGGTATTTTTTGAGTGGTTTAATATTTTACTTATAGATTTGCTTTTTCCTGTTGAATTTCGTACACGTTTTTAGAACTAAAGCCCTTATATCACAAGACCGTATCTTTGTTTTTTTCCTATTTCTCCTATCTCTTAGCCTACATAAGGGGCGTGCACACCGGGCATGACAAATGGCGCGGCTACAGGGTGCTCCGGAGTAATTCGTTTTTAACCGCCGCACGTCAGCGCGGCCCGAATTACTGCTACAGGATGCGCGAGTTTTGACCTGAAGTATACGAAATAATATTTGATAAAACTGGGTGGTTCAAAGTGTTCATTTGAACAAAATTCGACATAGTACTCTTACTCATGGTATGGTGCACAGATAACTCGTGTAACGGTGAGCTACAAAATATCAACTGTAATAAAAAAAAACTGCATACACCAACAACGGGATACCCCGAGAAATCTAAACTCAAAGCCAAACTGGCATCTGATGCCTGGTACTCTATTGATGCTTTTCAGACCATAATATGAATGTATGAATTGTAGGTACGAATTAGGAAATGCAATTAACCGGTTATAACCGGTTATTTTCATACAAAACTGGTTAATAACCGGTTAAATTGCATTTCCTAGTACGAATACGAAAGTAAAAGTACAAGCTATGTACAACAATCACCACCAATCACCAACAATCACTGCCTTTGCCCAGCATTGGAACACAAAAACAGGCTAGTAAAAAAAAACAAAAATGAGAAGCAAGCTCTTACACGAAGTGACTACACAGAAGAGTAAGGCACGAGCTAAGCCTAAATCGAATAATCAGAAGATTATTCTGAATTACACTTCGTTTTTTTTCTAAAAAAAACAGCCTAACCATAATTTTTACACATTTGGCACTATATCACCCTGTATGAGAAGGCAGATATTGAGAAATGACGGCGCATCACGCGATCGCTTCATTTGCGCTGACCGGCCGGCGGGTGCGAGGGAGACGGCCAATATTCTATTCGGTAAGTGAAAGTGATCGTGTTTTGGTGCACGGACTTCGTATTGTGACTTTGTTCGTGGAATAATTGGCAAAGAAATAAAATGGAAAAAATTCAAAGTTATTAGATTTTCGTTTTCTATTAAAACTAGATTTTAATGGAAATAGTTCGGTACTAAATCACAACTGCCACGAATATTTCAATCATGCGTCACATTTTATAATCGCCTTTACGAAACTGTCTTTTAAAAATGTATTTTGTACTTAGCCGTAGCACGAACCCTTAAACCAAACTCACGTTTCCATACATTATTTTTCGTATATGTCACCTTTAGTACTCTAGACGATAGGGCGGCGGCACCAATGATGGACACTTCACTCTTAATTAAAACTTCATACGGTCCTGAATTAATACTCGTAGTTGCAAAACATATGAATAATCTTTATCTTCTAAAAAATAAGAATCAAGTGTCCATTATTGGTGCCTTGTCCATCACTGGAGTATCAAACTTCAAAAGTGCTACGATTAAAAACGACGAGACGATACGTTAACGTTCCTTACTCGATCGAAAATAAAAAATCGTGCTTTGGATTATATTTCTCACTGCTAGATCAAATTATCAATTCAAAATCATAGAAGTTGTATTAAAGTTGATTTTAGAATACAATTACATTTTCAGTTACCACTGTTTTGATCTAGCAGAGCGATTTCTGTTGCCAACTCTATTTTTTTTAAGCGTTTGTCATGCTCATTACGAGTAAAATAAAGATCCAAACTACGTGGGTACACATTATGTACTTACAGCGAAGGGGAAGGCAAAACGATATTTCAATTCATTCCAAATGCAGGACCTGATCCAAAATTAACTTTTAAAATTAAAAAAATGGTAAGACTGTTTGAGGCCCAGGTCGTAGCTCCGTAGCTTATCTACGCGCTACGCTGCTACGACGACGATACTCGAACTTTTATTATTAGGGTGCGGCTCCACTGAGGCGGAGATGAGCGGAGCGGAGCTGTGCCAATATTAACCAATAGAAGGCGCATGCGGCCACGTCGAGCGCGCCTTGCGCACGTTAGTTTAGATTCTATTGGTTAATATTGGCACAGCTCCGCTCCACTCCGCTCATCTCCGCCTCAGTGGAGCCGCAGCCTTATTATTATTACACAGTAATTAATTTTAATTAATTAAATTAAAAGTTCGTTTGCTTTGTATGTATGTATGTAAACTCTTTTTTGTACAAGAATAAAAAGAATTACAAACCCCAGGAAATATAACAAAAAAGCAAGAATTACACTTTCTTACTTTTTGACTTAGAAATATCACTCAAATACGCTACCTTTTTTTTTAAATTATAGCCTCAAACAGCTTAATTAAAAAACACCAAACTTAAAGTACAATAATTAGGAGCTTTAAGACTGCGCCGACTAGCAAACGCCGAGCGTCCAGTGGCGCCCTCATTACTACGAGTATTATATTGTGTTCTCTAATTAATTAAAGAATTTCCTTGCAATCAAACGATACGTTTTTGTAGCGCAAATAAAAACACAATTTATGGGATATGTAACAAACTTTAATAACATTTACCCTTTGAGTAGTCAGCTTAACGGGAAAAGGTGGCCACTTTTTTCCGTTAAGTTGATAACTCGAAGGTGAATTGTTATTAAACTATGTGATCTCTATAAGTTGTGTTCTCATTTGTAGTACAAAAACCTACCGACCAATTTGAAGAAAATAATTCAGTTTATTAATTTAATGAGGGCGCCACTGTACATCCGGCGTATGCTCGGCGCAGTCTTAAAGCAACCTAGCGGTCACAGGCCATGCAACAGCCATTAATTCTTAAACCTAATTACAGTATTTAAACACGCCTCCGGAGATCCTAGAGCTGGTGCTGACCTCTCTCAAAGAATTGGGCTAAATATCCAGAGAGGTGATGCAGCCAGGGTCATAGGGACCATGCCGCGGGTGGACCTGCTAGAGGGGGTGTTCTTTTTATAGTTGTGTTTTTTTTTAAGCAGTATTTATATTGGTTCTATATTTTTTTTACGAGTACAGTATTTCCAGCTTCTTAGTAGTATTCGGCTGGCTATCGTTATCACGCTTGCACTCACAACTGACAGTATGTTTGTCACTCGTGTGTCATAGAAAAACGAAGTTTGCCGATCACTATTAGGAAAATGGTAGCACTGTAATATACAGTTTAAAAATAATGTAAACTAGCTCCTGAATTATTTTATCTTGATTCAAAAGAGGAAATTATCAGAAATCGTATCATTAATTGTTTTTTGACTAAAACTTATACACAATGGAAAGCATTAATATCTACACAGCCTTTGTCTTATTGTTAGTGACAGAGGGGCGTGTAGATATTTTTGGCGTCTTAGCAACGTGTATATAAAGATAAAGAGATAAAGAGACTTTTATTCGCAACAATACAAAACAACATTAGGTACATAGATACAAAAAATAAGACACAGAGAAACAGTTGCGAAACGGTCCCAACTCAGCATTCGCTAGCCGTAAAGCCAGCACTGGTCTTCCGTTGGAACCGCTTGGTGAAGAGACGGAAAGTGACACACTTAACACAAAATAACATAAATTGAAAAACATCAAGGATCAAAATTTAAATCATTTGTTCGAGATTATCTCGAACGACCATAAAAATAACACCCTGTTAAGGTTGGCAACACTAAAGAAACAGAAAACAAAAGACAGCCTATGGAAATGCAAACACAGCAAGCAATGCAATATAGGTTATATATTAATGACATTGACTGTACTTACCTCAAAAAAGCTGAAGCCTCATATAGCTCCAGGTTCGAAGTATGTGTAATTACATTATCTACTAAAAAGGTTATAAAAACCGTTACAAAGTTCCAGCGGCCGTAAAGGCTCGGAGATAACTCGATCGGCTTTGATCGGCGGGGCGCGGACGCTCGCTCGGTAGGGTTGCCACACTATTACGGCAGTGACAGCCCTAGGTCTGTATAAAATATTACCAAGTACTCAAAATTTTCCCCTTCCATCTGGGTAGAATCGGGTTATAGTTCAGGAATGCGGACGAAACGGGAAATTTGTGTAATTTTTGTGGAAAAATAGTATTCTGTGCTGCAGATCTTTTGATCCAATTTGACGTAAAAGTAGAACACGAGGTGACAAGACTTTTTTTTTGGCAGAATTGTTCGTTTAAAAGTTCATCGGGGGCAATTTTTTTTAATGTGCTTTGCATTTGTGTTAACTTTTACTATTATTTTAATTCTATGTCTGACAACCTCAATGTGACTGCACGTAATTTGACATGACACGTAATTTATACTGTGTTATATTGAGTTTAAAAATCTAAAAATCTGAAATCTAAGCGGGGTTTAGACTAGTAATAAAAATTACAAAAGTTAACTGCTGTCTTACTCTAACTTTTAAGTTATGATAAAGACAGAAAATTTATGTTTCTTGTACTAGAACTATAGTTAAATTAAGATAGTTAAAGCAATCAACTTTTTAGATTAGCACAAGAGAGCGTATGAAATCGAGCAAAGTGCGATCTCGAACGTTACCCATCCAAAACGAAACAAAATTACTAACGACCATTTTCAACATTGATAGGTTTTGTTTCTTTTTCCGTCTTTACTAGGCGATGAAAGAGTAAAAAAGACGACTATGAATTAACAAACAAACAAAATTAACATTGAAGCAACGTTGAAGCCTTTGAAAGAGTAAATTATAGTAATGAGCATAAATTATAAATAATATTTTTTAAGTTATACCACAGTGACAACCCTACAACTCCTAACACCATTACAACCCCACAGACAGCCCTAGAGCGGCCCTAGGGCTGCCCTTCACTCCACGCACCATTGAAGACGTTAATGATATCTTGAGCGAGGATCGGACCCGGCGAGGTGACCCTATCGCCAGACCAGTTAACTTTGACATTTCCACCCCTAGCTGAACTAAAGCCTAGACAAGTTGCATGCTGGGAATTGGAAAATGTATAAAATTATATTTCAGGGCTTCTCAGATACTACACGGAGATTCTTAAAACTTTTTAAATTTTACATGATTCCGTATCGTCAACGTTTGAATAGCTTTTATTTAAAAAAACTATGTTAAAGTGATAAAATTAACAACGATAGATGGCCCCAGCATGCCCTCCGAGTATGAAAAAGCAAGCGATCCATAATTTGGTGGATATTACGTTGGGTCCTGATGGCATAAGTGGTAATGCGCTTGCATCGGCCCGGAGAGCCAGAGGAGAGTAGGTTCGAATCCTTACGACCGACGTTTTTTTTCGCTTTAATAAAGTTTATTTTTAGACGTTTCTGTTAAATTAAAAATCTTTAGCTCTTATTTACTTGACAGTAGTTCCTCGTGGAATAGAGGTCGTGGGCATTTTCTACAAGGTAAAACCATATTGTCTTTGATGTGTTATGATATTGTTTTTAAGCTACTGTAACGTTGACTATACAATAACAGCTATTTTTGTCATGCAGGGTAGTGATTCTCTCAACAACGACGTTCGAACAGACGAACGACTGAATGTCCAAGCGGCGAGTTTAAGTAGTCCCGTCAGTACGAACAAAACATATTTTAGCGCATCCATTTTCAATTTAGCAGCATGATTTCTGCCGATGGATCGAATGTATTGTATAAGGCTGCTTAATTGAATATGCGCGCGCTAAAATGTGTTTTGTTCGCTCTGACGGGACTACTTAAACTCGCCGCTGCGATTTCACTCATTCGTCCGACCGTCCGTTGTTTTTGAGAGAATAACACCCCAGCAACTAGTTTTTGACGACGAACACTCGTGTAAATGAACACGACCGCCACTGTATAACCGTGCGAGCGTCCATTGCGCGTCCGTTTGTATTAGCGTCGTTTGCGCCCCGGACGCTACCAAACTCACGCACAGTCGACATATTTAGAACAGTACCCTTACCATGAGTTACAATTAAAGCACTCGCTAGCGAGTCGAATGTTCTGTCCCTCGCACTCTATAAGAATACTGTGAGGGACAGGGGGGTTATTATGACATAGTTATGCAATTCTGTTTACGCTGAGAGAAAAGGACAGAGCTATATAACTACCATAGCTCTGTCCCTTACACTCACCTTAAACTGAACTGCATAGTTATGTCATAATAACCCCCCAGAGCATTCAATTTGCTAGCGAGTACGGTAATTGTAACTTATAGTAAGGATACAGGAGTGTTATTTCTTGAACAACTAACTTTGCGATTTGTCCATGAAATATTAACCAGCCGAATAAAGTGGTCGTAGTTGCTTGATGTAATGTTACGTATCTACCGCTTTAGCCGAGCTGCTTCATCGATGAATCTTACTACTTAAAAATACTCGCACTAAAATGTTGGTGATAATCAGACGGGACAACTTAGACTCGGTACCCCTTTGTCACCCATAAACATATTATATCAACTTGTGAAAGTCATCAATTGATTTCTATATATACAAGTACAGTGTGTGACAATCAAACAAAAATATATTTTGAGAACAGTTAATATGCATCCCAATTAACGTAAAAACGTGTATATTGTTAACATAAGTTGTACGTTTTTTTGATACTGACTAATTCGCCGCGCAATGTTTCAAAAATATCTAATATCACGCAATTAACTTGGAATTAAGTTGCACTTAATGTTTGCTGCTCAATGGACCCTTTAAAAATGAATTACACCTAATTTATTGGCGCTATTAAGCTAATTCCTTCTTCAAACGGTTCACAGCACTTAAAGCTATCGCTACTTCAAATTTGTTCTTATGGATGTCACACACTGTAGGTATAGGTATATACTCATAATAAGAATCGTACGTAAGTCATAAAAACTGGAAAGCATAAAGCTTTATAATGCCAACGTTAATGATCCATAATGTTGAAACTTATAATTTTCTAAAGTTGTTAATGTTCAAAGGTATATCAATATTTCATTCATACTATATCGTTGCCTGGAGTGAAGTGAGTAAGCGTAGCGATGGAACAAGTTTGGGCAAAGCAAAACCGAACTCGTTTGTTTTTTATTTATTATGCGGCATCCCCATAGGAGTTAATTACTATTATAACATCCTACCAAACGTTACGTGTTTAATTTTTATGTCTTACAACTTTAGTTCTTGGAAATTGCTATAACAACGAATATTAGTACTTTTACCGAGTGGCGAGTATAGCGCGTGGTCAAGCAAATCAACAAAAATGCTCTCGCAATACCAGTCTACACTATAATATAAACAGTACTTCGACGTCAAGCAAAAGTATGTACGTACACTTTATTACACAAAACACAGAAATGAAATGTACTAAGTCGAAAGTAACCCTTAAGATGATCTCTTCCAGCTAACCTTTGGGTGATTGAGGTAAATAAGAAAAATAGAAATAAAGAAGTGGCAACCAGTAGACAAAAGTACAAATACAATATTAAAAAAAATATGTATTAACAAACTAACATATACTATACATATGATATGTACCTATAGTATATTGCGTGGCTTGCATGTGTGTACCTCGATCCACCACAAGCAAACTCAATCTGTAGCTGTACTTAAATGTAGACGTATATTAAACGTCACCTGTAACAATGAGTTTTATTATCAACCTATTTCACCCGGTGCCCTTACGGAAAGACGGACCAAGCCGGTAGCTGAGGCCGAATTTGATATCGTGCAGACTAAGTATCGAGCAACGCGCATCGACGCAACCCTAGCGCCCGAGCAGCAATAGGTATCAGAAACTAAGAAGCTGGAGATGAACTACTCTTCTATGTATACTATGTCGTGTAACATGTTTTTAAAGCTTTCATGTTAACACATAATTATATTTTGTTCAAGTTTCCCCGGAACGCGATATTTACTCCATTTATTGTTCTTTCGGTTTTGTTCATCGTCTCTTAAGCCGCGTATCCACTAAAAGCAGCCTCGGGTCGCGGGGCGCAAGAATCATAAACAATGAAATTGAAAAACCCCTATTTCAATCGCGTTGTTTATGATTCAAACGCTTGGTTAATGTGATAGTGTTAAAATCTATGTAGAATTGACGTAGGGGAAATAGAATGGGTTTATTCTACTCGATAAAACCTTATTGTCATATTGATAAGTAAATAAGAGTTATCATAACCTTGAGAATACGATACCATGTCAAAAGCAATTAGATTTTACTGAATGAAATATAATCCCCCAATCCCAAATAAACGAAAAGCCCGACGTTATTTTTATGGCATAATTATAGAAAGCAAACGACATTTCAACCTTACGAAGATAATCTAAAGACTATCTTCGTAAGATTGAAGATTGATAAACTGAATCACTAAGATGGAATACCTACCTCTATGCTAGCAATTTCACTGAGGTGTCTTATCCCCAAACCGGAACACAACAACGAGAACACTATCGCTTGGTGGCAGTTTAAGGGATAGGATCTAAAAGGGGTTACTATGACATACTAACACAGTTCAGTTTGGGTGGAGATAAAAGGGACAGAGCCATATAACTGTTTGAGCTTTGTCCCTTTCTCTCAACTTAAACTGAACTATAAGTTTAGTTTGTCATCGTAGTCCTCAAGGTCGCTTAAAAATTGTAAATTTGTTACAAAACTGCATTTTCTTTCATACTTCCTTTTCTATTTTCAGGTTGTCTTATCCCCAAACCGAAACAAAACAATGCGAACACTGCTGTTTGGCGGCAGGTTAAAGGAGAAGATAAGTTGTGGTTACAGAATTATCTACATTAGTACAGCCGAGTTCATCAATATGTGACACTTTAGTACCTTGTCTATTTAATGTCATGTTTAAACTGCCTTATATGAACTGTCACAGCGATGGAAGTGACAAAGTACAAAAGTGTACACATATTTATGTACTCGACTGTAGGTTGTGCTACTGTCCCGGCGCTGTGTGCTGCGCACGTATCTCATTCCGGCTAACTTTTGTCCGCGGCAGCCGGCGCGTGCGCGTGCTGCCTGATTTTATGTAAATTAATATTTTTGTCTTATGTCAGTTCTCGCTGACGCAATTAACATATTATGCGGACGTTTAGCCGAGTGGGGGTAGAATTGTAAGTAGAAATCAAAATGTCCGGGGTTGGAATATTGTATTTTGGGTGGTGTAAGAAACGGCAACTGAAAATTAATACAATTTACTAGAAGATAGTTCCCCTATGTACATTATCTATATTTACTATAATGATGCAAATATTCTTGTGATCGTTTATGTGCATTTTTTTTCATAAATACCCACAATTGTGTGTTAATTAACAGCAGTTAATATGGAGAAATAAATACTTAAATATATAGAAAACAGATAACACTCAGATAAAAATAGTCGTTCGTCACACAAACATTTGCACATACCGAGAATCGAACCTGGAACTGCTAGCTTCGTAGACAGAGTCTGAACTGGGCTGATACATCGTCAAATTAAGAAATTTATCTTGCACCTACAGTACCCCAACGAAAATGTCAAACACTTTAGTGCACTGTTATAATAAAATTCAAACTTAACATCAAATGACAAGTATGATAATAACAACGGCAGTCACAATGACTAGGTTCCAAGTATGCTCAAAATTTTACAATATTATTATTTCGTATCGCATGACGCTAATGAAAATATAATTGAATTCTAAACAAGTATTTCAATTTGGACAGAAGAGTTAATACTTGACGCGAGTTAGAACTCTTTGAAAGTTGACTTAAACCTCTGAGACACGTTCTTAGTATGTTCTTGTTGTTTTCAGACAGCCTGCTAAGCCTACAGAAGCTTAGTCTGAAACACGTATGTACTTTATAATACAACATCGTAATAATTTGGTAATATTTCGATGCTGTTTTATACATACGTACGAGTGTTATTTGCTTTGATCGTGCGAAGTCCGAATAGCTACGACTATTTTCCGCCGAGCAAATTCTATTTTACTTGGTAAAATGATATTGCTTTCGACATGTTTTGGTATTGTTTTTAGTCAGACGCTATTACTGTCAAATAAATAAGAGCTATCATAGCGTTGAAAATACGATAATATTTTAAAAGCTTGTTTTACTGAGTGGTGGCACTTAGCTAGAGCTAGTCAAATATTTTAGTCTGGTCTCTTCCATTCGATTGTCAAGTGTAAAAGATGGCAACATTTATTAATATGACTTGCACAGAGGCATCTAAGTCAAAAGAGTTAGAATTTTGAATGTCTATTGCATAAAACTGAACATTCACGGTCAGTCCATCGCGTCAGTTGGCGTGGCGCTCTGCAAAATTCGATCGTGAATGTACATTTTTAGTTAACATTTTGAAGCATAATGACATATGAATTTTTCCATCCTGCTCTTGGTGTTAAAATCTTGCGCCGCGGGTGTTGGCGTCACTCCGAGCAGCCAATAAATGGACGAAATGACATACATTTTCGGGTTGTCGTCCGCGAAAAAAAATCCATCCATTGGACTGGCGTCGCAAGTGATTTTGAATATTGGCGTCTTGACGTGTGTTCTTCATCAAAAAAACTGACCTACTGACAAATCACAAAAAAATACAGTTACGTTTAAAAATAACAATTGTATCTTTAAAGTACAAAATCATGTAAAGAACTCGTAGGTACAAAGAGTGTGAATCCTACAGTCTCAATTGCGGGTTAAGTACGTAGCATAGTTTCTTTATAAGATCGTATGAAACTAGTAAGTAAAAGATAAATTTAAAGTTGTAGTTAATATAAAAAAGTCCAAACAGACAAAGCCAATGGCGGCTTGGCACCAGACTGAGAAAATCGCAGTATAGTGAAAATGCACCCAACGATTTAAATGTCTTATTAAGTCTCGTTTACAAGTGTTTATTAAGCTTCTCGTGTTTAATTGTTTAGTTTGTGTCTATTTTATTGTCAATGTGTTAAATTCAATCTTACAAATCAGTTTTAAACTAGTACCAGTTCTAAAAACGGCTAAAAAAGTACCTATGCAAAGGTTTTAGTGAGGTGGTTGAATACCTATTATTCAATATGCTTCCTTTTTTTTGGTTTTATAGTGTTAATTAAAGGGCAATTTGTAATGTAATTCCGATGATACTGCAATATTATGAGTGTCTCTAAGCCGACTTAATGGTCGGAAAGTGGCCATAAAACCTGCCTTGCAGTATCATCATCAGCCTATACTAGTCCACTGCTGGACGTAGGCCTCTCCCATTGCACGCCGAACACGATCTGCGCCAATTCTCATCCAGCTCTTGCCAGCCACCTTTCGAAGATCGTCGCTCCACCTAGTCTGAGGGCGTCCTACACTGCGTTTGCCGATCCGCTCCCACTCAAGAACACGATAACTTCAGCGGTTATCCGTTCTGTGGCGTATGTGGCCAGCCCACTGCCACTTTGCAGTATAAAGAAAAAACTAAAGCTGCGGGCCTAGTATGACTGCGTCTATATCGCGTGTCAAATGTGGATAAAGCATCCGTCACTCTCGTACTTATTTACGTGTCAAAAGTCAAAAGGTGACAGATGCCTTATAAAAACTTTATCGCGCGATAAACGCAGCCATATTAGGGCGCCTGGTTGCAAAACTGTGTCTCAGAAATAAATAAAGTCGACAAAACATATAATTACCTTCACTGATCTTGATCAGTTTGTTTAATATCTGACAGTTGTCCCGTCCCGTGGTTAGTTAAAGACTTGGACCGAATGTGGGTAATACTAGGTCCAGTTAGAGAAACTATTAAAGGGCTGTTTACTCAGTTTAGTTAGTGAGACCACGTGCTGAAATGTCGTCGCGTCGCATTCAGTGTAGATATTGGTCCTCAAATTTTAAATTGGCGTTTTGTTGAACTGGCCACTTTGCTTCAAAATAGGTAGGTATCTGGTGTTTGGCTAAGAATTCTAAATTCAAATTTATTTAAAATTTCAGCTCATGTATTTGTACAATTTAGCGATTCATTTGCTATCGCGTCATTTGTTTTTTCTTTGACATCATTCTGTTCACAATATGGAGAACTTAAAATATAGCGTTATTTACGATTACGAGTTGGAACACGAGAACACGTGCTCAAAGGATTAATGATGAGGCACCTACTGTAAAAGAAAACATGATACGTTTTTGATTCCAACGTTTTTGCTCTGGAAATTTTGACCTACAAAACAAGCCCCGAGAACGGCCGGCCTTTTTAACGAAGAATTAAGAGTGATTGTGGAAATGAATCCATTGCAAACTACGTCAGAGTTAGTGGCAGGCTTCGGTGTGAGTGAAAAAACGGTTTTAATTCACCTAAAACAATTTGGAAAGGTGAAAAAGCTCTAAAAATTGTATAAAATGGGTATATATTTGCCATATAAAACGACGTTTTCATATGTAAGGAACTAATATTAGGGTAGAAGTACCAATTGTGGTCACTGTACCTTTTGGCCACTTAAAGTCGAAATGAGTATCAAAAATAACATTTAAAATAGCATTCATAAATAGTCAAGAACGGAGATTAATATAAAGATAAAATAAACTGATTTGGTAATTTCATAATGCTATACATTATAAGTTAAGATATAGAGTGGCCCTATAGGTATTAGGATTAGGTATGTACCTTCTAAGGATTGCTAGAATTTTGCCAGTTTTGTTTTGAAAGTTGTTTATCACTGTTTCATCAGGAAACAGCGAGGTTGGTTTCCGGGTCATAAACTATCTTTGTACCAAATTTCACGTCGATTGGCTGTCGTTGGACCGTGAAGATGAAAAAAAAAAACTAACGAACAAATGAACTCACCTTTATAATATTAGGACAATTAATATAGATAAGGATAAAGATTGCCGTATTAAGAAATTGAATACGAAACATTATTTCAGCATGGGCTGCAGCCGGAGCCACAGTGCTGGCTTTCAGCTGAGTGCTGGCGATTACCAACTTCCCTAAATCCTTAAAAAAATAAAACAGGACATTAAAAAAATTAAGGGTAATATAAGGGTATTTATGTGTTTTTTTAACGCTAACTTCATGGTAGGTAATAGTTTGTTCATTTTGCGAAACAAATTTTTTTTTTTAATTGAATAGCTTAGCTTTCAAATAAGAAAATAAATTCTGAATAGGATTGCAAAAATCATTGATAGTAATCAATGTCCTGATACAAAACTATGTTATTATTTTTGAAATATGCATAAGCTTAAAGCACGTAGCATAATTTACTGCTATTTTACCTTTTAATACATTGTTTCTTCACCGCAGCTGTCGTTTCCATCTCGCACCGAAGACCTACGTTTTACATAATGAAGCGTGATCAAAAACCCGTAACCGATCACCGTATGGCAATGACCGTAGACGGCATTGCAACATACCATTGACCGCATCGCACCACGTGTAGACACGAAACTTCCTCCCACCCTCTCCCTCACGCTGACGTAAACGCCGTATAAAAACATCGTTCCTCCTTTTCACACGCGGAAAACTGTAGGGTAGGATCCTTTCCTTCCTCAGTTTACGTCGCGCGCTTGCGACGAGCGGATGTATTGGGGGCGGCGATTTCGCTCCGTATTTTGCGATACGTAAACCGAATTTGCATAGTGTGTGCATATAACTTTGGGTAACTTTGCCGGCGCGCTGTGCCGATGTGAATCAACTTTAGGTGCAATCGTATCAATGGACGACGTTGCATTTTGTATGAAGCACAGTATTTTAGTGCTGTAGTGAATTTTGAGTATAGTGAGTGACCGTAGTTTAGTTACCGAATGATCTGCAGTGAGCAAGTGAGTGACTGTGGCTAGTGTGTTATAACTGAAATAGTGCTCAGTGACATTGTTTTGTAAGTATTCATTATTTGTATGAATAATCGAAATATTGTGCATTTGGTGCAATAACAATTACAAAAACATAAACCAAAAATATTTGTAATCGATAAAAAAAAAACTAAATTTTTAAAACCAAACATGATAAAAGCTTAAAAAATTAAATAAAAAGCCAAGTAATGATACAAAGGTTTATTTCTCCAACCCAGACCATTATTTCCGTGGCTGGCGTGAAGACGTTGATATCTCGACATGTACGTTTTTTTTTTTATTTCTTTAAACGCTTCGTTATTTTTTTTTCTATATTGGTAATTTTTTTCATATTTTTATCTTAATTGCTTTTTGACTTATGGCCATTGTTCATACATTGATAACTATACTTTTGGCAAGTTATTGTGGATAAAAAGACATATTACACATCACATTGTGTGTATAGATTTATAAATAATTTTATCAATTTACTCTCGATTACAGTAATAACGTACTTTTTTTAACATAACGACATATCAATCAAACAAATCAAATATATCGAGTTATCAACTAACGCACAGTAACTAAAACGAAGTGCGTAATGTGACATCTCAACTTATATTACTGCCCATCGATTTGTCAATTTATGTACAGTTAATAAATTTAGTACGTAATATGACATCTTAACTTGTTCTACTTTCTACCGAGTTATCAATTTACTTACAGATAAGAAATCTAAGGTTGTTATATGACATCTCAATGTGTACGACTATCCACCGAGTTATCAATTTAGGTACAGGTAATATATCTAAGTGCGTTATATGACATCTCAATTTGTACTACTGGCCACCAAGTTATCAACTTACGTAGAGTAAATCAAACAAGTGCATCATGTGATATCTCAACATGGAAACTTATGTCAAAGAATTATGAACCAACACAGTAATACGATATCTCAACTTATGTTTTAAAAATATTTTAATTCTCCAGAATATCTTAAGATATTAACAGACAAATAATTAAAATCAGTACCTGAAACCTTGACGTGTATAGTTATCAATGTTTTTAATCAAGGGAACAAACCAGTATACTTGTATATTTTCAGATAATAATGTAATATCTGGGAAACAAAGTAAGAATATGTACAGTTGTCAATATTATTAATTCCAATAAAAGTGTTGTCTCTGTTTATTATCATAATATTAAAATAGTTTCACTAATTTATTAACAATTTAATCACTAATTTATCTTAACATTTAAAGGTGCGCTCAGCATTGTGTTGCGACACTAAACTTGTTAGTGCTGCAACGCTGGTATTCTGTGAAAACCAGATTATGTGCGACAGCAACCGATATGTAACGCCTGTTGTTTTCAAGAACCCCCGCACTAAATGACATCATCCGCCGGTCTCCTGCCTCAATAAACGTGCCGGCCCTTTTAGACCCGACCGGCATTTGTAGATATGATGGCAAAATACCTGACAAAATGTCCTTGGTTCCGTGCAGAATATGGGACGGGTGCTAGTGTGAGATGCAACCTGAGTAGACATGCTAGCCCAGTCACATCTCCACCGGACCTCTAATAGGGCTGGTGCGGCAGCTGAACTAGCTGAAAGCTTAAAGGTTGGCCAATGTAGTGGTCTTGGCCAGTTGGTGGACTAGTAGAGAATGCCTTAAATATAAATAAGATATGTTCATTTCATTCGGCGTTGAGAAGGTGGCAGTTTCCTCGTTCAACGCATTAGTTTAACCATCCAGCGAGTAAATGCTGCCAGTATCTTTGAGGCCTTTCCTAGATATAAAAGATTTAAAATAGAATGAAGTTGTTAAAATGTAAGTTATAAATTGTACCTAAATACGTATTTATATTGTCATTAAAATAGATCGGCTTTTTATTAAATTGAATAGTGTTGAAGCTGGACTAAGCTTTCCCATAGGTCCTGTAGAAATTATCGAGCATATGCAAAACAAGCACGAAGTGGTCTTGAAACTTACATAAATCTAACTTCTCGGTTTTGTAGGAGTTCACCTGATTAGTGCTTCTGAGCCCTACAATGCATACAGTGACAGATATGTCACAACCAGTTTAATCGTTAGTAGTTAAAAATAATGTAAAGGCAGCGACATCTTTTTGTATAAAAGCAAACCTAGAGGGCACTATATAAGTGTAACACAGTAACAATCCACTAGATAGCATTGTATTTGAAATTACCAAGGGATTTATACAATTGTTGCTGTTCTCCGTGAAAAATGGATTTATTTCATTTACATATTGCAATAAAAAATATATATATATATATATATAATCAAAAATCGAAGAAAAAAATATTTTTGTGTGAAAATCTTTGCGTAAGTATGCTGTAAATATTATATACTGTCAATGATAATCTATATGCCTATATACAGTTTTTTCCAAACGTTCCAGATCTGTCACACCATGCATCGACGGCGTGTCCAAATGTTCCATATATGTCACTGCATGCAGTAATTTTTTGGATTTTTCATAAGTACATGAAATATTTTACTGTCACATAATGTGAAAAATGTGAAAATACTAAAAGAAATTTGTTTATCCAAATACAACAATTATTTCTAAAAGTTTAGAGTCTAATGAAGTATAAATTAAGAAATTGTTCCATAATAATACGTTAGTGTTACCCAAACCTTATAGCATGGTGCCATAAAACGGTTTATTTACAAATCATGCGAGAAATACTAATAAAAATGGTTTACATAATGGAAACTAATACTATTTCTTTAAGTTAAGAGTCTACTGAAGTTTATATTAAAAATCTAATTCATAATTAAATATCAGTGTAACCGATACCTAATAGCATGGTGTACACATATGGAACGGATTAAAAAAAAAGTTAATTTCTCCTGAAATATTACTTATATATTTTTTCATTATTTTTTCTCTTAACTAAGCCCTAAATAAAACCACATATATTTTTTTCACACAAATAAAAAACTCATGCATTGTAGGGTTAAATAGGTGATTTAACTTCTACTTTAAAGCGATCGTAGCTCTCTTCTAGGATTTTAGAAAGTTTTGGGGTTTAATTAAATGTATATTGATGATGTTGAAACGTACTTGTATTACAAATTACGTATTTGTTACAAATTAACAGAAGGACTAAGAATTTGGGTTACGAGACACTCTTTACGACTTTATTTGTTTTTTGTTTGTTGGTGTATTTATTATTATTTTCAATAAGTTAACCGTAACTGTAACACGCATATTGATAGTGGTTTTCCTATCGCTCGTTTTCTAATACTAAATTATAAAATGTACTGTCCCACCTCAGCAGTTACCTTTGTATAGTGCAAAGCTAGATCTAAAGTTCGATTCGAATGTTGTATTTCGCTTTGGGTCGTCTGTATATGTGTGTCTATCCCTACATCCAAGTTTAATAAGAGTAATACCAGGCACTGGATATTATACATAAATGGACGTGTAGTAGGCGGGCACTTAATATTATTTTTATCACACTTGCTCGTAAATAGTGTCCTAACATGCTAGAAAAATCGACCGTAAATCCAAAATAATACCCGGGGGCCTTTTTTTACCATTACGCCCTATCGTGCGTAATAGCATTTTTTTAAAAATATTATACGTGGACTCAAACTATCACATTACGTCAGGACCCAATTCTTGCAATATTTGCAAATAAAAACAGTAAACTGTGCCTCAGCTGACCCGGATATTGACGAGATAAACCCAGATTTGGAGGATGTAGAAGAGTAAAATTCCTGGAATGACTCCAAAAATTAAATTATATGATGATTTTAGTTTCTTTAATTAAAAAAATATTAAAAAAACAGCTGTTTTGTTTCTAATTTTTTTCTTACTAATACTGTGAATTTGTTGATAACTCGTCGCTCTCGTCGGTGAACCAGTTGATATGTCTATTATTATTAAAACTAGACATAATTCTTTAAATCACTCATTCTCTCTTGAAAGATAATAAAAAGTTGTATTTAACAAAACTTTTGTGAAGTATAATAACATGAAATGGATTTTTCACGATTTTTTTTCTTTCTCGAAACGTCAATTTTCCCCTCTTTGTATGGTGAATACGTTGATAACTCGATGAGACGTAAGTTGATAAGTCTAATATTAATCAAACTAAGAGGAATCTCACAAAAATCTTCTAATCATTCAAAAGTATGCAGAAAATTATGGATAAATCAAGTTTTACATCAAAGTTACAATCAAACAGCGATTTACCAGAAAATGTCAAACCTTAAAATTGGCGCCCTGTAAAATTGCCGTTTTAGACATATCAACGTATTCACGCCAGGCACGGATTTGACGTGGAAATCAGCAGGTCCTACAGAAAAGGCACGTTTTTCGCATTTGTTAGTTTAAGTGGCGCCCAACATGGGGCCCAACTTTACTCTGCAAACATGCACTTTACATTTGCTGCAGTCGACGCATTTGTTAACCAATGAAGTTTTGAATACACAGCAGGATAATGTAAGTGCAGTGTAGGTTCTGGTATAAGGTTGTGGAGAATTCTCTTCAGTTCTAGCTTTGTTGTTAAGTTAACCCTACATTTTTTTTGTTATCGATTACCTCAAGAAAATTAATATGGTTCACGTATGCTATAATTTAAACGATATGTTGTACTGGTTTAGTATTAAATAATATTTATTTAATGACAAAATATAACCATTCTGAATATACGAATGACTTTACGCTTAATTAACGAATTATCAAATTGAGGTGGGTTTAAAGAATCTTAATGTTTAAAGGGAAATCTTATTACTACCTAGTATATTACATGAAATATTATTTCGAAATAAATAAAAAAATTACATTTAGTATTACCTGATGAGAAATAAATTAGATTACTGAATGGATTTAAATTTCTTATCTCTAAAAAGAGACAAGTTCAGAACATAATAAAAATACGCGGATGCTTTAAAACAGCAAATTAATTTGAAATAATTCATATCTTGGTTAGAATTTCCAGACAATTGCGATTCACTTTTCTGAGGACGGTAGTGGTAGATCTACCGTCTTGTTAGGGAATCCATTTGGCTAAGTAGACACGCCTGGCAAACATTTGCTAGGTTGTTGTGTCTAGTGCCTGGGAGAAGTTTGACTAATACAAAGCTTTTAGGTCTTGAAGTGTGGCGTGGGTTACACTTACAACGCTCATGACGTCAGCCAGTGGGGGACTAGAGTCTTCCTATCTTAAGTGTGAAGCTTCCTTTGCCAACAGTTTTATTAGACACACAGTTTTACTCTTTATAAATAGTTTATTAGCTTTATTTAACCCCGAGTAAACAATTCCTACAGTTCAGGACAAAAACACAAAATTGTTTTTAGAAAAGTTGCCAAATGAATAGTCGGGACACGAAACTTTGGACATGCGATACCAGCTTTAGATTATTTTAGTCGTAAATGCCATTTTGACAACTGAAGTCTAAAATTTAGTTATGAACAAAATAGCAAAAAAACAACCAATGAAGTTCTATTTTTTCTTACAAATGGAATACGGTTACGTTTAACATTCAGTTAAAATGTACAAAGGTCTTTGACAAATTTAAGGCTCTTTTGAAATATATATTATAGAGTTACACTAAAATAAAAAAGCTATTATTTTGTAATATAGCTAGCAGAAATCTACTGTATCTAACTTTGAATGAAAATGGCTCAAATCTTAAAGATCCTCGTATAATTATATTATCTACGTAACGTTTTATTGACCGCTGTTTCTTCCCCAAAGAATATTTTGTTTATTGTTCCAAGCCTCCCTTAATTCCAAACTGCCTATGTAAGTATACTTTTTCATTTTAAAACCGAAAAAACCATTTTGATCGAATTAATTACTTTGACGTGGAAAGAAAAGAAAAATTAGACATAGTAATGTATTCTACTTCGTTTGCGTTTGCATTAAATATGAAAGTTGGGGTGATTAAAACATTGATCTCTAATGTTGTAAGTGTCAGTGAATACATATAGACAAATTTTATTTGCTTTTTACTTTTTATTGTTGGCGTCATGGTATGATAATATTTTCGATTTCCGATGTAATTTATTACTTTGTTTGGATTAAATATCAAATGAACATATTCAAAACTTATTACTATATTTGGGACTGGTAAAGAAGGGGCTTTTTTATGACGTAATATTTACGTCAAGTTCTAGGACAACCTGTAGAAGTAAAATGAGCTAAAACGAATTAGGTTTCTTTAAAAAATAGTATTATTATACGTTGTAAAGGACTTAATCAAAAAGAAAGTAAACATGTTCCATTGTTCAACAGTAATAGTCATACAATTCACAATAATTAATTTTCATTACCCAACAGCAAAAAAAGTTTTTGTAATTAAATCCATAACGAGGCACAATACTTTTTAATTCACCCCTGCATTCATGCAGTATTATAGTAATTCACATGAAAACTGCGTGTAATGTGCAATGGAAATGGTTGAACAGTTACAGGGTGTTTCTTGCCTCGATTCCTTCGCAATCCTCGAAGTGATCGCATAATCTGACATGCAAAAGAGACCGTGGGCCTTTTGTTACGTAAGACTTTCATTTTCATTGCCGGCCCGCTATTATGGTAACAATGAGACATTCTTTGCAGACGTCCATGTTTTCATTATGAAGGAAAGAGAATACTTGTCTTAGGTCTAGTATTGTAGGTAGATTTTTTAAGATCGAAGAGTTTATGTTTTGTCTAGATTATGATTATAGAGTGACGGAACCAGTTATGGACACTTGACTCTTATTATACAGAAGATAAGGGTTATTCATACCGTATGAAATTTAAAAGTGATGTGTTCATTACTGGTACGTGATAGCTAAAAGTGTCTATCAATGCTGGGTAGCGTCTATTTGGTACAATTTTGACTATCGTCTGTATGTCGCGGCTACGATCTTAAGTCAACACCCTAACGGCCGCTTTCAGTGAAAAAAAAAAGATTATTGCATAAATAAAACCTTACAAGAACTAAAAGCAATACAGTGGGTCCTGTGCTAGGGATCCCTGTGTTACAGGATCCGATTCCGTATCTTGATCAGTTTTAATATTTACATGAAATAATCTCATTCATAAAAAAATTTGTGTATGTGTGTGTGAACGCGTGTGTAGCTAATCACTTGAACACTAATTATTATTGGATAAATAAATATGTATGTATAAGGTCTCTATCGTAGTAAATGACGATGGAGTCGTTCATTAGTGTCAATTTTTCATACACAAATATCAAAATGAACGAGCCTAAAATATATTTCAGTAAGCCGCTGACGCTTCTGTGTCCAGGTCTAGATTAAAGTAAGTGCTATTCCAGTGACTGAAATATTATTCTATCCGTAGCCAAAACCCCAAAAACAAACTCACGGTTCCATACATTATTTAACGTACTTCATCTTTACTCAATGACGATATAAAATGTTAACTTCAATGTTTTTAGTTCTAAATACACTCCAACTTACTCGACAGGAAGACAAAGTTCGTACTGAAGGTACAAGTTATAAATAATCCATAGGTACAGATATAGTGAGTAATCCTTTCCCATCGTTTTTTGTCGGATTAGTTCGTATTTATCTAGCTTTCTCAATAAGCTTCAGTACCCATCAATAAGCTATCTGAGAAAGTAAGATAAATACGAAATTATCCGATCAAAAACGATGGGAAAGGATTATTCACTACATCTGTACCAAGCTTCGGAATCATGACGATGAAACAAACAAACAAACTCACTGTCACATTAATATTAAGCATAAAGATTAGGTATATCCAATGCTTAAATCCACCCACCAGCTCTAAGCCGGACAGTTTCATTCCCTCATACATATATCTACATGTAAATACAGCGGTTGCCACCGGAATATCTCCACTTACCCCTATGGGTACTATTTATACATTGCATGTGATCGGGAATCGATCGGCGCTACCCGCGGAAGACATTCGACACCGAAGCCCCACTGATACATTGACTCGACGTGCGATATCGAGATAATGATCATGCTTGATAGTGTCTTATTTATTGAAATCCAGAGTATATTGAGGATTTGATTCGCGTTAGTGACATGTACAGTCGAAGTCATAAATATGTTTACACTTTAGTACCTTGTCATTTTAATCGCTGTGACAAATTCATCTGACATTTTAAACATGACCTTAAACAGACAAGGTACACACAACATCACACCTAACTAACCATTAAATACAGAGCAGAGAGAAAAAGAAAGAGATGTATATATGTGTATTATGTCAACAACATTCGATTCTAGTGCGACTCTCTTTCATGCAATATTTCAGATTTCTGAAGTGTATAGCTACTCGTAGATGTGTTGCTGTGTGTACTAAAGTGTAAACATATTTTTGACTTCGACTGTACATATCCGATTAATTAATTGAATGGTGAGCATATCGTTGAGTTTTTTTTGTATTTGCATACTTTTACGCCTACATTCGCACAGTGGGGTAGGCAGAGCAGCAACTGCGGGATGACCAACAAGTCTAAAAACTTGTTGTTGATTCTGTCATATTTAACACAATCAGGCTAAGATGTTTACCAGTGTATATTAGTAAGAATAAGAATAAGAATAAGAATAATTTATTTACCAAAAGAATACATGTTCCTTAATCCAAATTACAGCGGATCCCAAACTAGGCCGAGCCTGTATCTTGGGCATCCCAGGAGTGAAGCTGTCATGTAGGCGTTAAACATTCAACATTGGTCTAATAGCTTTCAAAAAAAATTACCGAAAACCATGCAAAAATGAAGTGTGTGTGTGTGTGTCAGTTTGTGTGTGATTTGAGTATGTGGGTGAAGGAACTGAGAAAGGGCGTGCGTTTGTTAGAGTGAAGCCCCTAAGAGGAAACCTCTAGCAGATACTCAGTTTCAGCGTAAGTTAGAGTGGTGAACCACTTCTCCACTACGCTTTTCACCAGCACGTTTTTTTGTGACATCCCATTTGCATATTTTTAAAGCATTATTTCTTTAAAAATATCATATCGTTGTCTAGTAACTACCCCATAGTACGTCAATTTTGATGCTAACCTCTGGGTTTACATTGTTTATGAATTTTAATTAATTTCATCAACAAAAAAGTTTATAAAAAGGTTTATTAGTATTTAAACATTATCTTCATTCTAACCAAAATTATGCGCACAAGTCCATTGATTTGTCGAATTTATCAGATGACCCACTTGTTCGCGGCCGTTGTAAAAACACGCAAAATTACTTACCGGCGTCGTAAAGGGACGTAACCGTAAAATTGTACAATTCTCTCCCCAGTTGGATATTGTCTACGGCAATAAAATAATAAAGTCTATTTAGATTACGTTTGTTGTCCATAACGATGAATTATTTTACAATATTTCACAATGTAACATAACTTTATTAGATTTTAAGATAAAGTGCCTTATATTTAATCATGGATCTGATTATTGCCGTCATAGTAGAAAATTCGATTATCCCAACGGATTAAAAACAGTATGTACGTGTGTTTGTAAACTCTTTATTGCATATAAACAATTACAAAACATTTTTGCATCACTTTAGATAATGTACATAGGCGAACAGTCGTAAAAAGTCGTCTAAATTACCAAGTTTAGTCTCTGTATTTGCTTCTCTTTAACCAGAAAACACAGTGAGATAAAGTGACAGAGAAATCAGTTACAACCTTACAACACTTTAAGACAGAATATTATCAAGACCCGATTAACTTATTTTAAGGCAAAAGTTATCTGTAGTAACTTATCTTGTATTTTTCCCCTTTCCTCCTTCCTTCCTTTCTATTTTAGGGTGCAACTGTGTTTTGGGATTTCTCGACTTACTTCATAACACATCGATCATCTTGATGCTTTTAAAGCAGGAGACATATCGACTCATGCATTTTTGGCTCGTAAACACATACGCATATGACTCGCTTAACTACAAAATCGGATAAGTCCAGGCAAAAAAACAACGAAACATGCGTCTTTTTTCAAAAAACAATAAATTTGAAATTCGTTTACCATTTTTAGAGGTCATATCCGAGTTTGAAGTTAAGCGACCTAATAATCTTATAGATCTAATGTAATGCTTTATTTTATGCATGTGTATTTAAACTACATTAAAGTGAAAAAAAAAACGGTCTTTGGTAGGATTTGACCCTACACCTCCTCTGGCTCTCCGGGCCAATGCAGGCGCATTAACACTCATGCTACCAAGACCCTTCTTAAAAACCACGAAATTAGTTATCGCTTGCTTTCCCATACTCGGACGATATGCTGACGCCATGTGTTGTTATTTATTAACAATGACACTCATGTTTCAAATTACATTGAAGTCAGCATGAGTACAATGTACCACCTCATTCTAAATCACCTCATTCATGTTTATTTATTTTAAAGTTGGTAACGCTTGTATTATTCATAGTAATATTATAAGGGCGAAAGTGTGTCTGTCTGTCTGTTATCTCCTCACGCTTAAACCGCTGAACCATTTTAGGTGAAATTTGATGCTAAGATACTTTGAATCCTGGGAAAGGACATAGGATAGTTTTTTTTCCCAAAATTCATCCCCTAAGGGGGTGAAATAGAGGGTGAAAATTTGTATGGAGCTACGATATAAACGAGTTCCACGCGGACGGAGTCGCGGGCAAAAGCTAGTGGTTAATATTTAAGTATTCATAAGGTTAATTGCAATTTTATGACTTTACTAGCTTCCCGCTCCGTCCGCGTAGAACTAATTTATCCCGATGCGCTAAGGAACGGTTCATCATATCCCGGGATGAACAGTGTTTTATTATCCTGAGACTCAAGCTGCGTATCAATTTTTTTTTAATATATACATACATACATACATAAGCTAACGCCTTTATTCCCAGAGTGGGGTAGGCAGAGTTACAGAATTACTAACAACTCTAAAAACTTGTTAATAATTCTGTAACCACATTTTGCACACTTAGGCTTAGATGTTTACCAGTGTATTTTTTTTTTATGGCATAGAGTAGACAAACGAGCACACAGGCCACCTGATGGTAAGTGGAAATTGTGACCCATAGACATTCGCATTCACAAGAATGCAATGCAATCTTAAGACTGCAAATGCGTTGCCAACCCTGAGGACTAAGATGTAATGCCTCTGTGCTAGTCATTTCACCGGCTGTCTTATCCCCAAACCGGAACACAACAATGCGAACACAGCTGTTTGGCGGTAGGTTAATGGATAAGATGGTGGTAGCGATCCGGACGGACCCTGCACAAGGCCCTACCACCCGCAAAAAAAAAAAAAAAAGTATTAGTACTATTAGTGACAGGTTGCAAGTCCATCGCCTAACAGTACTACACGCCTTTATTCCCTTAGTCGTCTCTTACGATATCCACGGGAGTACATGGAGTGGCACTATTCTTACCTGGCAACCACGCCAATATAATATAATATATTATATTTTAACATGTTCTGCGTTTTTAATGACTATAATACCTTGAAATGATATCCCATTAAAATCCCATAGAATCTTCAAAGTAACTTCCCTCAAAGCAGTGCTTGAGTATGGGTACCATTAAAATTAAACACAAGTACCGAAAACCTCTACCCCTCATGACGTATCGATTGGAGCCGGTACACGGCATGCGTGTCGATAATCACGTCGGGAACCGAACCCGCGCCCGCGCGGTGTCCGCAACGTTTATACACTGCACACTGTCTATTAACTAGGACTTAGCTATGTTCATAGTTTGAAATACTAGACAGTTGAGTAACAAAAGAAAATAAAATCTAACCTATTTAGAAAAATATGAAGAAGAAAACTAGAAGAATTACATAAATTACCAATAAGAATCATGAAAATAAACTGACTCTCATAACATAACACTGTAAACATTTTAGTTTCTTATTTTTCTACTGCTTTGAAATAGAAATAGAAATATTTATTCGAGGAGCAAAAAATAAAACAACAGAGAAGAAAAACATAAAGCAATGAATGGCAAACACAAAAATCAAAATAAAAACAATAAAGAAGGAAGAAAACAGCCATTTTACTTGTATTCTTTAATTACCAAAACGTTTATTCCAGCCGCAGAACTTATATTAGTATTTGGCTATCTCAAAACAACAGAAAAAGTACAAATATCAGTTTGAGAAATAAAAAGTTAGGAAACTTTGCTGTGTGCTCTAACATCACATTTAGCAACAAAATTCGAAATTCAAAATACTATTATGTATTAAATACATTGGTCACATGAGGGGCTTTTTTTACACGACTGCCCAAAAAAAGGAGTGTAATGTTTTGAGGGTTCATATATGTATGTATCTTCAATTCTTTATTCCGCCATAACTTCTAAACGCTTGAGCCGATTTAAATGTGTGTGGTATTGTTAGTTTTTTTTACCATTCCGGGTGACATAGTATACATAAACTGTTGAAATTGAAATAACAACAATAGTAAAATGTCAATTATTTACTTATGTCAACAAAAAAAGTCTTGTAATTATTTCAATACTAGCTTCTGCCCGCGGCTCCGTCCGCGTGGAACTCGTTTATATCGTAGCTCCATACATATTTTCACCCTCTATTTCACCCGCTTAGGGGATGAATTTTAGGAAAAAAACTATCCTGTGTCTTTTCCCAGGATTTAAACTATCTTTGCATCAGATTTCACCTAAAGCGGTTCAGCGGTTTAAGCGTGAAGAGGTAACAGACAGACAGACAGACACACTTTCGCATTTATTATAGTAGTATGGATGGGTATATGGGTACTATAGAATGTAGAAGAGGAAAGATGATAGGACACTTGATACGGCATGATAGTTTCTTTTTGAACATTTTAGAGGGTAAAGTCGAAGGAAAAAGAGGAAGAGGTAGACCTAGGCTTACTTACTTTTACCAAATAAGACAGAAGACCAATGTCGTGTCGTATCAGGAGGTGAAAAAGCTAGCACAGAGTAGAGAAAAGTGGCAATTACTTCACCGACAAGAGCCTAGCTCTTAAATTTAATGATGATGATGGATGGGTATCATTTGATAGGTCTTAGTGTAACCATTTCAAATATATACAAATATAGTAGCAATAATAAATGGTTTTAATAACAACATCAAAAAATTTAGTCGGGTTTTTGAAGCTTGCTTATCATTTAATTATTCACGTTTGTTATATACAGTGAATCTACTAGCGCATCGGACAAAACCATCGTTGTGGAGAAGAAGAAGCACAAAATATTAATCTGAACCTAAATCTGATTAATAAATTTGACCAAACATATTTTTGCCCAAACGGCCAACTCCCGTATATAAACATCTCCAATCTTGCTGGGAAAAACACGTCCACGGAACATGTGTTGGTAAATTCCCCCCCCTTTGGTAATCGGGTAAAAAAGGGTAAGGGGACCCAATTTCGCCTTTTGACTAAATTTTAACCTAGATAGCGATCTGTCAAAGAATTTTCCTTAACATTCAATTCCGCAATTTCAAAGGGAAGATGAGATAAGTGCGATCAATACGGCTTAGAGGTTGGCGGAGCCTCTTGAACGTGAGGACGTAGGTTCGGTTTCGGATACATGATGTGCAATAGGAATACCTACAGCTATTGCCTGTGACTGTGACAATATAACGATTTATAAATGGGTTTTACTTAAAAAAAAATATACGTCATAAACTATTAAACCAGCATATTATATTATTATATATTATTATATCGTTATATAAATTCGTTATCTCGTTTTCGAAAAGGGCTCTAACGATTTCGATGATTTTTTGCAATATACTTAGGGGTTTACGGGGACGGAACATGCTAATAAAGCTATCGTTCCCACAATACTACTCGTATTGCACCGCCTACAACAATTTTCGTAAAGGTCAACTGGTAGAGAATGCTATATGTTTGTACTCAAATTAATATTTTTGTGCAATGAAGATTAAATAAATAAATAAATAAACATCAATCTGACAAGTTTTCATGTTCGGAAAATTTCGTTTTCAACCCGAGCGATGCTCGGTCTTACCGGTACTGATATTAAAATATCTTTAAAAATGGCCAATTGAGCTCGGTTTGACTAAAACTTTAGCCAAAAAATTAAACAGGCAAATAAACATGCTTTCGCATTTCTAACGTTCGCATCTCTCAGAAATACATACCTAGTAGCAAAGACATCTATAATATTAACGTTAATTATAAAACTAGCAAAACAATATTATTATTATCAAACTAACTCCTCGGTAGATGAGATTGTTTTATTAAAGTCAAATTCAAAACTAACTTCACCAGTTACGGTTTTATTTTACCATTTATAGGAACAATACTTTATACGTATTTCTCTTAATAGATACTTTATAGGCAATGGCACAAACCCGATTTTCCTATTCTTACATTACCCGACCACCCTTTGGCCCAAGACGTTCTAATCGATATTATTAATATCGCACGCCTAATATTTGGGTGGCTGTTCGGGCGCATTCCGTAGCCCAAAGGAGTCTGTAAAAAATGTACGCAATACAATTTTATGATAGACGTTTTGGCTATAAAAACATAAAAGATGGCTTATTGGTTTTCTCGTTAAATTGACTTTTATTTATTGCCTATTGTATCTTAAGGGAGAATGGGAAGTTTTGGGAAGATCGCAGTCTGAAACGATTTAATGTCTTAAAAATAATTATGAGCGTTGTACAATTCTGACGTGTAATTAAGCTATCATTAGCTGTGTTTTAGGGCTAGCGAATGCTGAGTTGGGACCGTTTTGCAACAGTTTCTCTGTGTCTTATTCTTTTTGTTAGTAAATGACCTTCTGCTGGAGTTTTTTGTTCGCAATGATGGTCTTGTCCGAAGCGCTAGTAGATTCACTCTATATTACCGACGTGTAAAAGAGCCCTCATGTGGCCCATTTACTGAATAAATATTTTGAATTCTGAATTATTTTGAATTATTTTTTTGTATCTATGTAATGTAATTTTATATTTTTGTGAATAAATGTCTCTTTGTCTCTATATCTTAAATGTTACGTTACGCTAGCTTCTGCGCGCGACTTCGTACGCGTAGATTTCTATTATCGTTATTCCTTTGGGAACTTTAATATTTTCCGGGAGAAAACAAAAGCTTGTGTTAAACCAGGGTATGAGTTATTTCCAATTTAAATTTCCCTTATATCCGTCCATTAGTTGCAGCGTGAAGTGGTAACAGACTAACACACAAACTTTAATTGAACAAAAAGATATATAAAAACCCATACGAACTTCTATCACCAATTTACCCGTAAGTTTTTCTAACATCGCCGAAACAGCATTTACACTTGTACATGCGACACGAAATATGTACCTAGCCTAAAACTTACTTAACCATTTACGTTTTGAAGGAAATAAAATGTCGGGAAACTATTGTTAATCTTGTACATTTTGTCTACCGGAAAAAGTAAGATTTTGGTTTTGTGCTTGGGTTCTAATAATAAGACAGCGATTTTCTAAAATTGACAAAATGTATAGGATTGACGTGAACTGACGACAGATCAACTCCATTAATTTCAAAACAATAGAAAATAGAATACGTTAGCCGCATTTGCTAACGTTTTCTATTTAGACCAAGCCGAGATGGTCTACAGTCCTTTGTTGTACGAGTCCATATTATAGCTTCGCAATTTCCCTGAACAAATTCACATATTAAACAAAATAACCCGTTGTAATTTATTACAATAACAAATGTCCACGTAAACAAACAATGTCCACTGGTCATTTGGTTGCAGAATCACGTCAGCCATTTACCTTTTTTTGCACTGGCAACCCGTTTAACGGCGAGCCTGGCAACCCGCGTGATGTCCGCCATTTTTCATTTTAACCGCGCAATTTATGCCGCTGTGGCTTAATTAGGTGTTTCGTTCGTGCAATTTTGACGTGTTTCGTGTAAATTAAACATCTGTTATCTCGGTTAGATTAAAATTAAAATACTAAAGACCTATTTGTGAGTTTGTGTCGATGGTTCGTCCGCCATTTTGAAACCGCTCACGTTCTAAGTTGTTCCTAACCTCAAAATGTCGATATAAACAGTGTTTCCTTCACGCTCGGATCTCATTCACAATTCAACGCAGCTCTAAACCGAATCCTACCCTCTCAAGAATGTATAACATACCGCTGCATTAACATAATCTTATGAGAATAATCCTCTATAGTGTACTTATACCAATCCGTAACGGTTATTTTTTAACATTATGTAATATAAAAAAAAGTTTACCCAAAAAGTTGCCAAAGACTGTAACTCTGGTCTTACAAGGCCTTATTCCCAAACGTTTTAACTCAAAAAAAAAAGGTAATAAAAAAACATAATCTATTGGGCGTAATAAAAAAACATAATCTATCCTGTTACTTATAGTATGACATTAAACTAATATTATTTTATTTACTAATGTTATAAAGAAAAGTTGCAAAAAATCATGATTAGTGCTGCTAGTTTGTTATAAAAAATTAATAACAGATACTCGGGAAATATTATAGGCATTTTGTTTGGAATCATTAATGTGATCATTGACTACACAAATACAAGCAACGGGACTATCAAATCACCTACCACCTCGAAATAGCTTGAAGTGAACATAGACGTAGCATGAAACTTTTGCTGGTAATTCTTCTCTTTTTTAAAAATGGCGCACCACCGCGGTTTTTCGCAGGGATTTCGCCAGTGTCAAGTGTGTAGTGTAGTAAATCAGTAAATGGAATAAATCAAAAGGTACAACGCCGGACTACTTTCAATCGGCCATATTCCCTGCTCGAAGGTTACCGGAACTGCCGATAATTCAAATGATCGCATTTAAAACTTGCGTCTAATTTTATGTATTGACTCAACTCCCATGATATCATAGCTTGACTCATATTAAATCCACACTTATACTAACAACTTGAAACTGCTAACCCCTTGCCATTCCATAACGATATTAAGCGTTACAAACATGCCGACAACGAAAATTAATCGTATCAATTATAACCCATATTGATGGCACTTTATAACTTGAACCAAACATGAGTAACGTTACGGCTTGTAACGTTATTACTATAATAACGGTTACGATGTTTGTGTAATTTAATTGTTCGTTAATTGCATTTCAGTTTGAATTCAACTTGTTAGTAAATAGTATGTTGGTTCATACTTATATATTTACCGGAGTTTTTTTTGAGTATGTCAAAGAAGGTCTTCCCCTAACCTTCGAGGAGAGAAGATGGCCTATTGAAAGATGTCCGGCGTTGTACTTTTGATTTATTATATTTACTGATGTACTATACACACTTGACACTAGCGGTATCACTGCGAGATACCGCCGTGGACCGCCATTATTAAAAAAAGAGTATGGCAAAGTTGAAGAATGTTGGCTTCCCGTTGTTTTATTTTTTTTGGAGATTTTTTTTCATGTCGTTTTGTTTTTTAAGTCTAATCCTCGATCAAAAAAGAAAGTGTTATCAGACTTATCAGTTAAAACTGACTCCCTTTGCCTGTGTGTAAGTCTGGTAGCAGGGCGGGTATAGGCATACCAATTAAATGCTTGAATGAAATTAAATGTTGAGTGGTGGAGAGCTAAACTTTATAAAACTGGATGGAAAAAATACGCATGTGTTCTTGTCAGAAATTTATTTTGAAATTAATCTTCTTTGCGATATCTCTCCCACGGCTAAGTGTTATTACCTTTGAATATGGAATTTTCGTTTGCAAACCGATGTAAATATTAATATTTAAACATTTGGCTTCACCTTTACATTTTAAATGAAATAATCAAGATAATACTCGTAATAAGGTTACAAAAAGACTTCATGGAATGTGAACATGGAAAATAGTCATCTATTTGGTGATTGGTGCTAGGGTGAAGGAACCAGTAGGTAATGGACAAGGCACCAATAATGGACACTTGATTATTATTTTACAGAAGATAAGGGTTATTCATTTGTTTTGCAAGAATCAACTTATCACCGTATGAAATTTGAATTAAGAGTGAAGTGTCCATTACTGGTGCGTGTCAGCTAAAAGTGTCCATCATTGGAGCCGGTACGTCTCTTATAAAATCGTTAAACATTGTCTGCCATATTCTGTGACCCTGTTAAATAAATATTAGTTGATTAAAGGCCTCTTATCTTAATTTCGCAGCAAACTATCGCAGCTGAGCCAATGATCCGTCAGTTTTATGACTGCCTCGGGTTATTGGTCAGAACTTAACTCTCTTACATGTTCAGTACCAACAACTACAATTTGTATGTGTATTGACTACGCCACGTGACTTGCTGGCATGTAATGTTTTTAGACATTCAGTGCCTAGGTTTGGATTTCTATGTAAAGTGGGCTCCATGTGGAGCTTTTGGGTTAGTGTGTTTAAAGACTGCTAAAGTTGGATAAGTTGATAAGCTAACTTGGAAGTGTTTTCATATGTGTATGTTACGAGTAAATTAAAGAAGGAATGTTTTGTTATATTATAGTAAACACGTTCGCGGACACAGCACCATCCTCGAAATTGCATGATATGGCACAAATTAATTCCATACAACATTTTCTACGGCCATGGACGAACTGTCACATTTAACGTTATTTCAAACATTGTGCCACTTTATGACGGAATAAATATGTAGGTATGTAATGTCGTACAAAAAAATCTTACCTATTGTGGCAGCTCGTCCACAGCCGCGATGTGCCATAACACGCATCGTGTACCTTTTAGGCTAGTGCATGAGGTTGAGGTTGCCCTAGAGCTTTTTTGCGGCTTAAAACGGCCCATAGTCCGTGCTTTCTATAAATGCTATGGGGAAATGCCGGCCGTGGACGGAGTTCCGTTTTTGGTGTAATTAAAAACACCGGCCACAGCCGTAGTGCCTTTTCACGAGGGTCTCAGTTTGCGTCTCTTGACGTACTGTCCATGAACGTGTTTACTAGTAGGAAAATAAGATGCAGGACCAATCAGACGTATTGCGCACGTTGAAAAAATGCGTTATATTTATTGGTGTCAGAATATTATAATGATTTCCAGCTGTTCGCACTCTTATATTTGACTAAACTGTGTTAGTTTATTATCTACATTGATAACAAATCACACAGTTGAGTCAAATCAAAGACTGCGAACAGCTAGGAATATAATAGATTATTCGAGGGTGTGGACAAGTGGGCTTATTTCCCCAGTTTTTTTTCCCAGTTTTTTTTCCCAGTGGACAACTGGGAATAGCCCAGAATATGTCATAAGATACTTGTGTTGCGTTGTGTTCACATGCTTGAACTGTAGCTCTAGTATTGCTAGAAAGCATTTAAGTGACACAAAAAAAACGCGAAGTTGTGGACGTTAATTTAACTATTCTTGAATTGTTTTGTCTCTCACTCGCTCGTTTACTTTACTCAAACCTAAAAGATTATTTAAAAATGCTTGCCACCAGCAGTGCAGTTTATTTACATGATAAAAATAAAAGTTCAGACTAAAAAAATATAACAAAAACGCTCTTGAAGTGTTCAGTTAATTTTACTTCGAATCGTCTTGCCTACCAACACACAAAAACGACATTATTTAAGTAAATGGCCTGTAATAAATCCGATGAAACCACGCACCCAGCAAAACAGTAATAATATTAATCCGGGTTAACTCTGGCAGAAGAATTGATTGGGAACTTTCAATTAACGGGCGAAAATAAGCGAATTCCGGCTCATTCGGGTAGAGGAAGTAATAAGGCTTGCCCGGCCGGAAACGGGGAGGTGACACTTGCCATGTGTCATGGAAAAATGGAAGGACAAGGAGACACTTGTTGAGTGTTGCAAGGGTATTTTAGCCAAGATACCAAGTATCAAGATACTTTGAAAAGATTTGCAAAAGAAAGGATTAAGGAAACAGGTTTGAGTATAAATAATTGCAAATTTTCGCTTCTAAACAACACTTAGAATGTATTCAATTAAGGGTACACAAACTTACTAATAATTACTGGAAAAAATTGAAAAAAATTAGTTTAGAACTGTTACTATGCCGCGAAGCAGTAAATAAATTACTATGATGAGTGATCAAACAATAATCGCACAAAGGTATCAAACGGTAGTAAATTTAAAAACCCTTAAATTATACAAACCGTCATATTTATTCTACTTTAAGTTTACTAGAATTTTATCAAAATTTATATTCGTCTTCTTTATTTCTATAAATAAAAATAAGTCAAAGCCGATTATAATCGTAAAAATATTACTTCTAAAGGGTGCACCTATACCAGACGGCCTGCTGTCCAAAATCTATTAGGCCCACGCTTTAAAACCTGCTAGTGACATTCGTACGGCCGGTATTTAAACTGCCATTCTCCACAGACTATTCGTTTTCAAATGACAGATCAAGATCTCTTCCGTTCGATAATAATCGGTACGGTTATTAGCTGATAAGTGACAAGGATGGCCTGGCTGCCCTCCGTCTAGCCGTAGGACGGCATATGGCGGATCTAACCGTAAGGCATTGGACTGTCCGCTCTGTCCAGCCAAAGTCTTGCAGATCGAAAAAAACTTCAGTCTCAAACTTCAACCTGTAAGGGAGAACCAGTGGCTTAAAGCTAAAGTAAACGATTTTCGAAAACTGCCAAAATGTGTGGTATTGACGTAGGCGCTCGAAACGACCGTCTCGCAGCTTTCTTTAACCCTATAATAAAATTGATAATGAGAACAACAAACAAAAGGTTGAATGGGGCCTGTGATAGTCTATATTCCAATATCGGAGAACGAACTGACTCTGTGAGACCCTCAACATATTCCAAGACACATTGCTATTCGATCTTAATGTTTATCAAAACTATTTCCAATTCATATTCGCACTGCAAACTATCAAGTGGGGCAAACGTGCGTAGGGTAACCCTATCGACAGAGTTGCCACATCAAACGGTTTCAGGTTAAGGAGCAATCTGCCACCCCTCCGTAAGGATTCTTCGATTTTGAATTTTGTATAACATTTGCTAAAGCTTTCAAGAGTTTAAGGAGTGCAATATGGTAAAAACTGAAAAAATAAGACTTTGGTGGGTTCAGATTGATTTTTAAAGTTTAAATAAAGGAAACGAACATTCCTTAAGTTAAGTAAGGTCCATAACCTGTGACCGATTTAGCGAAATAATTCGTGACAGGGAACGGTCCAATTGCTCAAAGCTAAGTACATGTTTATTAGGCTTATTAAAAATAATCTAAAGTACTAAAAAATTCAAGGGCTTTCATATCATCATCAAGTTTTCATAATTACGAGTGATTAATGTTTGAAGTATATACGGTTATAAAATTAAAATTAAAATGTACAAAAAACTAAAACACTGCTCAAATACTAAAAACATTCTCCGAAAATCTCTCAAAACGAATATTAAAATCTGAAAAGTATTCGTCGATAGGTGCTTGACCGCGTTCAACTCATACCTATCTCAAGAATAAAACAAGTTACCGTATTATATGCAAAGGTAGACACGTACAGTCACCACCCGCGAATGTTACGCCACTTGCCACTCTTCTTAATTTAACCGTGTAATGCATTTTGGGTTGACAGTCGACTTAACATATTACCCGAGTGTAGTACACGGCTAAATTAAGAAGAGTGGCAAGTGGCGTAACATTCGCGGGTGGTGACTGTACATCGTTATACTAGTAACACCTATGCTACAGGTAATTCTCCAAACCCCTATAATGCTCCAAAATCACATAGCGTGCGTTTGTTAACACAGGGTATCGCGTTCGGGCTCTCGCAGTCGTGCGTGTGAAACGCGCCGCGTGCGCCGCATATAGATGGCTCTGATTGAGATGATAATGCGACAACTATCATATTCGCCACGTGTACCTGCTGGAGATTGGTTTTATCGCTCCTGAGCTTGAGCCCTTGGGGGTAACAAGTAGATGAGATCAATAAATTATGCCATGTCATAAATGTAATCTACTTTTTTTTGTGTAAGTACTTAATGGTGTTCGTTGGTAAGTGTTTCATTTAAGAACAGTTGGACAGTTTTTTTATGTTTTTACATACATACATACATACATAAACTCACGCCTTCATTACCAGAGTGGGGTAGGAAGAGCTTCAAAATTATCAACAACTCTAATTTTTTTTTGATAATTCTGTAACCACATTATGCACAATCAGGTTAAGATGTTTTGCAAGCCCGTCGCCTAACAATACTATAAGCCTTTATTCCCTTAGTCGCCTTATACAACATCCACGAGATGACATGAAGTGTTACTATTCTAACCCAGAACAATGGTCAATGTTGTCAACTAGTTAAAGTCAATAATTTATCAGTGTCAAGAAAAAATACCAGTCAGATAAGCTAAAATAAGATACTTTGAATTAAACCAGTCCCACGCCCTTTTCACTTGAGCTGGCAACACAGCTGTTTAACGTTAAATAAATAAGTTAGTTCCGAACTATCGGTGTTACTCGCTCCTTGCGGACACTTCGCCCTCCGAGTTAAAACTGAGGAATAAATGAATCTCACTGCGATGCGAGCGACACCGTTGCATAGCTACGTGAGTACAGTTTTATAATGTTAAGCGCTTTTTAACGTGCAGTCACGTGATAATTTGGTACCCAGGCCGAAAGTCAATCTGACATTCTACGAGAATAAAGTTTTTTTTTTAATTTTGATTAATGGCTTTAACTCCTGTTAAGGTGTATTTCGCCAATGTCAAGTTATTTATAGACTCTCCCATGGACTTATTAGAGCAATAAGTCCATGGATATCACACGCGAAGACAATTGTTCGGTAAAAGAGAAATTTCTCCAATGGACTAAACAGAAGCACATGGGGTTAGTTCCACGCGCTTCTGTCAAGTCCGAGAATAAGGTTGAGTATCCTAAAAGTTACAAATGACTTTGACATCTCTAATGACATTGACGACTTCAAGCATATTTTTCTTGAAATGGGTCCCAAATTAACGCTCGTGACCGAACAGACGTAATATAAAAAAAAACTGTTATTCAATTAATGAAAAAAGGGGACGATTCCTAAATAAAGCTTAAGTTTTGTAATAAAAATGTTTAACGACGATAAATATACTTTTATAGAGCGAAAAATATTACCTCCAACAATCAGAAAAAAATATTTGACCTTACGGAGGATCGAACCTGGGACTAGTAGCTTCGTAGGCACTAGCAACTAGGCTGGCGGCGTCGTTGAAATAAGTTTATTGTCTAATTTAAAATTAAACACCATGATACATATTTTGTTTTATTTATAATAAGTATCATCTCTTTTTGGTACTTTTGGTGCAAACTTGTACTTGTCCAAGCCCATGCATTGTCCTTAGTCATTTACTTCAGGGTTAGCTGGAAGAGATCCCGTGTAGGTATAAGTTCGCCTTTGTACAAATTTTTAATAACAATGTTGTAATATTTATATTTTTGTGCAATAAAGAGTTTACATACATAGATGCCTCCACATGTCGTTCATTGAATATAAAACGGACACATTCCAAAATGAGTCAGTGTTGCATTTTAAAATTAGAAGCTGTTCGGTCAAGATTTTTAATGTAAGAGCAAATCGTTTTGTATTCAATGAGCGATGCGAGCGTAAATACGTTAAATGGGCGTTTCAGTCACAAAATAAATAATGGTATGGTAAGAACTTTTTACACTGGCCCTTTCTTTTCAACAAAATCTCTTTGCTAAAATTCGTAGTAAACAAGTTCGGTTTAAGATGAGACCATCTCTAACCTACCAAAAGTATTTTTTTAAACGTGCCCTTTTTTGCAAAGCACTTTCGGATCGCTAACAACATCATAATTATGCATTAACCGAGCTGTGATTAGTCCTTAGGGTTGGCAACGCATTTGATTGCAGTCTAAATGTTAGGGTTGAGAGTGTTAATATCAGATGGGAAAGGGCCGAATCTTAAGTACCCGAAACCGACGTGCGTGCATGACTCGATGTATGAATGTGGAAGAAGCGAAAGAAATTTGTCAAGATCGTAGCAAGTGGAAGGAAGTGGTCTCTGCCTACCCCTCCGGGAAACAGGCGTGATTTAATGTATGTACAGATCCCACTCACCATCAGGAGGCCTGCGCGCTCGTTATCCTAAAAAAAAAAAAAAACCCAACCTCTACCCATCTGTATGTTTATATAATTCTATAGCATTCATATTGTATTGAACGTAAAGTTCGCTGTGGTAAAACAATGAACGAGAACGACTGAATGAATGAACGCAGTGTGCAGTGACCGATTGAAATCGTTCTCCATTCGTTAGCAATACCAGGCGAACTCTATTATTTTAAGCTCTGGAAACTTTCAAGCTCGCTCAATCAAAACTTTCACATGAATGCTGTGAAATTTATGATTTTGGAAAATTCTATTCAAGGTTTGTAAAAAAACTTACGTACGTGAATGTAGATTCAATAAAGTTTCTAACCCATAATTACATTATATTGTTTGCGTAAAGGAATAATTTATTAAGTAGTTTTTCATATTTTCATAAAGGTAAATAATATTAATAAACAACTACTAAACCTTTTAGGCTTTAGAAAATAAAACCCTTTCAATAACTTATTAACAAAAATAGGTTATAAAGTCATTATAGCTGGCGTTCATTGACTTGGATTTGTATCTCTTATCAAATTACATGGAAAACGCACGCGATATGATGTTAGTTCTTTATAATTATTTAACGTTCAGTAACCATCTGTATTAAATAATTTTATGTGAAACTACTATCCCTCGCATCAGTTTTGCCAAATGTTTACTTGTGGGTTAGGTTAGGTTAGGTTAGGTTAAAATTAAATCTATGCAGATGATTGGAGTTTCTAAATGACAACATTATACGAAGGTTTGACTTAGAAAATCAAATGATGTTGGTGGCAGATTGGATGTGATTTTATAAAAAGTAAATATGCCATCGAAAAAATGAGAACCAATCAAGAGAGATTGTTTCTTAATGGATAAAAAATTGATACAATAGTTATCATATTAATAATAATACATACATCAAATCACGTCTTCATTCCCAGAGTAGGGAAGGCAGAGTTACAGAATTACCAACAACTCTAAACAATTGTTGATATTTCTGTAACCACATTTTGCACAATCAGGTTAAGATGTTTACCAGTGTATATTAATAATATTAATCAAAGTAAGTATACACCGTGTTTTTATTGATTTACGATAACTTCGGCATATTGTTAGGTACACGTATAACTACGTGGTACATTCGATTTTCCAATATTGCAAAAAAAAAAATTTTTTTGTTTAGAACAAAGTAATTAAATGTTTTGTCTTCAATCATTCTAAAAGGGTCTTTAGAGTTAACTCATAGTTAGTGTCAAATACGTCAAGTCAGCGTGACATACACACACACAAGTAAAGATAACACTTGACAGGTGCACGATCGCTTGACTTGGCGGGAAGTATCTTGCTTACTGTGTAAGAGGTCACCGGTTCGATTCCCAGGTGGGTCTCTTTTATTTATTAGAGATTTTTTTATAAGTTCATATTTTAATTACCCAGTACCGTAAAATGGGGTGAATAGAGTATCGCGGGGTGAATAGAATCACAATCTAAAATAATTCATAAATTGTTACTAATAAGAACCAGTGTTACATTGACAAGACATTTGGATAATTACGTTAAAATCTCAGTCTTATAATTAGACAAATATGCTTTATTTTAGGCTGTGATCCTATTCACCCCGCGAAACTCTATTCACCCCATTTTACGGTATTTAACAATAACGTGCGTATCATAATTACATTTTAGGATAGTTACATTTTTATCGTCGGTTGAGTGCAAACAAGCACCCTAAAATAACAAAACAAAGTGAAAATGCCTTTATTTCTTAAATGGATTTAGCAGATTGCTCTAATTTTTAATATTCTCATTCATCATAACTAATTACTTAATGATTTATAAAATGAAAAAAATCGTTGCGTTGTTTAAAATAATTTTATTTAAAATTTAGAATAAATGGCCGCACAAACATCAACAGTCATTTTATTTATTAGGCACCTTATGATTTATTACAATAAAAAACCTAGCATTACTTAAAACTGTAAAAAAACATATCAACGGTATCAAACAATGAGTATAAAAACAAATATCGTGCGTATTTACAACGGATTTCACAAAACTGTTTAGAAATCCTTCAAGCGGCATGGTCTGCAGATCATAAGTTATCACAAAGAACGAAATCACCTTCTGTTGAGTAACAACTTTTCAAGTATTTAATTCTAGGTGTACAAATAAACATACGGGCACTTTTAACACAGGATTAGCCAAGCAAAGAACGATACTGTGGGTGACCGAGGCAGAAAAAACAAGAGCTTTGAATAGTCAATTATGTACGTGTCTCGAACAATTTTTTTTCTAAAAGAGCACGAAATTTGGTCGGAGCATCTTCGTCCGCGTGGAGCTCGTTTAAACTGTTCCCGAGGGATCAGTGTAGCCTTTATTCATCCTGAAAGTCCGTTCTAACTATTGGTGACACAATGTTTGAAATCGGCACAGTAGTTTTTGAGTTTATCCATTACAAACATACACACATACAAAAATACAAACCTCTCCTCTTTATAATAATAGTTAATATGTTTATCCTGAAAGTCCGTTCTAACTAAAATACAAACATACAAACCTCTCCTCTTTATAATAATAGTTAATATGTTTATCCTGAAAGTCCCTTCTAACTATTGGTGACACAATGTTTGAAATCGGTACAGTAGTTTTTGAGTTTATCCATTACAAACATACACACATACAAAAATACAAACCTCTCCTCTTTATAATAATATGTTTATCCTGAAAGTCCCTTCTAACTATTGGTGAAAGAATTTTTTAAAATTGGCACAGTAGTTTTTGAATTTATTCATTACAAACGTACACGCACATAATCATTGGATAGCTACATTATTAATACGTTAACCAAAGAACCTTTTATGATAGCTAAGTACCTAATGTGAATGTTTGAACCATCAAGAAGCCTAAGCTATTCAACCTAAACAACCAAATTAAATTTATTTAAACTAATGTGAATGATTTTCAAAATGACCACCTTCATGCTCTAAACAAAGGTGTAATCGTGTGCGTATCTGACGATTTAAATTAACTTCAGTAGCACGCATGTCATCAGCTACTTCCCGAATCCTTATGAGTAAATCTTCTCGTGTTGAAATTGGTTTTGAATATACACGCTCTTTAAGAGTTCCCCAGACGTAAAAGTCCAGGGGCGTTAGATCGGGAGACCGAGGACACCAAGCAAGGGTTGGACTACCGCGTCCAATCCACCGGCCGGCGAAATTTGTATTTAAATATTCGCGTACGCGAAGAGCAAAATGTGCAGGTGCCCCATCATGCTGTATCCAATGTGTACGTAGCGTTTGTAATGGTAATTCTTCAAAGTAATCCATAGAATGGAGAGATTGTAAAAATTCCAAGTAATTTTCACCGTTCAGTCTGCTTGGAATTTCTATGGGACCTATCAGTTGGTTATTTAAAATTCCTGCCCACATATTGACCGAGAACTCATGCTGAAAAGAAGACTCTCTGGCTAGTTTAGGGTTGTGCTCTGACCAATGATGGAAGTTTTTTGTATTCATAATACCTGCTCTTGTAAATTGTGCCTCGTCCATCCACAATATTTTCCCGATGAGTTGTGGATCTTCTGTCAAAAGTGCGTTCATTCGTTGGCAGAATGCAATTCGTGAAAAGTTATCGTGCGACAAAAGGCCTTGCACTTTGCGATAATGATATGGATGTAGACCGTACCGCTTCCAAACTCTCCAAACCTTATCGTGATTTACATTGTAAATTTGCCCCACACGTCTTGTTGACAAGGTCGGTCTTCAATTATTGCGTTCACGATCCCGTCTTCGTCCTGTACTGTCAAATTAATATCCCTTTCGTGAGGAGTCTGTTTTAAACCCTGTTCTCTAAATCGTCGGTGTAACTGTAACAATAATAATTACGGTTTGTTTAACATAAAATAATCTTAACATAGTATAAATTAAAGTCGCTTCCGGTGTCTGTCTGTCTGTCCCTATGTATGCTTATATCTTGCAAACTACGCAACAGATTTTGATGCGGTTTTTTTTAGATACTTAGAGTGATTCAAGAGGAAGGTAAAAAAATAATAAAGGAAGGTAATATTCCCTCGGGAACCGCGTAAACGAGCTCCACGCGGACGAAGTCGCGGGCAACAGCTAGTTACTAATAAATGAAGGAATAAAGTACACATTAGAAATACTTACATTTATGAACGTATGAAGGTTAGGCGTCCGTCGGTCGGGATAACGCCGCCTATATTCTCGTGCCGCTTCAGAAGCATTGCCGTCACATAAGCCGTAAATGAAGAGCATTTCAGCTTCTTCCTCAGGACGATAATTAAAACGAGGCATTTTTTATTTACATTTCCATTTCCTTGACATTATCAGTTTACATTGACACGTAGGTATTCAATATCATAGACATAATCATTAGTGTGTTTATGATTATTCGTAAATAGGTTTTACTAGCCCTCCTAAGACTTCGCGAATTAACGTAAAGCAAGATAGAAGATAGGGCGTCGTTATAGGCGGTTTAACCCTCTTTGATGAAAAGAGACAGCTTTCAAAATACAGCAGTTACTGAGGACTAGGAAAACCAACTTGAATTTCATTCAATTTAATGTCATGTGAATACTCGTATACGTAACATAAGATACCTATTTTCTTTAACCTTCGTGTTGTACCTATAAACCTAACAATTGAAAACTCTTTACTCATAATAGGTAATTAAAAGAAAATTGTTAGGTATCAATTAAGAGCCTTTTACATTAGTTTAACGTGATTAACTGATTAATTTTAATAATTGAATATCTTTATAACCGTACGAGTTATCATATGTCTGTCTTCGGGAAATTAACTTTGTTTAACCTAAAGAACGTCCCCTTAAAGTTATCGTAAATCAATAAAAACACGGTGTATAGTAACAACAGCAAGTTCTTCAGTGATTCAATCAAAGTGGTTGCATAAGTATAACATCTTTTTAGGCTCGTATGTAGATTACGCTGAACGATCACAATATGGTTGGAGGCGACCATTGTTTTTTCAGTGTGTAATTGTCCTCAACATTGTATTAACATTAGTTACTTTTGTTCTCAATATTTATTTACTTATTCAGCATTCCATTTCCAAACAATTTGCACCGACTTCCAAACATCCAGTTAAGGTCCTTTCCCTGCCACAAGACCTCAAACAAAGCTCTTGCTTATTAGAACGATGCACCGTTGAAAATTATACCATACGTCAAACGGTTAAGGGTGAAAGTTGGTGGAAAGATTGGTATAGTCCAAGAGCACATTTACAAAGCAATCGGCACGTAGGCCAAGAGTTTCGGTACACGAAACAATATCGCACAGTGTAGTTACTACTACAGCGGTACAGTAGCGATTGGTTGATAAAGCCATTAAAGTACAATAATAATGGTTTTACGACGTTGCGGTTTGCTTAGTTGGTATTTGCCCTTACCCTAAGCAAGAATGCGAGCGGTCCTGGGTTCAATTCCTGGCATGGGCAAATATCCGTGTGATAAGCGTTATTATTTTGTATCTGAGTCTTGGATGTTTTCTATGTATGTTCTCGTATTTAAGTATCTACTTATTTCTGTGAAAAGTTTACTTATCGTAACCATAGAGCTCCGTTTGGGACTATTGACTTAGTCTGTATCTATTTATTTAAGTATAGAACGTTTCAATAGAGCTGCAATGAATGGACTGAATTAAACTAATATTACCTTTGATTATGTGGATGCTTGTCTTTGAAACTTAGTTCGAATTTCAAATTAAAAACCGGTATTTATCACACATGTCATACTTTCATGCAAACGGTTCGCTTCATTTGTGCAGAATTTGTTAAACGACCTACGTCTTTTAGCTTGATCACTATTGAATGACAAGAAAAATGCATCGAAAGTTTTCTTAAGTCCAAAGTTAAGCACTATGCAATGGATCTCCTAAAGTTACAGTAACAAGGATGTTTTTACAATTAAAGCGTCTCCACACCATCCTACAGCAAAACCCTTCTGTTGGTAGTACGCTGTTCCATAAACTTCGCATTGGTAAATGCTCACACGCCGCAGGGTACGAATACAGCTAGCTCCTCGGTGGCCGAAACTGGAACCTACACCGCGTACTAACGAACTTACAGGTATTATGCGGTAGCTAGTTTGATTAAGAATATTGTAAGGGTGCCTTTCCATTGAGGTGGAAGCGAGCGGAGAAGAGACGTGCAGGAATCGACCGCTTCGGTTAAAATCTTCATCTCGTCTCCGGTCTGTTTTTATGGAAAGCCACGAGCGGAGCGAACCGACCTCAAAATAGAATATTGATAGAAATACGGCATAATTGTGACGGTATTGGTAACCCTAGACAAGTTGCGTTATATAACGGTAACGGCTGCATAAATTAAAGAAAATATATGTATATAGGGTTACCGTAATGTGTCACACGAACGCAACGGTCGTTAGTAAAAGCCACAAATTTTGCAGTCGCAACCGCTGACAAACATGTCAACTCTTAAAAATAAGCGATATTAAATACGTTAAAGAAGTATTGTTTACTAATGTAAGGGTTTGGTTTTCAGATCACAACCCTTCCAATTTTAAAAGTACCCTAATAAACTACAAATAGCTTTGCTTGCAGCATTTGGCCGGTTTAATTTACGTAATATCTGTTGTTGAACCTGTATTGTGCTAGCCAACAACCACTTAGTGAACTGTCTGCCCAAGAATGCAATTAAACCCAGTACATAACGGTACTCCAATCCTATCTGAACTCGCCAAGTTAAATAAGGCGGAGAGCAGTTTAAAATTAACTTTCTTGGTTAACTTTCACTGGAGTTTATAGGCCTTGGATTCTTTAGGTTGTAACTGTAATTAGATTTAGTTGCGGATAATGTTTTCTCTGAACTTTAGTTTGAATGGTAAATAGTTGGAGTAAACGTTCAGTAGGTTGTACTTTGACTTTGGAAACTTAACTTCCTCGTATTATTGCTGAGTGGGTGTTGTTTTACATAGCAATGTGTTTTAATAACAGCCTAAGAATGGGTACTTTTTGGTAGCGAATTAGCCTTAATTTTCCCTATATATTTTTTTTTTCATTTAATGTTGAATTTAGGTTAGTTTTAAGGTCAGGGTCCCTCTGAAAATCAGTGGCACAATGTTGAGAGGAATCTTATAAACCGTAATGTTTTCTTTTAACTTTATAAATATTTTTCGTTTGTTTTCTTCCGTGTGCGTTGAATAAATATTTTCTGTTCTATTCTATTCTATTCTTTTTTAATATCATACCGAAGTTATACGTTTTTTACCGAGTATACTAAGTATTTTAGGAATAGGTATTTATGTACTCAATGATATATTTAATAACAACACTCCTAACTGATGATCAACATAAATACAATGGAAATAACACTTATACTCTACAAAATTATTAAATATTTATAATAATACTTACAATCGAGTTCTAATACTAACGAAACAGTTACATCACCAATTCTAAAACTAACGAAATTAATTTATCGACTACTGAAAATTCATCAGTTGGAAGCCTTAACAATATCTTGGAGTTCGGTCGGCCTTTCACGGCCTGACTGCAGGGCCCTAAGCAAACAGCTCATGATCAGCAGGGCATAATGGCACGGCTAAATGGAAGGGCACACGGACCACTGGGCTTTGGGACAGTGGGGGGAGGAGCGAGTATTTTTTACTTAGTATTTAAGGGTAAAACATCCATAGACACTAATTTCAGGAAGCGTGATGAGACAAGGTTTAGAAGTGAGGTTATAATAGAAAGAAGTGAGTCTATATAGATGTTGATGATATTATCGTGAGGCTCAGTGTCTCCAATATTTTTATGATTTCTACGGATGCTTTGATTAGGTAGGTATTTTTTTGAGGCAGAAAGTTTTAAATACTTTAACAGTAACAGTGACGTGATTTTAGTAATTTAAAGTAGTTATTGTTCCTGGCCAAGAATGGTGGGAAAAATGGATTAATGGTTTCGTGTAAATATACACACTGCAGTATTGCTCGGCTTTTTCTTCAATCTTGGCCTGTACTATAGGTACTAGACAATGATAAACATACTTAGAATACAAAGAGAATCATCAAAAATATCTTGGACTCTAAGTATAACCCGGGATCTCTATTTTCGCAGGTAGCGTCATTACTAACTAGTCTCATCACGTCTTGACAGTCCAAGTGGAACAGGTATTTATGTGAAGTACCATAAAATACTTGTTTTCAACTACACTTGGTACTAAGTTGGTGGCTATAGCCGCCGTCCTAAACCAATATCCGATTGCGATCGGCTCATTTGATTCCCGCAAACACAGCTTCGTCGTGTCGCTTGTTTGCGCCAATATGGCGGAAGTATTTATTCATTAGTTATTTAGTAGCCTTGCGCTTGACGGGTCCATTTAGGAAGTTATTAACAGGTTGTTCTTGATTTATTAATACTCATTACTCAATGGTATTTTTTGTGGGATTTGCACGAGTAAGGCTTGCGAGCGTGGGCACCTGTAATACCTTCATATTAAAAAAGATACAGGACGCTCGCAACTATGTACGCGTAGAATTAATTTTCTACCACCCCTCCTTTTTGTTCCTGTTGCTGGCCGATATTTGGAAATTATTTCAGTACACTCCTAGGGCTCCATATTACTGACGTGTAAAAGAGTCCTCAAGTCACCAATTTACCAAGTTTTTTTTTTTCACTGCACTCCATTCGTCATCGATAGGGGCTCAATTTTGTAAAATCTATTCTTTGCACTCAGGGTCCTAAATAAATATTTCGTCCATCCACCCGCATTAACCTTCTGCAGCAGCTTGCAAGAATGGTGTTTTTTAAATAGTTCCCCTTCGCCATCTTTCATGGGCGATGATTTATCAGTGAAAAGTTTGAAACCAAATGAAAGTACGCTATTAAGTACAACTAATTGCTAGAATAATTGTAAAAAAATAACCACAAAGTTGTTGAATAAATTCAAATTCAAATTAAAATTCAAAATCATTTATTGCGTGTCACATTACGTTACAACAGGTGGAACTACGCTATAGCTAGGTACAGTAACCCAACGAAAATATTACGCACTTTAGTGCGTTGTCACAGTAAACTTCAAACAGAACATCAAATGACACACATGACAATGACAATGATATGCACAATGACAAGGTTCTAAGTATGCTCAACATTTTTATTGGGTGACTGTACATGAGACGTCCTGCAAGGGCACAGGGTAGTGATTCTCTGAACAACGACGGTCGGACGGACAGACGAGTGAATGTCCAAGCGGCGAGTTTAAATAGTCCCGTCAGTGCGAACAAAACATATTTTAGCACGTGCATTTTCAATTTAGCAGCATGGTTTATGTCGATGGATCGAACGTATAAGGCTGTTTAATTGAAAATGTACGCGCTAAAATGTGTTTTGTTCGCTCGTTTGGGACTACCTAAACTCGCTGCTGCAATTTCGCTCGTTCGTCCGCCCGTCCGTTGTTTTTGAGAGAATAACACCTCAGTAACAATATTCATAAATTCAATGTCTTAAGTGAAGTTACCAATATCTCAATCCCAAACGTTGTAGAATGTACAGGTGTTGAACTGAGTGACCATAACACTATTGTAATATGTATGTACAGAGTACCTAAAAATGATTCGGCCACAATTACTCTGTTTCTTAATAGTTTAAATAATATTTTAACTAAAACCTGTTTTAACAATAAAAAAATAGTAATTTGTGGCGACTTCAACATTGATATGCTCAAAAATACATCACACTCAGTTGATTTCAAGAATCTCATTTATAGCTACAATCTTACCTTGGGCGTATCCCAGCCGACTCGGCTGTGCAGTGGTACTTGCATTGATAATATTATTCATAATTTTAGGGGTGGTAAAACTGAAGTTTTAGATCTAGCTCTTTCTGACCATACAGCACAATTAATAAAATGTCCAGTAAAGAAAACATGTCGTATCTCACATTGGTTCATACAAAAAATAGATACGTGTGATATAAATATAACTAAATTCAAGGAATGTCTACAAAAACTCAGCTTTAATAATGTCTATCTAGCAAATGATCCAAATGAAGCCTTCAATTGTTTTTTCGACACTTTCGATCTCTTTTATAAACTTTGCTTTCCGACTAAAAACGTCCGCATTGCCAATATTACCAAACCAAAATGGATTTCGAAGGGGATAAAAAGCTGCTGTAGGCGGAAAAGAGAGCTTTTATGGAAATATAGAATGTCCTCAAATTCTAAAAACAAAGATGAGTTTAAATGCTATTCTAGAAAGCTTAAAAACATAATAAACTTAGCTCAAAAATCCCAAAATGAACACTACATTAAAAATTCTACAAATAAAACAAAAGCCACTTGGAAAATTATTCAAAATGGTAAAATGAGATATCCCGTAGAAAATACTCAACAAATAAAATCAAATTATATAACTATATCTCATCCTAAACATATTGCTGAGGAATTTAATAATTATTTTATAGACCAAGTTTACTCTATAAATATGTCTGATAATGGAAAATCTAATAATAGTTCTAAAAACACAATGGCATACAACGTGAATTCCTTGTTTATGAAACCCATTAACTCAGAGGACATTGAATAAATAATAAAGTCTTTAAAAAACACAAACAGTACGGGCTTTGATGGTATTCAAACTAAAATAATAAAAAAAGTTTCTGGTATTATTTCTCCTATTCTCAGTTACATTATTAATATGTGTATTTCCTGAAAAATTAAAAATGTCAATTGTTAAACCACTTTTTAAAAAAGGTGACATAAATAACATGGGTAATTACCGACCCATTGCTTTAGTCTCTGTCTTCTCTAAAATAATTGAAAAAGTTATACATAACAGTTTATATTATGATTATTTCGAATATCATAGCCTTTTCGCTCCGGAACAAAAAGGGTTTCGTAAGAGGAAATCGATAAATATGGCCATATTTGATTTACTTCAAAAAGTCATAACAAACGTTGACAAAAGGATCCCTGTTTGCGCTTTGTACATGGATATGTCAAAAGCGTTTGACTTTGTAGATCATGATGTTCTCTTTGACAAACTTTTTGCATACGGAATACGCGGTAATGTTCTTAGTTTAATTAAATCGTACATGAAAAATCGAAAGCAAATAACACAAATAAAAAGGCTATCTCTAAAATCAAAATTAGAAGAAATTTATTCATCCAATTCCAGGGAAATTCGTTATGGTGTACCCCAAGGAAGTGTATTGGGCCCGTTATTATTCTTGATCTATATAAATGACCTACCTAAGGCTGTTGATTATCCGATGGTTCTCTTTGCTGATGACAGCACTGTTATATTCTCGGGACAAAATATTAACACGTATGAATCTGAGATTAACACCACGCTAGGAAAAATTATACAATGGTTAACGAAGAACAATTTGAAAATAAATCTAGATAAAACGCATATAATGACATTTAAACAAAGAGTTAATTCAATAAATTTAAATATAGCTTATAAAGGCTATCAAGTAAATGAAACGGATATAACCAAATTTTTAGGACTTACCATAGATAATAAATTGACGTGGAAAAACCAAATTGACCTAATATGTAAGAAACTAAGTAAATTCTCATATGCTCTCTACAATTTAAGAAAAAGGGCTAATCAGTCAACTGTCCTTACTGCTTACCACGCGTATGTTACGTCAATTTTACGGTATGGTGTTTTCTTCTGGGGTAATTCAACTCATAGAGAAAATGTGTTTAAGGCGCAGAAAAAATGCATTAGATCTCTTATTGGTATTAAACAAAGTGATTCATGTAAATCGCACTTTAGGCACCTTCAAATTCTAACGCTACCTTGTCTGTACATTTATGAAATATGTACTTTTGTAAATAATAACCAAAACCTCTTTAACAGATTTAGAAGTGTGCGTCTAAAAGACAAATTTAAAGCACCGCCGAGTAATACGGCCCTATTACGTAAAAGTATACTTGGAATGGCCCACACAATTTATAATAAACTACCAAAAAACATATTAGCAAATAAAAGTAATGATGCGGTTTTTAGGAAAAACTTAAAACTGTTCCTTATAGATAATGCCTATTATTCGATAACAGAATTTTTGAATGTAAATAATTAGTTTTTGATACTGACATATTGTAAAATATCATACATTCTTATCTTTATTTTGTACCAAATTACCTAACCTAAGCATGCTTCATTTTGTACACCTTATATAACATTTGTATGCCCAGGGGCACCACATAGTGATACAGCAATATAATTAAACATCGTGTAATTAACCTATGTTGGACAAATAAATAATTTTGATTTTTGATTTTGATTTGATTTGTAACTTAATAGGGCTAATCCTTATTTTTAATTATGTCGAAAATTTGAGGCTTGTACTATGGGTGGAGAAAAGTGGTCACACGCAATAAATGATTTGTATGTATGTATGTACTATGGGTAGACTAACTGCATCGCCATATTACTCACTTGCACGTCTATTACATTTTTTTTTGCTAAGGATTTTTTTTAATTACAAACATAAGAAAATCATAAAACATTTCCTTCCATTCACTAAAAGTCTTATGGTTTTCAAGAACTCTTTATATTTAGAAAGTATAGCGTCTTCTTATTAATCTAGATCGTACACCCATTCCAAGAAAACCTATGAATCTCTCATCTATCTTGCGTAACCTCAAACAGTAACTAGCACATAGGTATGTCAGCTTGTTTGTCACGGATTCCGGGAGGTCACGTGACGTCTCGTGTCATATTACCCCACTCCCGAGAGGGATCCGAAACGAGCCGGCTCAGGGTACGGTGGGACAGAGACTGCTAATATTTGAGTTTTTGCCGTGTTTCACTGGAGTTAATATGACGTTTAAATTGGATAAAACGTCGTGTAAACAGAGGGTTTGCTTGTGTTTGACTGGGGCGCTAGACGAGATCCATAACGCTAACGTAAACAATTATCGAATACTGCCAACATGTATGGAATTGACATAAGCGTTTGACAAGACCATCTGACAGCTTACGTCAATTCTATTCATTTTCGATAACGATAACGATGAATGATTTGTAGAATACATCTTCTCTATGGCCACTGAATCGTTTTAAAAATGATTGATCTTTTGCCAGATGTCTGGCAAGGTAATCCTTCAAAATAAGACAGAATTTTTACTAAAATGTTATCTAACTTTGAAAGATTCAGGTTTTTAATTTTATAACTGAATTTAGACCTAGGTATTTATTCTGATAACGAGTATTTTTCTTTACTACAAAATTTCCAAAATGTGCATTATTATTATAGTTCGTTAAATGGTTTGGTGCAATTCGTCATACAAATTACCGAGGTATCTCAGGGCACGTTGCTCGGTCCCTTTATGTTTAATATGGTAGTGTGGTGTTCTGCGCTAAACGATACTACCAATGTCTGTGATCGGTGTCATTATTTAATCAATCATTTTACGAGTGGCAGGACGAAGTATAGGTACAGTGATGTACGCTACATTAGTGTACTTAGGCCCAAATATATAATATTATAGGAAATAACCTTATTATTATAAAGTTACGAATAAGTAACATAATTCTCGAACAAGAGCACTTTACCTGTTTCAAGCAGACGTCACATAAGTTCAGGAGATCTACACAACTTTTAATGACATGAAAAGGATCGATACAGCACGCTTATGAGGATAACGACTTTCTTGTTTTTGAGAGTACGTATCTTAACATAGAGATACAGTTAGACAATATATATTCCTTATAAAGATTCCGCAATTATATTAATGTAAAGAGTTTGGATTGGTGACAGAAATTGCTACATTGGTTAGGTAACAATATTGAAAAAACGTATTCATTATACTTACTTTTTTTAAATAATGGCATGCCAGACTAGCTGCTGGTCCTGGGCGTGCACACATTGAGGAAGCCAATTACAGGCTCTCAGCGATAGTAATACAGTAGCAATTAATGATTTACATTGCATAATCGACATTGGGGCTCCGACAAAGGATTATCTACACTAATATTACAAAGAGGAAAGATTTGATTGTTTGTTTCCAAAACTTTTTGGCTCCAAAACTACTGGACCGATTTGAAAAAATCTTTCCTCTTTCGAATTATACATTATCCTTGATGAACATAGGCTATGTTTTATTTTTGTGCGCAGATGAAATTGCGGACAACAGCTAGTTAATTTTGGTTGGGTATTGATATTAAACACAATAATGTCAGACTTTTTTTGGCAATTTGTTTATATTGTTACTTGCGCGAATAAGGAAACGGTTTTGCCTATAGTTTAAAGGTGCCAGGGGAACAGACATGGGGAGGAACATAATTTTTCACTATTTGGATTGATGAATGAGTGAGGGCTCTCGAAAAGGACAATCTATACTGCCGTTACAGTTTTTTTACCTGTTTAACATGCTTTTATTGATGTGGAAAATGCAGCGTGATCTGTTCTCTGTCCGCACGTAAGCTGTCTTCGTCACCGCGCCTTTGAGCCACGGTTGGCTCAATCCGTATTGAATTCTGCTCGTTACCGCGCTTTGATAATTTCTCCGACAATTCTATGGGAAATTGAAGAAATCCTCCCTCTATCGGAATTATTGAATTTTTGCAGAAAATCGTAGCTTTAGAAAAGATGTAAATCTGATTTTGTTGCGAGTTTAGTGATGGTAAAGAAATGGAATATTTTATGCCAAAATAGTACTAAAAAAAGTATGGGGTACTACTTTAAAAGTAAATTATATGAAATACATGTACCTATTACCTCTCATATACCACCTGAAAGAGCCCCTTTAAAAGGATAATTTGTATTGTAACATTTCATCCTTTTCCATTGTTACAAAAAAAAACATCACACTTTATTTTACTTTTATCTTAAAACCTATTTCTAATTCAAAACAAAAACAAACTTTAAGGAGGTTTACAAAAAAAGGAGATTTTAAATTTTGTGAACACTGTCCAGGTGAATTTATTTGAAAACTAATCTTTATTTGCATTGATTTGATATATTTTTGATAAAAGGTTGATGTGCACACTGACTGATTTATTTATTTTCTGTATACTTACTATGCACAGTATATGTTTATTGTTTGTTTTTGAAAAAAGTAAATTTTTCCCATTATTTTGCTACTCTTTACTCTTCCCTTTGGCAAAATTACGCAAAAACGTTGATCTGTTTCACGAGAAATCCAAACAAACAATTATAACTACACATCTGCATATAAAATTAGAAGAAACTTTTTTTTTACTTTGTTAAAAAACATTGTACCTTTAAACATCTTTGTGCAAAAGGTGGCTGAATTATCAACAACTTTTTAAAGTTGTAGGTAATTCTGTAGCTCTGCCTACCCCACTCTGGGATAACAGGCGTGAAGGTATGTATGTATTGAATTTTTCTACATTTTTTCTCAGAACGTCTCAATTCAAACCTGATTGAAACAATGCTTAATCAGTTCCCCATTACACCGATCCCCGCTCTCATCGCCTAATGCAATGATGCGATAATTGAAAAGATAGGAGCGCACGGTCGTGCAGGAGTTATGCCCTGTTCGGGCCTGGACGCGGATAAATTGCGGTCGGGGTAATTAAAGAAACACAAATTATACCAGATAGCATCGGGCTCTGGAAGCAGGACGTTTGTTGAGAAGATAGAGTTAAGTAAAAGTACTGTGAATATATGAACGAAAGTTATATATTTTTTTACATGATTAAAACATAATAATAGTTTGACAGTAATAAAAGGAAGTAAATCAAAGTAGAAGCGATTTAAAAACAAACTATACTTATGTTTATGACTTTAATATAGGAGATGTAAAACGATAGGCACTATTTAGTAAAATGTTAGAACATGACTTTGTAAAATTTGAAACTTTATACAAGTACGTAAGTTTATATAAGTACGTAAGATATAATAAATACAAACAAACAAACATAATGCATGTATACTGTAGGTATGGCTCTTTTAAAATCAAACGATAACTGATTATAGTGAAAGAAAGAAATACACAGAAATATCTAATGAAATGGTTAAGATCCAATTGCTTTGGTTGCGCTGTCATGAGGATGACGGAGGTCAGCAGACAGTTGTCCTATAGTTGGCCGAATCTGGGTAATTCTTCACAAGTTATCCGGAAAATGGGAAAGGCGTCAGAACAATAATAAGTTATTAAATAGTTTTTAGTAAATAACGATATTTTTTGGAACAATTGTTCCATTATTGTTGTAAAGAAATCATGATTCATCTCTTTTAGTACCTATGATTTTTACCAATAAATTCTGTATTCTGTATTCTGTAACTTTTTTAAGCGTAACATTCGATTCTAAAATCCCACTTAGCATTCGACTACCTATAAAATTTCAAAATCCTAATTATATTAACAGTTACAGAAAAAAATCGCGTTGGCAAATGTAACAGTTAGGAAACGATATATTCAGCCAATCATATTTTGGTAATACTCGATACCCTTACAGTGAAATAAATTATCGAAAGAATTGCTGCAGATTCTGTGAATCGATCTATTTATAAGGTGTAGTTAAGAGGGAAATTGCAGAAAATATGCTATATCCTATACAAAAGTGTATCTCAAAGGCTCCATTTGTACTAGCAAATAAGATTTATTCTCGAACATCAAACCATTCAAAACTTATCGTAAATACACAGCAGTAATACATCCCATTCAATCATAATGCCATTTTAAATCAAATTAAATAATTCCAGAGGCGTCCAAATAAACTGAACAAAATAAATTCGTCGCCATTCCGATTGCAATCCAGTGTACTGAGTTAATCCCATCAATGCAGAAGAATGAAAAGTTCCAACAGTTTCAGCTCATTTTAAAAGCGTAAATACTGTTAATGATTGTAGAATGGAGAATTGAAAATGGATGGTATGCGATTAATTACGAAATGATTCCGAATTATTGTTTGATAGTGACTATTTGATTTAGCTCGCTAGCGGTGAATGAATGTGATTTGAGGTATTTAACTAATAAATTACATGCACCGTGATCGGCATCCGGGTTTATAGGTACATAGCGTAAAACTGGGTGAGTCTTTAAATAAGTCATAAGTGGTTACAAATGAGAATAAGTTTAGTATTGAATGGATAATAACGTTTCGTCTATTCGAAATAATAACAGTCCTTTATGTAGTAACATAATTATGCTTCATTTGTGGTTCTGTCCCTACTCACCCCGCTTTACGGTACTAGAAATCCTAAATTGTTATTTTTCAAACCATTTCCACCTGAATTTTACAACTTTTTAGTGTCGTTATAATAAAACCCTCACGGGTACCGTAAAGTCGGGTTACTTTAGCCCTAGGGGTTTCATTGCCCACCCCAAAAACCATCTTACAAATTGAATTATTGTATTAAATGTTACATGAGGCCTAAACTACTTATGTATTTAGTTTTAAAATTCTTTAATCAATTTAAGATAATTGCCACTAAAATAGTTATTTATTATTTTACCAAAACACCTTTGAACAAACGTATCTTTACACAGAATTTAAATTTTATCAAAGGACATTTCTGCCGTCCTAAGCAAAAACGCAGTAACTAAGGTAAACCTCCTGTTGTAATATCAACCTTATTATTAAAGACATAGAATTTAATCTGCTTTGGTCATAGAATTTAAGATACTGCTTATTGGTTTAGGAGGGCAGATTTCTCGCCGTTTTACTGATTTTTTGTTCGTAATCACAAACGTCTAACCTAACCTAAAAAAGTGAAACTCAATCAAATTATGGGTACCAATCCTAACCTATCTAAAGTTTTTTTAGGAGACTTAAGTTATCAGCTAAAAACCAGTTTAGGACGTTATTATGGAGTGCCAGCCGTCCACCCTGGGGCGTCTTAGATATTATGATAAAGATCGGTAGAGCTGTTTAAGAGACATCAGTTCTGTACTCTTACCAAGAGTTACAGTTACCGTACTCGCTAGGGAGTCGAATACTCTGTCCCTCATGCATTCATATAGAGTGCGAAGTACAGAGCGTTCGACTTGCGAGTACGGTAATTGTAACTCATGTTCAAGCGCTTATGATAATTCCATACACTTTGATAGTTTAGTTTAGTTTACTAGTTTATTTATTCATCTATGTAATATTACAATGTTAGTTGCATTGTATGTCAAAAAATACGAATATACACTGAGATCGTCAAACTTAAATACTAAATAATAATCAAAGAATACATTTTTTTTTAATAATTATAACAACAACAATTACACATCTAATAAATGGTCTCTCGTCCGGTACGAGAATTAATAAAGTCAACACAATAATAAATTTACATATCCAGTTCCATATATTCATCCACGGAGATAAATGGATTATCCAATAAAACGTTTCTCAGCTGATACTTAAATGCTTCGTCGGATTGTACATCTTTAAGTTTGGCGGGTAGACGCTTATAGTACGTGGGACCGATGACACGCGGGGGGGGGGGGGGGAGGTTTCTTATAGTTATCGAAAATCGTTTACGATAGCATCAGGCAACTTGTCTAGAGCCTCAATAAATTTAACGCGTGGGTAAACAAAGAATTACGACTGTTTGGGTAGCCTTGAATAATATAGGCAATAATGCGGCGGTGTAATTTGCCTGTTTGTTTGTCCAGAAACAGTTTTGACATGATGATAGCTTGCGTAAGTGGATATATTAAATGAAACAAGAAAGGCCATTTTTTATTACAACTCCTATAAAAGTAAAATAGTACAACAACAGAACTACGCAAGTGTACGGTTATAGAATATCTTACCTTACCATATTGTGTGTAGACATAGCTACTGGGCTTTATTCTACTTTGGTATAACCCATCTCGCTTCTATACCTCAATCATATTGTTGACGTTATGGTACGAGTATATCTAGTCAATATCCAAGCCGCCACGATATACGAATTCCACGCAAACCAAGTTGTGAGCAAAAAGTAGTATGTGATAAATATGTATTTGTTCTTTATTTTTTGAAGTCAGAAAGTTCGTTATTAACCATATTAAAAGAAACCGGGTCTACATGTACAATTTCTCTCATGTACATAAATATTCCCAAAATTTAAATATTCAAGCAGAAACCAACTTTTAAAGGAATAAGTCCTCATGAATTGGTTGAATGTCAACGAATGAAAAGTAATCTCAAGGATACCAAGAGAAATTGCTGATTTATGGTCAACTGTTAACTTGTTATCTAGTCCTAGGTCCCAATATTCTCAAACAAAAACCCTACAAACAATGCGACGACGCGCTGACCTAGTTGGTAGTGACCCTGCCTACGGAGCTAGCGGTAATGAGTTCAAATCCCGGTAAGGGCAGATATTAGTGTGATGAGCGTGAATATTTGTTCCTAAGTCACGTATAATTTCTATGTATTTAAGTATATATAATTTGTCTATGGTCAGACTTTTAATTCACTGCAGTAGAATGACAGGTTCAGTGTTGTCAGTTTTTGGTGTATAAAAAATAGTGATGTTCCTTACTGAATGAATGAAAAAATTTACGAGTAAGTAATGTAGTTCATTTTAGTGATTCACCACTTTAATATTATTAATATAATTAAGGAGGGTTTCCAAAATGCGTAAGTAATCTATTTAATTACGTTAATTAAGGAAATAACAAAATAAACACTGTTGTATAAAATAGTGATCTGACGTTTTTTGTTTCGTTATATTCCTTTGATTTAAGTATGTCACTATCTTTACGTATTGAACAGGTTCGTTTTATCAATGCGGTATTTATCTGCTTAGTCTGTGACTTACTTGTGTCTCATATTAACATAGGTACTGTTGCAAGGAAAATGGTCACCTAAATATAATAAAATAATACACTAAGTAGGTAATAATCATAAAATATTTAGTTCGATCTTTGATCAAATCATTCATTAGGTGAACGTGGTAAGCACTATTAATTTAAATGACTGTGGTATCATTATTTCACAGAATGACATTTGGCCATGTCATTTTACTGCAGTGAATTAAAAGTCGGAGTTTACTAGGTTCTGCCCGCAACTTTGTCCGTGAAGATTTCCATTATCGTTATTCCCTCGGGAACTTTTAAATATTTTCCAGATGTGGTGGTTGTTTCATTCCAAATTTCATCTAAATCCGTCCAGCCGTTGCAGCGTGAAGGAGAAACAAACACACACACACAAACTTTCGCATTTATCATATTAGTAGGAACATAAGTATGTATATCGTTTTGTCTAGTACCCATAGTACATGCCTAGTAGTGAGTTTGGGAGTAGATCAATTGGTGTAACATTGCCCCCCTGATATTTAATGTCATGTACAATAGTACAATTACGTAACAAAGCGAGTTGTATTATTGTATTCATTCCACCGACATTTCTTTGTGTCATCGGTACGTTAACCGGCCGGTTATTTATTCAAGGAGGCATTACAGTCGCTAATGACCGTCATTACGGGTTAACTGGAGTTTAACCCTCCTTAAACCCTCTTTAAACGGTGTACGGACGTGTAATTTGATCCGCGCAGTCAAAGACGTGGGTACTTATATAAAAATACACGAGTTGCTTTAAAATTTAAGTAAGGTAAGGTTTACAAGGGATTGCATACCAAGGCCTCTATTCCATATGGTAAAACAATATTGCTTTCGATTTTTTGTCGTATTGTTTTAAACTCACCGCCATTACTGTTAAGTAAATAAAGCGCTATCGTAACGTTGAAAATACGACATGTCAAAACAATATGGTTTTACTGAAAAGAATAAAGCACCTTTAACAAACACACGTATGTTTTATTTAAGAAAAAGGCAAGCAAGTCTCGTTCATTGCATTCCAACATAAATTCTGTGAGTAAAAGAAGGTCTTCAGAATTATATTGTCCGAACCGCGAAGACGCAACCCACCATAAACCTTATGTTTTATTAAACACTGCAATCTAATTTACATCTCTTTTTGTGCGGATCCCTAAAATATTCCGAAATACATCAAACATACCGAAATAAGAACAGAGCGAAATTAAATCTATGAATAATTCACCAAATAAACCCAGTTAGCGCACTTAATAAATGATCATCGTACTTTAAATTCAACCCTAGAATTATGAAGACTTCAAAACTTCATTAAAGAACGAAATTGTCGGCCAAAATTCCTATTACAGTCGACATTTCCAAAGATTAAGGAGGCGAGCCCCCGATAACAAATGGCGAGCGATCTGTGACCCTCCGGGTTATTAGGAGCCGTTTACACTCGGGCCACAATATGGACCCGTTGTCAGGCCTGGCGTACAACGCACTATTAATAAACGGAGAGGACAACGTCAGTCGTTCCATACTAACTTTTTGCAAGTGGTATGAAATTAATATTTTATTCAGAGATTAATTAATTATCTGTATAATAAGCGTCTACTTGAACTTATTTAAAAAAAAATACCGAAAGAAAAAAGAAAGAAAAACATTTTAGTGAAAACACACCTCCACCAACACAACAACAAAAAAAAAAGCTTAAAATAAAAATGATTTAGGTGAAATGTGACACCAATAAGGGTCCTACTCAGCATGTGTTGCAGCACTCGGTGCAACAACGCTGGTTTTCTGTGGATCCCTTTAGGATTCAAACGCAACGACAAGGGACAGTTTGGACACCATGAAAAAACATTAAATCCATAAATAGAGTAGTTTTTTATTATTAACCAGGGCTAAATGTGAAACATTATTTATTATTTTCTAGTCTGGATGAGGATATATAAAATTTATTTATTAATTTGTGCATTAATGAAAGTATTTTTCACCGGTGTGTGTAGTTTCTTCTAAATGTTTATAGAGGATGTTATTTTAGATTAATATCATAATTATCAGCCTAAGGACTTTTTCTGTATCTTTTGTATCTACGTTCCCATTATTATTTTATATAGCTAAGTTACAAAATAATTCCAAAATTTTAAAATGATGCACAACGTTGAGTGTAAACAAGCCCTTACAGCGAACCTGCTCAAAATCTAAAACAGTCAATTTGGCCGCACAAAAGGATGGGCCGGGCTATACAAGAGCAATCTAAACTAATATAGGCACCGAACGCGTTTCTAATTGTGCCATTAAAAGGGCTATTTTGTTTAATTGAATTATTATTCGTTCCAGGCAAATGGGAGTACCGTGAAACAACCGTAATGGAGCGCAGAGAAGAGCTCCACAGACATGGCTGCAGTATTGCGAAGCAGACCATTCTGACCACCCACCCGAGCGGACTCCAGACGAGGGTTTCGGTAGAACTGGCTAACTTCGACGCGTTATGCGTGCATTCTGAATGCAAAAGCCCAGCAAAAAGACCAATGTGGGAGAACAGTCCTTTTCTTTCCAGGCGTGGCATTCTAGGGGGGGTCTCAGCTCATGCCACGCCAGTGCTAGGGAGGAGGAGTGATGCGGTGAATGAAGGGAGGCTCTCGCAGCAATGTACTCCTGTGATGAGGAGACGGGAGGTGATAGATAGCCCGGGGGGGTCGCCGCTGCCGGTGAGGCGGGGGGAGAGTGAGGACGCGGAGGAGGGGAGTGATGTGGATAACAGTGTGATCAGCGGCTGGTTGAAGTTCCGGGATAACAAGCGGGTGAGTAGTTTTTTAATAGTTAAGCTTCTGAATATGTTTTTGATGTTGTTGTTATCGATTTTGTGTTCGTGATTTTAGGATTTAAATTTTATCCACGTCGTGACACCCTTTTTTAACCAAATCATTGTTTGTAAAATTAAAATATACGTTTTTTTTAAATGGATTTACCTCCTATCAAAACTTACACTATACACTAAACATTTATACGTGAAAGAATTTCATTAAAATACAAATAAACATTAAACTTACTGAGACAGCTCTACGAAATCACTAACCTGATCTAGTTAAAATTTACAAATTTTACAGTTTTAAACTTAAATTAAATCAGTCACGAAAATTACTTACTTAGACACATACCCCCTTACTAAACGTGGAATAAGCTTGGAATAGTTTATGCCATGCTTTGTCCTTATCTATAATTGTGACATTTGCATCTGACAGAAAGTGACAAAGCATGGCATAAACTAATCCAAGCATATTCCACGTTTATAAGACAAGTTCGGGGGTTAGACAATAAATAACACTAAAAGTAAAATAAGTTAGTGTAATTAACTGTTTGATAAGATAAATTTGTCCAGTTACATCTCTTTATCGATATAAAACTCGGTGAATACAGCGAATTTATTGCTAATCTTCGTCTCCATCGTCAAATCAGCTTTTGCCTTGCATTTTTGTTATGTCTACATAACTTGACATGATATTTACATCTAAATCGGTCATGGTCGGTGGCGCAAAGGTTTTCAGTGACTGGGCTACTGCGGACTTACATAAACGAAGAGCAATACTGTATCAACTATATGAGGAACGACGGCTTAACGCTAGTGAAGAGTTTAAGGAACATGTCAAAGAGTATTCTAAGAATTTCAAGTCAGACTGCCGTATAGCTAAGCGAAACTTTTTAAGTGATAAAATCTTGAATAGCTCTGATGTCATTAAAACGACTTGGAAAATAATTAATGAAGAAACAGGTCGCCGGAAAAAGGAATTTAATGACTTTCGTTTAAAAGTAGATGGTAAAATCCTAGAGTCTAACTTAGATGTCGCAATTGAATTTGAAAATTATTTTACCAACATACCAGTGTCCACGACTAAGTGTCTGAACTCTTCGCCGGCGTCTGCCATTTTATTATTAGAAGATAACGTGTCTGAATGCAGTATACACTTTGAATTCAAGCACGTTACTGCCTTGGATGTAATCAAAGCATTCAAATCAATTAACATTAAGAAAACCAATGATCTTTGGGGGGTTTCGGTTTACGTCCTTAAATCCTTAATGGAGGTCATAGCATCTGACTTAATGATCATATTTAATCACTGTGTTGATTGTGGTGAGTTTCCTGATCTTATGAAACATAGCAAGATAATTCCTTTATTTAAAACGGGTAGTACTTCTGACCCCACTAACTTTAGACCGATATCGATACTACCCACTTTCAGTAAAATCTTTGAGAAACTAATTTTATCACAGTTAATGCAACATTTTCAAGATAATAATTTATTACATAATAAACAATTTGGTTTTACTCGGGGTCGCTCGACAACCGAAGCTGGTGTTGAGCTAATTAAACATATTTTTGATGCCTGGGAGGGGTCACATGATGCTTTAGGTATTTTCTGTGATTTGTCCAAGGCCTTCGATTGCGTTAACCATGACACATTGGTCAGGAAGCTACACCATTATGGAGTTAGAAGTACTGCGCTAAACTTAATTAAAACGTACTTATTCGGGAGAATACAAAGGGTAGACGTGAATGGAAAACGATCACCTGGGTCTTTGGTCTCAATGGGCGTGCCACAGGGCTCAATTTTGGGTCCATTTCTATTCCTCATTTACATAAATGATTTACCATACCTTATAAAGGACAACCATGATATAGTATTGTTTGCTGATGATACCTCACTCGTATTTAAAGTCAAACGACAACAGGAGTTTAATGTGGATGTAAACAATGCTATATCAAAAGTAGTAGATTGGTTTAGTGTTAATAATTTATTACTAAATGAGAAAAAGACTAAATGTATTAAATTTATGACTACCAATGTGAAAAATAGACAAACTACTGTAACTATTAAAAATGACAAATTAGACTTAGTTAATGATACAGTATTTCTTGGTATAACGTTAGACTCAAAACTCCAATGGGGTCCTCATCTGGCTAAATTAGCGAATAGACTAAGTTCTGCAGCTTTTGCAGTTAGTAAAATTCGGAATCTAATAGACTTGAAAACCGCTCGATTAGTTTATTTTAGTTACTTCCATAGTATTATGTCATATGGTATTTTACTATGGGGTAGTGGTGCTGACGTAAACAGCATCTTTGTTCTACAGAAGAGGGCTATTCGTGCTGTTTACAATATGGGTCATAGAGACTCGCTTAGAGATAAGTTCAAAGAAACGAATATATTAACCGTATACAGTCAATATGTTTATGAAAACATTATGCATGTTCATAAGAACATCAGTAATTTTAGAAAGAACTGTGACATACATAATGTTAATACCAGAAATAAACATAAGCTCGCAGTGCCCTTTACACGGCTTCACAAAATAAAAAACTCTTTCATGGGTAATTGTATAAGGTTTTATAATAAGCTCCCAAGTAGTGTTACTCATTTATCAGTAAATAAATTTAAGAGATACGTTAAACGTAAACTAATTTCTAAAGCTTATTATAGTATTAAAGATTATATGAATGATGACAATGCTTGGGACTGATATATATATATATATTTTTGTATTACAATTATTAATGACCGTGGAGACTATATACATCTCCCTGTATGATTACCTGATTACCTATTATTTTATTATTTTAATATGACATCTGGAGACTCTTTACATCTCCAAAATTGACCGTGGAGACTTTCTACATCTCCCTTATTTTATTTTTTGTGTGTGTGTGTTTTTTTTTTTTTATATAATTGTATTTAATTTTAATTTGACATCTGGAGACTCTTTACATCTCCAAAATTGACCGTGGAGACTTTCTACATCTCCCTTGTTTTGTGTTTTTTTTTTAAATTATATTTAATTCTTAATTTTAATTTGACATTTGGAGCCTGTTTACATCTCCGAAATTGTATTATTTATTTTAATCCGACATTTTGATGTATTTAATTATTATTACTACTGGGACCTGTACATCCCTGTGACATTTAAATTATGTAGCTTAAGTTTAGTATTGTAATAAGTGATTTATTTAAAAAAAATGGCTTACTGTTGAGTTTCTTGCGGCGCTTCTTCTCAACAGTGGTCTCTTTGGAAGCGCTGGTAGACTCAGACTTGTAAAAGTGCCTACAGGGCCTACTTACAGAATAAATGATTTGAATTTGAATTTGAATTTAACTGTTCCAAATTTCAGTATATTCCAAAAACAGGAACTGGTTCAAAATACACTTGCAAGACTTTGAAGATCAAAACATTGTTGGTAAAAATACATTATCGAATCATACGTTTTAATATTTTCTCAATACCATTGATTTCATTTATGTAGGAACACTACAACAGAGGTTTCAATCCGATCGAGAAGCTTTGTATCTATCAAGCTCTAGATTTCTTGTATTGAGCAAACGTTTCATTTAATGATACCTTTGCCATTCAGGGCAAATAGTTTATGCTCTGTTTACGGTCTAGTCAAGACATCCCGTTCAAGACGTTATCGTCGGTGAAAAACTGCAAAACCGCGTAACTAACAAATTTATGACAGAGCAAAATAAACCTTACTGACTTATTGAAAAGGTGCATTTTGCTCCTTATTTTAAATGATACTTACGCGGTTTTGCAGTTTCACCGACGTTACGCGACTTTGTAGTTAGAAAAGAGCTCGGGGTTAGGTTAAGTACTTGTTCGTTGAGGCATTATAGTTTTATTAGTGAGTTCTTGATTATGTTGACGATACAATTTACATGTTGAAAAAAATAATGGGGAAATTCAATTGAGCGTGAAATATAGAGATTAGGTGTCAAGAACAGATGACGGTTAGTCGAGAGAGTAACATACATACATTAAATCACCCCTGTTTCCCAGAGGGGTAGGAAGATACCACTTCTTTCCATTTGCTACGATCTTGACAAATTTATTTCGCTTCTTCTACATTCATACATCGAGTCATGCAAGCACGTCGGTTTTGGGTACTTAAGATTCGGCCTTTTTCCAGAATTTCTCCGATTTGACTCGAAAAAGTACGCCTATGTCGGCCCCTTCCGACCCGTCCACTCACTTTCGATCTGTATATCTCTTTCGTCAATCTTCTTTCATCCATCCTTTCCAAATGACCGAACCATCGAAGCATGGCCTTTTCAATCTTAGTCAGTACATCTTCTTTTATTCCACATTCTCTGACTTTTTCGAAAGAGTTTAAAGGAATAAAATAGTTTTAAAAATATTTAAAAGTAAATTCATCTGTTACCATAAACATTCTTAGAATTCAACGTATGAGAGAGATTTGTTTACTTCTTAGAAAATGTGTAACAAAGAGCATTTGAGATTTTTGTCTTAATTCAGGAACTTTTCAAATTGTTACAATCCTGAAAATGAATCGTAACATCTTGCGTACAAAACGGATCGTCATACTTACTGACATATAACAGATAACATAAGGTTAATGTTATCTGTCATCTGTCAGGTCTCGATGGCGAACAAAAAGTATTAAAAATCAATTAAACAACTTTTGAATACTTTATTATTATTCGAAAGTTCTAGAATAATAATAAACATGTAATAATTAATTAATGAATTTTTCAAATGTTACGAGATAGTAAGAAATTTCTATACATGCTTAGGGCTTTTGGTGCTATATTTTGATCACAGCAAAAGCAATTATCACGTACCTCCAAAGAGGGAAAATTGCAACAATGTTCTAGTAAAGATGACATAATTATTATAGCGTCTTTTTATACATTAGTAAAAATAAATCCTAGTTAAATCGTGAAGATACAACAGCTAAACAATTACGCAGTTAATTTATTGTTGATATGAATGACAATGTCAGTCAATGACGTTTTGTAACCGGCTCATTTGTGTATTTGTGACGATATCGTTTAGTTATAGAAGTTGACAAATAATAAGAGATCATTGTTTATGAAAATACTATTTGAAATCATGCTATAAGTGGTTTGACGTCATAATAATCATTAAGTTTGGAATGGATACTGAATAAGTTAATCACTTGAGGGTTATGGCATTTGGATTAAGTGGTCATTGGAATTGAACAAAAAAAAATAGCTCACGGTTTTTACTTTCTAATTCGAAAGAATAGGAAATTTTAAGACACCTATAACATTAATTTTGTATTCGACCCGATAGTTTTGTTTTAATATATTTATTTATTTAGCAGACATTTTATGGATGACATGATATTTTAAATTTGGGTAAACTACAACAATTAAATGATATCTAATGAAAAAAAGTGATTGTAATAGTGTACATACAATTTCAAGCTGTTTTCGCCTAACCCGTAAGATACACCAAAGAGGGTTTCAAGCCGAAAACGAAAGTCAAACAAAGGTTAAATTCTGTGCCTCCTGTGACAAGTGATACAACTTGAGTTGTAGCAGTTAACGTGTTCTTTCATGAAACAACTTAAAAAAAAATAACGCATCGTTTGCTCCAACTCCCGTGTTCCTAGGCCTACTAGTTTCCAAGATACTTTCGTGTAAAATGATACAATTGACCCTTTTTTTACCCATTTTCCGTGTTTAATGATATTTCTCTAGTTAAAACACTTCACAAAACCATAACTATATATTTTTTTTCGTGCCTCATGATATATCTAAAAATGTATTATTAATCACGGTTTTTATGCCTTTAAAAATGTCTGTGTCTTTCGATATAACTCGAGTTATATCATTTATCACCAGAGTTTTGCGTATTTTGAAAGATACAACTTGAGTTAGATCAAAAATTAACCCTATATTTGCTTCAATTGGTATGTGTTAATTGATACAACTCGAGTTATATCAAATGTCTTCAAATATTTCCTAATCTTTGCAAATGTATAAGTCAGTTGTATCAAAAATGTGAGAATATTACGACCATTTAGAACCTATAAAGTTTGGTGCACAGTGATACAATTACTATAAAATAATAAAATAAGCATACGGGGACAATCTCACACCAACTGAGCTAGTCCCAAACTAAGCTCTAGGCTTATACTTTGGGTACTAGAAAACGATATATTAAATACTTAAATAGAGAAATATACCTTAAATATATATCTAAACAAATTTATTGATACTTACCATAGAACCGTGTCATAAAAAGTGTAATATGTAAATCGTAAGGTCTACTAATATTACTTTGTTGTGACAGAGTGTTGTAAAGGTTAAGAATAAAATAGTTTATCTTTAATAGTTATGCAAAAAGACACCAATAATAAATATCCGATTTCGAGATATAGCCGTTGTTAGGTAAAAATAATGATTTATTACTTTCTAGTATGTTTTCTTAAACATAAATAACCCAAATTTATAGAACATAATTATGATGTACTTTATTAGGCACATGTTATACAAATGAACTGGAGTATTAGTAGGTTTTTAAAATAAACAATGTAGTAGGACGTTTTCTATGCAACTAATATTTGCTATAATTGCTGTCGATCGTAATTCAATGAAAGCGACCATTATTATGCTGATTTATGCTGATTACAATATTGCATTCTTTTAGTTTTTGGAGTACCTATTCGTAGGCTATAGAACTAATATTTGATATCCTGCTTTCGATCGTAATTCAATGAAAGCGACCATTTTTTTAGCTGACTTATGCTGATTACAAAATCGCATTCTTGTTTTTTGGAGTATTCATAGGTAACAATGTAGTTGGACGTTTTATATAGAACTAATATTTGCTATCCTGCTTCCGATCGTAATTTTAATAAAAGCATTTCTTTAACCGACTTAACTGATTACAATATTGCATTCTTGTATTTTTATAAAGAGAGCTATATGCTATATTACTCTAGTTATCTCATGCTCATTATAAATACAAGATTGTAGTATTTATATAGAAAGAGCTAAATGCTGATTGTAATAAGTAAAACACTCATTTAAATTATTTTTATTTTATCAAAGGTTATAAAAACATCACTGCAAAAACTACCAAACATGAGGTAGAACGAAAAACAAAAATTGCTCAAAGCGACTATCTGCCTAGTCGTTGTAAGTAGTTTACTTACATGAATGTGCTCACTTGATAAGTACATTTGTTTGTATTCCGACTAATCGACTAATAGAAGATTGGCTGTGTTTTGCAGATTAAAAATATCATCTTTTAACGGACAAAATAGACAAAATCAAGTACTTTGGCGGCTTTCGACATTATAGAACCCACATATCGTTATTGGCGGTTTTATACATAATGGTATAATTTAATGAATTGGCGTGGTTAAATAAGTCCCTTTCAACATAACGTAGGTTAAACAATCTAGTTTACGATGGCATAGCTAACTCATTTTCCGAAAAAAATAGTCTGGTGTCTTTCTACATAACTAATGGCCATAGGGTCTCTACGTCATCATGGGTGGGAGTGCACGCTCGCTGTGTTGCCATGAACCGACGCGTAAGTATGATTTCTATTGTAGGTAATTTAATAAATGTTAATATGTTATGATCTACGTGTTGCGATATATTATGATCTACATGTGTGTCGCTTACTAGTTATTTGTGTAAAATATTATGACAAGATAAAAACGGTAAAAATCTCTCGTTGGAGAGAAACAGGTATTTACCAACCAACGTGTTTTATTTTGTGAAGTGGCAGGTTAGTAAATGCTACTGTTCTGTGGTGACTTAAATTATTGTATCAAATTCAGTATGTAATTCAGGTGGACCATGCGCTTTGTCACTTAACTACCTACTCGTACTTCCTACTTCGACTGACGGCGAGCTTAATTTAAATTACTTTATTTCTTACCTAGCTGAGGTTTAGTTATCATTATTTTCATGTTTTGTAGGTGATTATTGAGAATTATTATTTGATTTGTTGTGTAGGTGTCTATATAGTTTTTGTTTTGAATGACAATATGCACAGTTTAATTTACCTACTGTATGGTTGCAACATCGTAATGTTGCTTTGAAATTAAAGAGTGTAGGTAAGTTAATTTGTTTACCCAGTGATTTAATGTCATCATGTTTAGTACAAAGATATCATGATTGCTATTATTTGTTTTAATCAATTACTTACTTGTATTATTTGACACAAGTTTATTCGTAATCAGACCCAAGAATAACTCGATATGTAACATTAGTCACGGTTTAAATTACGTTTTTATTTTGTGATAAATGATGCAACTCACTAAAAATCCTTATATTTTGTCCGTTTGTTTTAAGAAATATTACTAATTCAATTCCCTACAACTTGTGTATACAGGTTAGGCCTCTAACTCAAGAAATAAGAGAAAAATGAAGGTTTCAAAAAAAAGTTGTATCAGTCATCACCAGAGCTCCTTGATTACACTTTTTTGTGTTCAATAATACAATTCGAGTTGTATCATCTTACACGGGTTAAATAAATCAATCTGAAATGTAAAATGATACATTATGGACGTTTCTTTGAATATCTCATAATCTATAACTAGTATCATTATTTTTGTCAAACCAGTTAATAAAGTGATATTATATGTTATAAAAATCGGTAGCAATTTTCAAAAAAATCTATTCGTTTAGAAGCAGTATTTTTTTTAAACTTGTTTTCGCTCTCCTGAAAAATCGTGTTTTTCGAGTTGTATCACTTGTCACAGGAGGCACAGAAATATACTTTTGTCGAAATACCCAAAATTATATTTCGAAAACTTAATTATGCAGAACGGTTTTAAAACCCTATTCCTCAAAATGGTTTTCGAATTGGAGTAATTGTAAAACTATGAACAATCATTGAAAGCCAGTACAGTACACTGAATAAAAATAACGTACACATCACGGTGCTTGTTTAGAATTTAATTCCAATTGCAATTGTAATCTATAGTAAATGTTTACACATCGTAATATAAACATACAGTTCAAGTGATTTCAGCCGCAATTGTTTGTTTTCCCTTAATGAAATGTCCTTATTTCGCTGTGTGCTAACAACTGTAACGGTACTGTTAGCGACTGTGCCTAGACGAGTTTGTATTCGAAGAGAGTTCGCGGAGGTATTGCGGAGGGCGCTTGAGACGAGAGGGCCGCAACTGGGCTAAGGGCCTTCCACCTGCTTAGGGTGGGGAGTGTCGATAGTTCGCATATCGATATCGAAGGAAAATGTAAACGTGGACCCTGGCAGTAATATGATTTTTTGGGACTTTATTAAAACTATGTCAAAGTGTGTCACTCGAATCCTAAGATTTTTACGATTTGATTTATTGCATCACTTAGGTGTAGGTCCGTAGTTACACCTGTAACAACTTATTCACAATTTATTGTACAGTCAAAAACACACCATCCTGATTTTCTGAAAGAATAAGCTTTTTACTGTCGACATAATTACTCGTATACTAGTATGAAACTTTCTAAATTTTCAGTCAGTTTGAAACTGTTTGAATATATAATTTTATATTTTTTTCGCTGTTCAAGCGCGACGTCGTCCACGTAGTCTCCGTCCGACCAGCCAGAAGAGAGTTAGCGTACCACTGGTCAGTTTCCTTACTCGTCAATTTCACTAATTCACCAGTTTACTAATTAGACAGTTTCGGTAGGTTGTCAATTTCGCTAGTTAGGCATTTTCCTGATTCTTCAGTTTCCTCGTTCGCTAGTTTTGCTAGGATGTCAGTTTCGTGTATTTGCCAGTATTGCAATCCGCTAGTTTCGTTATTTGTCAGTTTCGCTAATCGAACGGTTTACCTATGCGTCAGTTACGCTAAGTAGACCATTTTGTCAGTTTGCTGTTTTCGTAATCCTTCAGTTTCCTCGTCCACTAGTTTTGCTAAGCTGCCAGTTTCGTTGATTCGCTAGTTTCCTTGTGTACTAGTTTACTTTTTCGTCGCTAGATATAGGTAGGTAGGCTAGGTTGTTATCTGCACTATTTTCCATATCGAGCGAAATAAAAGAATATTTAAGAGAAAACTAAAGAAGCATTTATTGGATACACTGTCATAGATTTATATAATTGGTACCTATTGTGTCGAACAAAGCCTTGTATATAATATAAGATTATTGTACTTTTATTTAAAGTCTTCCTGCAGTCAAACTGTCCTTAAACAGTTTTGCAGGGCTTTTGTGTACTTGTGATTTTTTGTTTGATGAATAATATAATATAATATAATATAGTCAATGATTTTATTTTATTCCAAAAGACAAATATATGGACATGCTTAACCAGGTTGGAAATGATAAACGTAACCAGACGAATAGACAAACGTATTAATTAAATATGCCATACCTGTTATTTTTATGTTCAACATGTTTTTATTTCTGGGAAGAAAAGTAGGTAATAATAAGTTGCAGAAAAGTAATAATAAGTTTTTTCTGAGGTTCTACTAGTTTCTATAGAATGACTAAGCACATGTTATGTTTATTAAGTAAATAAAATGTTAGAAATCAAAATGTTAGATTTTTTATTTATTTTGTCTTATCCACAAGTAAGTACTCGTACCTACATATATGAAATGACACGAACTGACGAACAAGGAAACTTGCGAATAAGGAAAGTAACGGGTTAGGAACATGACGAAATAGCAAAACTGACAATCTTAACTAACTGACGAACAAGGAAAGTAACGGGTTAGGAACATGTCGAAATAGCAAAAATGACAATCTTAACTAATTGACGAACAAAGAAAGTAACGGGTTAGGAACATGACGAAATAGCAAAACTGACAATCTAAACTAACTGACGAACAAGGAAACTTGCGAACCAGGAAATCAACTTAATAGACAAATTGACAACTTAGTGAAACTGGCAAATAAGGACATTAGTGAATTCAGAAACTGTCTAATGAGTAAACTGGTGAATTAGTGAAATTGACGAGTAAGGAAACTGACCAGTGGTACGCTAACTCAGAGTACGCGGTGCTACGACGGGTAAAACTAGACGGGCAGTAGAAACCACGACTAAAATTTACTTCCTTATTTTGAAACTAGGTTCTTTATCAACGAGATTTCTCGTTTCTTACTTGAAAAATTACTATCAAGATAAATTAAAAGGTATAACGTCATATTTATTTTTATCGATAAAACCATCGACACCGCTCGCCCCTAGCATCAACATCAAAGTAATAGGTATAAGCATTCGCGGCGCAAACGCGTAAAACTGGAAGCCACTCAAACGCAGCCTCATTACTTCCCACCGCATTCAAAGACTAAGGCGTACGAAATTAAATTAAATATTCAGAAAATTAATTGCAAAATAATTTAATTCCATGTGTATCAATATATACAATAATAATAATTGACGACGCGCTGGCCTAGTGGGTAGTGACCCTGCCTACGAAGCTAGCGGTCCTGGGTTCGAATCCCGGTAAGGGCAGATATTTGTGTGATGAGCGCGAATATTTGTTCCTGAGTCATGGATGTTTTCTAATGTATTTAAGTATGTATTTCTCTATATAAGTATTTATATCCTTGTCTAGTACCCATAGTACAAGCCTAGAGCTTAGTTTGGGACTAGGTCAATTGGTGTGAGATTGTCCCCTTATATTATTATAAAAAAAAAAAAAACTTTATTTGCTCCCACAGTGGTTTGTCTATGATCTAGTTATTGCTTTGAAATTAGAAGTGTGCTTAACCAGTGTGAGGGCCTGGGTAGTGATTCTGTAAACAACGCCGGTCGTGCGGACTGTCGAGTGATATCCAAGCGGCGAGATTAAATAGTCCCGTCAGTGCGAACAAAACACATTGTAGCGCGTGCATTTTCAATTTAGCAGCACAATGGGTCGAACGTATAAGGCTGCTATAAGGCTGCTTAATTGAAAATGCACGCGCTACAATGTGTTTTGTTCGCACTGACGGGACTACTTAATCTCGCCGCTTGGATATTACTCGACAGTCCGCACGACCGGCGTTGTTTACAGAATCACTACCCTGGTGTCCGTACTAGGAAAACCTGTGTGACAGATCGCCAGGCTCTCGCCCCGATCAATAAATAGTGCATGGAAACTATTTTACGTATTTGTGACATGGGTATAGTTAGATGACAAAGACTTAATACATCCACTTAATGCCCGTTTCCTATATTCAAGAAACGAATCGTTTTCCTTACGTCTCGTTAAAATTTGACACATTTTGTACGTAGCAAATTTCAAATTTTAACGAGACGTAAGGAAAACGATTCGTTTCTTGAACATAGGAACCGGGCATAAGTCGTTATAGAAGAATACAAAAAATAATAATGTGTGTGTGTATTATAAAATTATAATTCGTCGTATTACTGCAAATACCGCTTATCTACAAAAAAGTAATTTTGAGAAAAGTCAATTTTAAAGTTTCAGTGTTGGTTTTAATATGAAATTGTTGAATATTGCGTACTATGTGTATCACATATTAATGTTTATATTCCGTTGTTTAAGGTTCAATAGTGCAAATATTGAAGTTACTTTAAAATTTCGTTATATACATGATAATAATGATAGAGATGTGAAATTTGGGAAACTTAATCGGTTTTACCTGTAGAAATACATTGTTGTATATTTCCACAAATAAAAGGTTTATGGCTGTGTTTCCACTTGATTTAGCTCTAGATTAAATATTTACAACTTACAAGTCACAAAACAATAAATAATTACGATAGCTTTATTTATTTTTTTGGGAAAAACCACTGTTCGTTTAGAACATAAGCGGTTTTACCTGAATGAAATTTTTGATATGTTTTTTTTTAGTTTCTTATGTTATTTTGACATTACTAACAACTGTAATTATTTAAGTAAAACAGTTTTGTATAAGGACATAAATGGTATAATTATTGATTAGTTTGTACCTAAATAAGCAGTTGCTAAAAAATTTTGGAAAACAAGCCTTCTGGCTGGTCACTTTATTACGTTTAATTGGTTAAAAATTGACACAAAGTTATTACAAATGGTAAATTAAAAAGAAATAAAATAAAATGGTGGTATAATAGAACTTTGTTTATCTGGACGGTAAGAAGGATCATCATCAGAAATGTCTCCACCGAACAGCGACTCTGAGTCTGTCTGAGATTTGCCTTGATGGCATAGTAAGCTGCGATAGCTCTTGAGCAGAGTTGGACTCAGGTATACTACTCGTACGAGTATCATCAAGAAAAACATCGCTAATGATTTGTTCCATTTGCCCAGCAATGCTTTTTTGAGACTCGTCTAGATCTGATGTCTCGCATTCATCAACTTCTAGCCCTCCGTAACCTGAAAAAGTTCAACAATTTATCCGAAAAGGTTTAAAAGACAAATATACGGACGACGACAGTTAGGCGCATTTTATAATTAAATTAGGTATACAGGGTAAGTAATCCAAAAGGGTCGTAGTTATGGGGAATTGGGAAACGAGTTATAAGACTTAGGGCAATCTTCAAGAGCTAATTTACCTAAAGTTCGCGAGAGGGCGACCTAATAGATCTATTCAAAATAACAACAATGTGACAAAAAAAATACCGGGGCCACAATCAAAACATTACGAGTACCTAGTACCCTATCTGAAATCCGATATTCAATAAAAATATAATATTATTATTTTACTCACTTTATATTCCTCCCTCTCGCAAACTTTAGGTAAATTAGCTCTCTATTATCCATTCTGTTAATCATGCTGTAAATATATACGTTTAAAATTATAAAAGGTAGCAACTTGTGTGTTTAAATGACAGTACCTACTTATATTTAAGAAATTTTGTCAAAACCATGTAGTTAAGTAGGTATACTAAGTACTTACTACGTGGACACTAGCTTTCGCCGTGTAGGTAACTTAAATCTACCACTCAACAGTGCATGTCTATAAATCTAAGTCGTATTTTGACGCAGCTCTGTCAACACGATACCTATCAACTTGGAGCCCACTGGTCAAGGTGAGATTTTATTTAAGGCGAACCGAGATGTAAAAAATGAACGACAAAGTTAACAAAACTTTAACAACACTGTAGATAAAAATGTAATAGTTAGGTAGGTATGACGGGTTGACAATAGGGTTGCCAGACATACTATAATATATAGTATTATACTTTATTTTGCCTCTGTATACTTTATTATATACGAAACACATAAAGTATGCTAAAATACTATATTTTAAACTGAAATTCAAAGATCACAAGTTGACGTTAAAATTCGGGTTTACGTAACCATTTCCGAACGTACTCATAAAAAAGTGAGGAAAATATTAAAAATAGCTTATTTTTTCAATGTATACTTTATTTTTAAAGCCTTCAAACCGCCAAATACTATATATCTCCGAAAAAAATCTGCCAACCCTTGACAACAACACCGCGCCGCGCGCGCGCCGGCGGTCGACCTTGACTTTGTACCTACCTACTTACATTAAACCTTCATTATAATACTATCATAATTCGTTTTAAATCATCAGCTAGTAAGTACTTAGATACTTAATGTGACTAATGATGAATACGAGTAACTTCGAACCACTTTTCATTTACGAATTAAAAACTAACCTAACTTCCATTTAAAAAGAGAATAATTTATACTTACTATCTGCACTTGTGTCCTTCACGGCCATTCTAACGAGTCTTCTACTCCTGGCACTCATTTTTATGTGATAATGATCACAAATATAAGCAATAAGTCACTAAATACGCAAGAACAGCAAAAAATTACCCTCAAACTTCGGCGCATGAGTCGCGACTGAGCGGGGTAGCTTCTGCGCGAAGCTGGTACGCGCACTTAGTTGATTCTACCTGCACGGCATTGCATTAATGTTGGTACAAATCTACAGCCAAAACCAATTAAATCACTATATTTTTTTATGGCTGTATGGTATTGTAAATTCGTGAATAAGAAGTGCCTCGGGCAAAAAATTATAAAAGTGTTTAGGATGTTTAACCTGCCGTTAAATACCTGGTCTTAGTATAAACGCTTTCATTCAAATATCAAATAAGTACGTGTATAACTTATTTTTAGAACATAAAATGCTTAGTTATCATAAAATGAGATTGCAAAAAGATACTAAATACTAATATAATTTTCTGCTTGGAGGTATAAACATAAGTTATTGTATTATTATACATATATCAGTTTCTTCCTGTTTATTCGCCTACTTTTTTGGCAATAAGTTACTTTAACCAGTTAAGTATCTTCGGAACGGAGATTCTTATCGAAAAATGGATTTTAACAGGTTGTAGAGCTTAAAGAGTACATTCCAATGGTTTAATAAAATCATTTTCGATAAAATGGCACTTAAGCGGTATTTGCAGTAATACGACGTATTATTGTAGTGAGTAGACTTTCTTTTTGGTCATAGGATAGTTTATGCAACAAGATAAAAACCTTTTTTTTTGCATTTTAATTTTTTAAGGGAATAGATAGCTTAGAATGAAGTTGGTTATACAGGTGATTGATACATATTATGTCGCTGCTATCGAGTTTATAAAAGTCATGGACCAACATACTGTGGCAAACAAGGATTTAAAATAATAATAGTTTAAATAATTATACAAGTGAACAGCTCACCTTTACGAAATTTCAGAAATAAATATGTTTTAGCGAACATGAGGTTTTAAAATTATTGCCCGCGATTAAATCTACAAAATATTGTTTTTCTTTGTATGTGAAGAAGTTAAAGCTTTATAAACCGGATAAACCAAATAAAAAATTAAGTTAATGCAAGTAGAAATAAGGACGATATGTGTAAAATTTACTTCATATTTTAATTTTGCACATTTTTCAATATGCTATAACGTTAAAAAAATAAGCATAAAACATAATTTATATTTCAATTATGAATCCCGAAAATATATCACACGTTCAAATAATTCAAACAAAAAAACCAACCCACAAAAACCTTCCCCAAAAAATACCTGTAAATAAACAATGTTGACATATCGCCACACATTCGCCAAGACCGGGACAAATGCGTAGACAATTCGCGCTATCAGAAGATGTCCCGGGCACCACGTAAATCATGCGGCCCCCAGCGGGCGGGGTTGAGGAAAGGCCGCTGATTGGTGAGTTCGCCGGCAGTAGGGTGACCACATCCATCTCAATTGTGGATGACGTAGGGCATTTTATTTGGGAGTGAGTGATCATGTCGTAATGATTTCGATTAAGTATGTATTGTGTATAGTACTCGTACAGTTCATAACTGAAATAGTATATTCTTACTGTAAGTTTATCAGTTCTTAATTATAAATCTTAGAAAATTATCTAGACGTTGGTTCAGTGCTAACACTGAGGCTACGGGCCAGCAAACGCTTTTATACTAACTTTGTATAGGTTTGGAACTACTAGAGTTTTTTTTTGTTAGATCCATGAGATTTTTTAAATTATACAGTGCGACACCTCCTAAGTACACTGATGCAAGTGCAAAATCACGATTTTACAGGAGAGCTGTGCAAAGGTAAATATATGCATAACTTTTTTTCCTTTAAAGATAATGTAATCAAATTTTAGATTTATTTTAATTAAAGTACTACGTTTTCTTCTACATATTTAGAATTTAAAAAACTATAGCGGTTTTTGAGAAAAGCGCAGATAAACTAGTATACGCGTATTACATGTGTTTCAATTTATAGTATACTGAGCTAACTACCACTTGATCCAGTATACACTGTTTGTGGCTATCATTACAATTCAGCTTCTATTTATTATTTTTATAGGTAATTAAGTGATTATGGGTGATATCATTTATAAATAAAGATATTGCTTTGCTCTGTTACCCCTTATTATTATTATTTGGGCATAATAATCACTAGTACCAGTATACAATAAAAGTCATGTCACTTAAACCAGTACACCTTTGTAATATTGTCATGTTCTTTATATTAAAATAATAAGGGTTGACTTGTAAAAATATGACTAAACCCGTGTTCTTAAAATCAAAAGATAGTAACTTGCCAAAAAACGGTGTTATTTTGGTAAAAACTTACTTACATTTTTATAACAGCCATAATTATTTTATGTTCCTAATGGAAACTTTCATAACAAACGCTTCTTCAATTAATTAGTAGTAATGGAAATTTAGAAACTTAATTGAAATCTTAAAGTAACGTTTTTAATCATTTTGCTATTTATCATTCGAACACCTTTACTAACCCAAATAATAAGATATTGTTTTTAAAGCAATCATATTTGGGATTACTTCTTACTTAGTATCTTACAAGATTCAGTCATTATTCATTTTCATAATTGGGATACACCAGAAAGATAACTGTCTGCTTTTACATTTATACTCGATAGTATAGCCTTTTATAAAGATTTCATTTGAAGCTTTTCATGATTAAGAGTGTTTTTGTGGTTTAAAATAAATTATTTCATAAAATTAACCTCATCTGCTTACTGTGCAAAAATGGCGGAGTTATTTAGAAAGACGTTTTTTTTTAATTATTCGTGTTTTCTTTTTAAAACACGTCTATTCAAACATTATGTAAAGAAACTATCGCAACACAATTTATTAATAGTTTCAGAGAATTATTAGTATTCTGCCATTGCTTATTACCTAAATTCAAATAAATACAGCGTTTCCTGCATAACTTCTTTCTAGAGCAGATTTACTGAACACAATCACATCTACAATACTTTATAACGAGCAATTATTGTATAAGTATATAATATAACCTTAATCTCGGAAACGGCTGCAAAGATTTTCATGAAATTTTGTATGCAGGGGGTTTCGGGAGCAATAATTCGATCTAGCTAGGTTTCATCTTTAGAAAACCCCCAAAAAAAACCGGTCATTAATTATTATTCATCATTAGTTATTATAGAACTGTTATAACCATAGCAACGCTCATAATAGAATTGTTTTTCCGCTTCAGTTACGCTATTGGTGGTATTCTGATACCATTAACGATATCAATATTAGCGGTACGGTACGAGAGTAGAAAAAGAATATGGATAAGATATTCCATACCTCTAATCATTCGTTTCTATAATAAATGTTGGTGCCGATGCCGTCGTATTGAACCTCTTGGAAAAACTCATCACATAAATTAATTACATTTATCACACACAACTTAAAAGAGAAATGGCTTTAATAATATACTAATTTAATCATAAGAATTAGTAGTCAATTTGTAAAAAAAACATTTTTTTATGACAACAGCTGTCTTCGAACGTAGGTGTCAGCTAGGTATCTAAATTGTAGTAATGAGGTAAAATATTGGAATCTGCCGGTAACCATCGGGAGGGAAGATGTCCGGCTTTTACTTTTGATTTATTTTGTTTACTGTTTACTCAACTCACTTGACACTGGCAAAATCACTGCAGAATACCGCGGTGGACCGCCATTGATAAAAAGAAAAAAAAGTACCTAAGTTAAACATTGGATAGGTTTTATATGTTTCATATAAAACCACAAAAAGGTTGATATAGCGCCATTCGGACCGCATATAGGGGTCAAATGAAGGTCATTTCTTTATAACTATATAATTAATTCACTGTAACATGTATTTTCAATTTAATGGCAGAGATTAGTTTGAGGAACCTATTCCTCGAAATGGTTTTGAAATTTTCATACATTGTTAAAATGGGCGTACCCCAATTAATGATTCTAACACGTTTATTAGCGTATATCGCGTCGACACAGCAGCGAGTATACTGAGCCAACGTCTGGCTAGCATTAATGGTTTACGAGCATACTGAGCCAACTGTCAGTTGTACCGCTCACACTCAGCCCCTCCACGGAATCGGTCCCGCGTACTGTGGTGCAAGCGACTTGACTCAGTTTACAACCTACCAATTTACAAAAAAGTGTTACTTGCATTTGTATACGTCACTTTATTTCAGAAAGTAGCAGGAATTTCCGCATGAAATTTTTGTGGGAGGTAAATATAAGTATTATAGGCATAAAAATGCAAAAAAACGAAAATCGCAAAAAGGTCACTTGCACCAGTATATTTAGGAGGTGTCGAGTGGTCAAATGTTTCGTTGATCTAGTGGTTTACTGTCAGAAAGTGTCACTGTCATTTGCACTATCATGTATTGTGAAAAAAGTTTAAATAAATAAATGAATAGTATGCTGTAGTTTAAAATAGTTAAAATTACGATTCACTTGTTATCCATACTAATATTATAAAAGCGAAAGTGTGTCTGTCTGTCTGTCTGTCTGTTACTTCTTTACGCTTAAACCGCTGAACTCATTTAGATGAAATTTGGTATTGAGATAGTTTGAGTCCCGGAGGACATGAAATAGTTTTTATCCTGAAAATCATCCCCTAAGGAGGTGAAATAGAGGATGAAAATTTGTATGGAGTTACGATACGAACGAGTTCCACGCGGACGGAGTCGGAGAGTTTTTTTTTTAAATTTAACTCTTTAATTTAAGTAGCACAAAAATAAGTACTAATAGTGGGCCTAATGCCTATTCAAAAATTTACAAAATGGTTGCGCACAAACAAGACAGATAAAAAAAAACAAAAATTTTAAACATAATTATCCTATTTATTGTTAATACTTACAACAATAAATCATAACTGTGTTTTAACATAAAATTCTATTCACAATCAACACCATTATTAATAATAATAAACCGAGTGTGATCCAAAACGGCGGAAACCCAATTCGTCCGAGGTTGCGCGGGGATGCGATCACGCCGTGTAGGCACACATTTTTAACAACACAAAGGAACGCGGCCATTTCTCAGCAAATTGGCTGTCTGTGTGATCGAACGCTAATGGCGATACAGCGGGGTTATCTTATATCGATATCGACGCCGAGTTTACTCGAACAACACTATTTCGACGTAGTACATATGCGTAGTGTTAAATTAAAAATGTACAAGCCGACTTTAGTAACCTTTTATGGGATAATCCATTATAATCCGTGGTAATATTGAACTGAAATTGTAAAATTATTTTATCAATCCTTGTGTATTGACATCCTAATTGATGTTTAATAGTTGTTGTTTTAATTATTAAGTGTTATTTTGGTATTATTAAGTTTACGATCTCTTTGTTTTTTCGTATTGTTTGACTAGTACTATTTATTGATGAATAAAGAAACTAAACTCCGTCTCATAATAAAAATGCGAAAGTTCGGGATTATATTTGAAACGGACATTGCTGTATTTATAACCTGAATTAACACATAGGCTGCTTTTCTTACTGGATAATTAAAAAGTTTCCAACGGAATATAGATAATGGAATTATACACGGACAAAGTCGCGGGCAGAAGCTAGTATGTAAATAAATTTATAGACCCCTCACACAAATTGACCTAGTCCCAAACTAAGCTCTAGGCTTGTACTATGGTTACTACACAACGACATGCGTATTTCCTTATATATAGAAAAGGATATAAATATAAAACAATTAAGACTCAGGAACGCTCATCACACGAATATGACTTGCAATAAATGAATTTGAATTTGAATTTGAATTTGAATATTTGCCAATACCGGAAATCGAACCCAGGGGTGTTATTCTCTCAAAAACAACGGACGATCGTAAGAACGAGCGAAATCGCACGCGCAAATGCACATTTTAGCGCGTGCATTTTCAATTAAGCAGCTTATTATACGTTCGATCTCATGGGCAAAACCATGCTGCCATATTGAAAATGCACGCGCTGAAATATGTTTTGTTCGCACTGACGGGACTACTTAAACTCGTCGCTTGGAGATTCACTCGTTCGTCCGTCCGACCGTCGTTGTTGAGAGAATCACATAACATAACATACATTGTACAAAAAAAAACACAGACGAATTACGAACCTCCTCCTGTTTTTGATTCCTTACCGCTAGCTTCATACGCATGTTCGCTACCAATGAGGCTAAAAGTGGCATATATTATGAGAGTACCTACTGCGCTGCCAGCTACAGCTGTGCTCCTGGCATTGCTGATATTCATGGTTGACGATGACTGCTCCGCACGTTTTCCTTAAATAAATTTACAAAAATGAAGGAGGTGGTTAACGTAGACCCACCCAGAGATTGTATTTGTTAGTTTGATTTGCACTTTATAACTGTCGAGGAAATACTCGTACAGTTGGCAACAAAAAATAGCTTGATAAATGAATGAATGTTTTAATACGAATTGTGAAACATTTTTTTTTTCTATTGGTATATAATTTCATTCGCTATATAAACAGCTTGATATGCCTATAGATCAAAACATAAATATTTTTACAATAATGAATGAATTTGATTGAGAATTATAAAAATGTTAGGTAATAACACCACACACGTTGCGCGTTTCGTTTGAGCAAACGCCTCACAAGCAAAATATAAACGGGTAAATATATAAACAAAAAATCTGATTAATCCAGATACAACTGGTTTAAAAAGCGACTCATGCAGAAACGCAGGCTTCCTGTCTCAAATATTACAATGTGACACGCGATTTCATTTTAATGAATCAATTTTAAAGTTCTGAACGAAAAACTTGCAATCATAAATGGAAAATAAGAATTTATTTTTGTAGTAAAGTATTACTGAACAGAAGGTAAAACCAGGCCAAACTATAAATGTTAACTTTGCTTAGATCACATGACGAGATCTTGAAAAAGTTTTAATAGGACCTACTCGAGATAGCCTCACGAAAAAATAAATAATTATTATCAGGGGTGTTATTCTCTCAAAAACAATGGATGGGCGGACGAACGAGCGAAATCGCAGTGCTGAGTTTAGGTAGTCCCGTCAGAGCGAACAAAACACATTTTAGCCTTATACGTTCGATTCATCGGCAGAAACCATGCTACTAAATTGAAAATGCACGCGCTAAAAAATGTTTTGTTCGCACTTAAGGGACTACTTAAACTCGCCGCTTGGACATTCACTCATCCTTCCGTCCGACCGTCGTTGTTGAGAGAATCACTATGCTGAGAATTCGAGTAACATAACATACATTGTACAAAATAAAACACAGACGAATTGCGAACCTCCTGTTTTTGATTCCTTTCAAAATATTTCATTGAATTAGACCGAGCAGCGGCTAAATTTCATTTAAAATCCTTTATTTACCTAATGTTATTTGTTTAGCAACCCCGTGAAATTGAACAACTGAAATTTACTATCATTTGTCCTATTATTACGCGAAACCTCTCGAGAATAGAAGCGGAAAATTATATTTGTACTCGTAGAGTACTGTTGTTGCGAATGTTATTGCTTCTGGTTTGTTTCATTCATTAATGTACAAGTATGTACTGTGAATAGTGATGTGCCGTTACCAGTAACTTACTCGAAGCGGGTATTATACCAATAACGCTACCAGAAACATTACCAAAAAGCGGTAATATACGGTAATATTTAAATTTCGTATATTATAACTTATAACCTATGTTTTTATACATGTTTATACTATTTTAGCACCAGACGGACCCTTTTAAACTAATAATGATCAGATGGGTTCAGTAGTTTAGTATATTACCAATGTTATGGTAAAATACTTATTACTCTCTCATATTTATACTTCATACATATCTATCACGTGAAAACCATGGTGGTCGTGAAAACCAAAATGGTATTATCATTAACTGTGAAGGTTCGCTACTTGTAGCGTGCTGGCTGCATCTATATTATACTGGCTGGTTATTACGTCAGTAATATTCAAATATCTTCTAGAATATTTTAGGAATGATTGGATTTGTAAAAACAATGTCAGTATCTGAGTAATTACCGAGTGCTGATGCTCCGGAAGAAGTGTATATTTTATAATATGAAACGTAAATAAAATACGTAGAAAGTCCTAGTGTAGGTATTGTTATTTTAATAGTAAACCAAGAAAAAGGAAAAGGTGCAACGCGGGCTTCCCACAGTACTCACTCAATACACTCAATAGTGTATGGATGTAAAGGCCTGTTTCACAATCGACAAGACTAATTTTTAAATTTAGTCTCTCTTTGTCCACAAGAAAAATAAAGGGCTAAATTTATGTGTCAAATATGCTTTACTTGTGCATTGTGAAACAGGCAGTAAACATAACCTTTAGGAAACTGAACCTTATTGTCGTAGAATGTCAGATTGACTTTGAACCTAAGGTGGGTACCAAATTAAATCTCGTGACTGTACATACGTTTTGAGAAGATCATACCTACTCGTGAACAGGGGCTATTTCTGTACCCTTACCACGGGTTACAATTGCCGTAATCGCTAACGAGTAGAATGCTCTGTCCCTCGCAGACCTCGCAGTATTCTTATAGAGTGCTAAAGACAGAGTATTCGAGTCACTAGCAAGTACATCAATTGTAACTTATAGTAAGTGCGTTCGGCAAATGCTATCAAGGATTGGCATAAACTGCCGCTTGCCCAAAGTCAATAATTGGACGGGGAGCGTATCTACTCACATAACTTTTTAAGTCCTATTATCGGAAGTCCGAAAATGTTTCTCATACCATTTTACATCATAATGATCACTCTTCATACTCTTCATATTTTTTTTAGTACTAACGATCGGAACTCATAATCATCTGAATTCATAACGCCAATATTAATGAAGCCGTACACTTTTCACAATTTCTTAAATATCTTACGTGTAATAAGGTTAGGTTAGGTTAGGTTAGACTTATAAGAATTCTCAAAAAGTAACAGTTTCTTAAATAAATTGCTTTACGTATTGCGATAATTATGACTTAAAAAGTATGAACAAAAAAGTATGAGGAAAAAAATTACGAAGAGTGATTATTATAAAGACAAATCTGTAGGAAAACCAAAAATAGGAATAATAATTTTATGTGAGTCAATATGGACCCAATTGGACGCTGTTACGGAATAATGTGTCAATCCACATCTATTATTGCTAAAGTGTCAACCCTCAATATTATCGTCCTTAGGTTGTCATTTTATTGCTAAATAGTTGTGGGATGACACATTTTTGCATAAAACTGTCCAATTATGGTTTTACCGTATAGAATCGTCGTCACAAAAAATACAAAGTACAACATATCCCCTCATTTCGTTCAAACATTAACCATCCTATAGCTCTTAAACAGGGCGGTAAATGAAAACGCTTTTTTAATTGGTTTCCATTCATCAGTTAATCCGGTATCGCCTCTGCCCAGCCGGACTGGTATCCGCTGGGGCGTGAAACCAACTCGTGGGTTAATATTTTCTTTCTCGTTCGTTCGTTGGTCAACTTGATCGGTTGACATAACTTGAGCCCTGTGTTCGTAAGCGTTATTGTTGGTTGGTATCTATCTTTAGACGTTTTGTAAGATTGTACGATCATATTCGGAATAAACTGACTGAAATTTAGTTTTGACCCTGAATATAAAGACGTGTGGAGGAAGCGAAAGAGATTTGTCAGAAGTGTAACAGGTGGAAAGAAGTGGTCTCTGCCTACCCCTCTGCGAAACAGGCGTGATTTAACGTATGCATGTATACATAAAAAGACGTCTTAACCTAAATTACTAATATTCTTACTCGTACATGTTTTTTCATTATGACTCTTGACTTACCTAAATTTAAATATCGTGTTGCCTGTAATCATCATTTTGTCCAAATGTATTTCTTTATCCTAAAGCCACTTTCATCTGGATTATAAAACATTTAAGTTTTTTTATAATTTAGGCCTAACCTTCTACAGCAGGCATTTCTGGGAAACTTAAAAAGTCATCTGACTCAGCTGAAAACCCGTTCATGACAAACAATAATTACTGTGAAAAATATTTTAATTTGACGCCTTATCCCTATTTAGGTTGTCTGGAAGAGATCGCTTGTCAGCAATAAGACCGCCTGTTTTTACCTGTGTTATTTTGAATTGTGCTGTTTCTCTGTAATGTTTTTGTTTTGTGTACAGTAAAGTGTTTTGTATCGTATTGTAATTAGGACAATCGATGCGTTAGGACAAAAGTTATTAGGGATTCTGAGAAACACCCAATTAATAATTCTATTTTACCATTAATCTGCATAACCTATAAACATTTGCTATTTGCTGCGTGACACACTCTGTGAAAATACAACAGACAGATTTTATTTAACTTCGTGTATACTTACATTAGTAAAGTTACATGGTTTAATGTTATACAAAAAGTTGTCAAAATAATAAACAAATTTTAAAGCATAAACTATAGTCATAAAACTCATAAATATTTAATTTAGTCTGTCCCCCACTAAATTGCTTACATAATAATATGTTTATACGTTCAACTATAAAACTCTAAATTTGCCTATTAAAGCGCTACTTAAAGTAATAGCTGAATTTGACACACGTCAATAAAACACAAGCCCATATAAAAGGCATTATGTTTAACTAGGCCGTATTATCCTATCTCTCGCATCCCGAATTAAGCGTCACAATGGACCCATTTCCCATTTATTGACACTTGTCTTTAAAGTTGACAATAATTTAAATGGAACTCAAAATTTATACAAATAAGGCTCCAGTTTATACTAATAAGGTTTTTTATTCTGAAAGATTATCCTGAGGTGCTATCTCTTAAAGTGAAAACAATTGCCAGGTTCGGGCTTCGCGTACTCCACTGAAAAATGTATTGTACAGTCACGATCTTTAATTTGGTACCCACCTTAGGTCCAAAGTCAATCTGACATTCTACAACAATAACGTAGAGTTTCCTAAAAGATACAAGTGACGTGACATCTCTAATGACATTGACGACTTCAAGCATATTTTTGTTGAAATTGGTCCCAAATAACGATCGTGACCGTACCATCACAAAACCACAAAGCTCACTTTTCAATGTATCGTTTTGAGCTGATTCGATGCCGATCGGTTGTCTGCGACAACCCTTTAAATACGACTTCTTTGCGAACGATTCGTCGGTCGAACGAAGTCATTCGAGTGATTTTTAAGCTACCTAATTGAAGCCCACCCTAAGATTTTATTTGTACGCTCTGACAGGAGCATCAAGTTTCTCGCTGTTTTATATGTCCATAAAGTTGTAAAGCGAGTTAGTTAAGAATAATAAGCGATATTAAATATAAACTAATTTTAAATTTGCAAAACTTAAACTTATCGAACTAATAACTAAACAAACAAAAAAACACGAATTAGGTAGTATTGTTATTGAATATAGTAAGACTAACGACCCGCCCTGGCTTCGCTTCGGTTTATGTGAGTATGATATATAGCAAATAGCCTTCATCGATAAATGGGCTATCTTATACTGAAATATTTTTTCTAATCGGAACAGTAGTTCCTGAGATTAGCGCGTTCAAGCAAACAAACAAGCACCAAACTTATAAAATAAAATAAAAAGATTTTACGTATGCTGGCACGGTTTGACAAATTTTGCGTTTTAGCCCAGTATTAATAAATATTTTGCTTCTTACTTACACAGGGGTGAACACTAACGCTGGTGCCAGCTGATCGACGAAAATATACAAAATCAAATTAACCTAAAACTGGCAAAATGTCCCCGGATCATTCCCGGTTTACAGCCGGCCGTAAACCGAGCACTTATCTTCAGCAAGCAAGCTGAATTTAAGCAACCCAATAAACGCAATAAAAACATTTACAACGTCGTATCTTCAAAGTTTTAAATTTACGCTGAATATCATATTAAACGATGGAAAAACAGTAAGTCACCCAACAACACGGTTTCTGTAGGAGAATGTATCGAAACTTTTTATGTTACACCATCATAATTAAGTATAATTTTCATAATTATTTTTCTTTTACTTACTAATAATTAGTTCTGGAGAAAATTCAGAGTTTTGACACATTTTCCTGCTCAACTACGCGTGAATACATTACATTTATTTCTTATCGTATCGTAGATTCATTGTTTTATATAATGCTAGGTTAAGTTTTATAATTGTATATTTAAAAAACGACTAACTGTTGAGTTTCTTGCGGCGTTTCTTCTCAGCTGCGAAGCGCTGGTAGATTTTTGACGTGTAAAAGTGCCCGTGCGGCCTACTTACTGACTAAACATCTTTTATCTTTTATCTTTTTTAACTTTTAAAGTAATAAAACCGATGTTGTCTAACACGGTAACAGTTTTTTGTCAGTTTTAAATAGGTAGATAAAGTAAGAATGAGATGAGTACATTTTCTAACTTGCTGACTTTAACAGTTTAATTGGTCTCATAGGTTCTCTAGTGACTCAGTTCGATACGTAATTTTACATACAAAAATATCACATAGTAAAAATCTTTAGCAGTCAGAAATGAAACGCTACATGCATTTTTAACACTATACCACAAAAGGTCCTTATTAGATTTAGTACATACTATTAGTGTTATAAATATATAAGTAAAGGAAACAGAATACCTACTTATTCTTATTCTTGACGACGCGCTGGCCTAGTGGGTAGTGACCCTGCCTACGAAGCTAGCGGCCCTGGGTTCGAATCCCGGTAAGGGCAGATATTTGTGTGATGAGCGTGAATATTTGTTCCTGAGTCATGGATGTTTTCTATGTATTTAAGTTTATGTTTCTCTATATAAGTATTTTTATCGTTGTCTAGTACCCATAGTACAAGCCTAGAGCTTAGTTTGGGACTAGGTCAATTGGTGTGAGATTGTCCCCTTATATTTATATTTATTATTATTATTATTATTATTCTTGAAAAATAGGACTGTTCCCGAAGGAATATAGATAAATGATTTCTACTCGGAGGGCGTCGCGGGCAACAGCTAGTTAAGTGATATATTACATTTTTATCTTATAGTGATACGTTTTATATTTATTTCTTGTTTTGTATAAGTATATTGTGTATGGCGCATAAAATGAACACATTAAATCCTTTACATTAAACTCCAGTTACTTTTTAGACATAAACATATAAATAGATAAAATATGTTTATTTAAAAGGCAAATTACAGATGATATAATATACTGATGGTCCCACACTAGGCTATGCTTGTCACTTAGAACAATACCACTAAATAATTCGAAAACTCTAACCGTCTTACTCATAAACATGGAATAGCCGTGGTGTAGTAACTATGCTTTGTCCTTATCTGTCATTGTGACATTTGAATTTGACAGATAAGGACAAAGTATAGTTTAGCTACCCCACGGTTATTCCACCTTTATAAGTAAGGCGGTAAGTAGATAAAGCCTTTTCATGCATATAATTATTGACTTACATTAATTCGCCTGTTTTTTTTTAAATGGAATAGAGAAGACAAACGAGCACACAGGCCACCTGATGGTAAGTGGAAACTGTGACCCATAGACATTCGCATTCACAAGACTGCAATGCAATCCTAAGACTGCAAATGCGTTGCCAACCCTGAGGACTAAGATGGAATGCCTCTATGCTAGTCATTTCACCGGCTGTCTTATCCCCAAACCGGAACACAACAATGCGAACACTGCTGTTTGGCGGTAGGTTAATGGATAAGATGGTGGTAGCGATCCGGACGGACCCTGCACAAGGTCCTACCACTCGCAAAATCAAATCTGTGTACTGTGCTAAGAGTTGCTCATTAAGCCGGATCCGGCCGGTGGTGTCGCTAACTTGATTATTACCGGCCCGCGCGGCGGAGACGCTGTCTTCAAATATTTATCACTAACACAGCTCATTAATATCACTAAATAAAGAAGGCTATGCCTTGAATATGTTAAATTTGAGTCTCTTTGCGTCTAGGTGATATTTTTATTCCGACGTGCGATAAAAACGGCCGGACGGAGAATTAAAAGAAAGTTGAGCAATTTGGGATCACTATGCCACTATGGAATTATGTAAAAGTATGTACATATGTAAAGAAAAGAAAAATAAGGTTATGAGTCACATGTATACCTATTCCTGTTTGTACCACCTTGAATTGTAATATGATATACATTAAATGATTGAATTGATTGATTGAATTGAGTATTAATAAGGTAAACAAGAAAAAAAATACAGTCTGTAAGAAACTTGTCATATTACAGCGTAATTTTTGTGCTGTACATTTATTAAAACGAAATCGAACGATTTGGCTTTTAGCGACACTTTGATATAGTTCCATAGACTTGCGCAGAAAATGTGGGTGAGCTTTTTACTTTGCAGTTAAGCATGATTTATAATTAAAATCATACCCAACAAAAAGTGTCGGTTTTTTAGGGTTCCGTAGTCAAACTAGGAACCTGTAATGTATCGGGTAGATTCTAAGATTATTTTATAATATTAAGATGTGAGGTAGTTTGCTTGTCCTCTCTCTTTCAATAAATGTTGTCACGAACAGACGTGTTATTCCTGCTCCGCATAATCTCCAGGACCTGGCCATACCAGGATATTCTTCAGTGGCGACGAACAGTGCTATTTACGCTACGCGTGTGAACTATATATTGTGATTCTGGTTTATTATTCGTGAGTTACCTAAGTACGAATAATTTGTAATAATAAAGATGTCGGTCGGCAGGGTGGAGCCGTTTGACGTGAACAAAGGTTGTTGGGACTTATACGTAGAACGGTTAGAACAATATTTCATTGCAAACGACGTTAAAGAAAATGTGAAAGTGGCCACCTTAATAACGGTAATTGGCACCGAAGGCTATGAATTAATGGTAAACTTGTGCACACCGGCGCGACCCGCTACAAAGACATTTGAGCAGTTAAGTGCAATTATGAAATCACACTTGCAACCAAAACCGAGTATACTGGCCGAGCGTTACAAATTTAGGCAGCGAAGGCAGGCAGCAGATGAGGGCATAGCAGAGTATGTGGCAGGCTTAAAGAAGATGTCCATGACTTGCAATTTTACGGCGGACGGATTGAATGAGAATTTAAGGGATCAATTTGTTTGTGGAATAACACGGGATAGCATAAGACAGAGGCTTTTTGCGGAGGATGATGTCGCATTTGACAAGGCATTTAAGTTGGCCTTGACTTTGGAAGCGGCGGAGGCAGACGCCGCAGCGGTGGAAACCCAGGCGAAACAGCGAGATAATGTTCCCGTGTATCAGGTTTCACCACCATCGAGGCGAGAGGGCGTGGGGGCATCTAGCGGACAGAAGGTCATAGAAGGCTCTCGAAGGTCACGCGACGCGACAGGGGCTTTATCCGGGCGCGGCGGGAGCGCGCGTGGAGCGGGCCGCGGTCAGCAGCGAACGCCGGGCGGCTGCCGGGTGTGTGGAGGGCAGCACGAGACGCACACGTGCAAGTTTCGGATGTATGTGTGCCGCGTGTGCAACCGGGAGGGGCATCTTAAGAAGATGTGTCCGCGGGTGCGAGGTGAAAAGCTGTTTGCGGTGTATGGCGAAGACGTAGATGACCAGGTGGCGTATAGCGGTAGTGAAGGAAGTGACGAGGTATATACATACAATTATTCACTAGCCGTAAAAGACTTAAGGAAGTATCCGCCATTTTTAGTAACAGTTAATGTAAATAAAATAGATCTGTGTATGGAAATTGATACAGGTAGTTCTATTTCGTGTATTAGTAATGATTGTTACCTTAAATATTTCACAGATTACGAAATGATACCAAGCTCATTAACCTTACGTTACTATACCGGAGAAATTGTCCAGCCGTTAGGTAAACTTAAAGTGACAGTCCAACATAATAGTAAACAGAGGAATTTGGATTTGTATATTATAAAAAGTGGTAACACTAACTTGCTCGGTAGACAATGGCTGCACGAACTAGGCATTCAAGTGCCTACTGCGGAAATACCCTTGTATGAGGTGGCGATAGATAAGGCATTCAATGTTGGTTTGTTTAGTTCCAGATTTAAAGAAGTGTTCGACGAGGGTCTGGGCCGATTCACCGGTGGGCCGGTGGGGTTCCGCCTGCGTGCGGACGCACGGCCGGTGTTCCTGCGCGCGCGGCCGCTGGCGTACGCGCTGCGCGAGCCGGTGGAGCGCGCGCTGGACCAGCTGGTGAGCGACGGGGTGCTCGAGCCCGTGCACACGTCGGACTGGGCTACGCCCATCGTGCCCGTCATGAAGAAGGATGGTACCATACGGATATGCGGTGATTTCAAACTTACTTTAAATAAATATCTCGAGGTGGATCGTTTTCCTTTGCCCAGAGTTGAAGATTTGCTTGCTAAGTTACACGGGGGGCAAAAGTTTACTAAGCTGGATTTGTCGCAGGCTTACGCGCAGTTTGAGCTAGATGAGTCAAAAAGGTTTGCGGTTATAAACACACATAAAGGCCTATTTAGGTATAATCGCTTAATTTATGGTCTAGCTTCAAGCCCCGGGATATTTCAGCGAAAATTAGAGCAGCTGTTTGCGGACATGCCCCGAGTCGGGGTATTTTTAGATGACGTCATCATCACGGGACGTACCGATCAGGAGCATATTAACACACTGACACAAGCATTTGAAAGACTGCAAAAATATGGCCTTAAAGTTAAAAAACAAAAATGCACATTTTTTGCAGATGCCGTAACTTACCTAGGATTTGTAATTAGCAAAGAGGGGGTACACACGTGTCCAGAAAAAATAGAAGCAATTACAAAAGTTCCTATTCCGAGTAATGTGTCAGAGTTGCGGTCATTTTTAGGGCTCGTAATGTATTACGCTAAATTTGTACCCAACATAAGCACACTGTTAGCACCATTGTATAGTCTACTTAGGAAAGAGGTCAAGTATGTTTGGGATGTGGCGTGCAGTCGTGCATTTAATCAAGTTAAAAAAATGTTAGTTTCGAGTAAGATACTAGCGCATTACTCGCCCGAGTTACCGTTAATTTTGACGACAGACGCCAGTAGTGTAGGGATCGCCGCGGTCATCTCCCATATGGTGCCGATAGAGGGCGCAAGCGGCGCGGGGGAAGCGCGGGAACGGCCAGTGGCGTACGCGTCGCGCTCACTTAACAAAGCAGAGCGGGGGTACTCACAGATAGAACGGGAGGCCTTAGCGATCATATATGGAGTACGAAAATTTCATCAATATCTTTTTGGCTTGAAGTTTGTTTTACGCACGGATCACAAACCTTTAGTTACAATATTTGGAGATAAAGTGGGTATTCCAGTAATGGCAGCCAGTAGGATGCAGCGCTGGGCCGTACTACTATCGGGTTATAACTACGACATCGAATATGTACGTAGTAATCAAAACGCGGCTGACGCTTTGTCGCGGTTGCCAGCGGGGAGGGAGGTATCAGAAGTAAAAGAGGTCACGTACGTAAACTTTGCTCAAGATTTTCTTCCGGTTACAAGAAAAACAGTTAAGGATCATACTTTTAAGGACGAGGTACTGCAAAAAGTAGTTTTTTTTGTGCAGTCAGGTTGGCCGGCACATGTAGAAGATGATTCTTTTAAGCCATATTTCAGTCGCAAAGCAGAGTTGTATTTAGACATGGGTTGCGTAGTATGGGGATATAGGTTAATCATTCCCAAGGCCCTTCATAATGTGGTACTGAAAGAGTTACACACAGGGCACATTGGGATAGTTAAGATGAAAAGTCTGGCGCGCAGTTATGTATGGTGGCCGGGGATAGACGCGGATATAGAGAGCACCTGCCGCGAGTGCGGGACGTGCGCGGCGGAGGCACCCGCGCCGCCGCGCGCTGCTCCGCAGCCGTGGCTGTACACACCAGAGCCTTGGTCGCGGTTGCACGTTGATTTCTTGGGACCGTTTCAAGGTAGAATGTTTCTCGTGTTAATAGATTCTAGTACTAAATGGTTGGAAGCATTTAGCATACAAAAAAATACTGCAGCAGCAGTAATTAAACTGTTAAAGGAAACTTTTGCACGGTTTGGGTTACCAAAAGAAGTAGTGTCCGATAATGGACCACCATTCTCTAGTACGGAGTATAATAATTTTATGACAAGCAATGGTATCAAGGTGACATTTTCACCTGTCTATCACCCCGCATCAAACGGCGCGGCTGAGGGTGCTGTCAAGTTGTGCAAAAGAGCGATTAAGAAAGCGTTAAGAGACGGAAAGGATGTAGACACCGCGTTACAGTCATATCTCATGACTTATAGGAACGTGGAACACAGTAGTACGGGAGTTTCACCGGCTATGTTGTTGCAACATAGGAGCTTGCGTACCAGACTCGATTTATTGGAGGGCTCGCGAGAGGTTGAAACTAAAGTGCGCGCTGCACAGCAGCGACAGGTACGTTCCGCGGGCGGCGCGGCGAGGGAGTTTAGACGCGGGGATAGCGTATGGACGCGGGAATATGGACCAGGAAAGAAATGGCTTAGTGGGCAAATAGATGGAAAAATTGGTTCACGAAACTATATAATCAGTAGGGAAAACGGTCCACCGGTTAAAAGACACGTAGATCAGATTAAAAATAGATGGAACAGTATGTTTGAGTTGCCGTGCCCGACTGGGCCATCATCTCTAGTCAGGACGGGCACTGAATCCGTCGCGGAGCCGGAGCCAGCGCGCGCTCACGGACCGGCCTCGCCAGCAGCGCCGACCGCGCATGAGCACCGGCGGCCGGACCCCGGTACAAGTAGCAGCTTGTCTCCAAGCGCAGGCCCACCGCCGTCTCGACCCCAATTAAGACCCCGTCCGGTAAAACCAGCCCAACGGTATGGTTTCGAAGAGATTGATTAATTTGTTAATTAATAAGGATAGTTATAATTAAGTGGGAGGGTGTAATGTATCGGGTAGATTCTAAGATTATTTTATAATATTAAGATGTGAGGTAGTTTGCTTGTCCTCTCTCTTTCAATAAATGTTGTCACGAACAGACGTGTTATTCCTGCTCCGCATAATCTCCAGGACCTGGCCATACCAGGATATTCTTCAGAACCCTTATAGTTTCGCCATGTCCGTCCGTCCGTCCGTCCGTCCCCAGTCTAGCTCAGAGACTCATAGTACTAGAAAGCTGTAATTTGGCATGAATGTACATATTAGTCACGCCAACAAAGTGGTAAAATAAAATTTTGAAAAATATTTTTTTTTATTGCACCTCCCCTACACGTAACGTGGGGATGTCTTTTTTTTTTCTTGCCTACCCCATAGTGTGGGGTGTCGTTGGATAGGTCTTTCAAAAATATTGGGTTTATGAAAACAATTTTTCGATTAAGGGATCCGTTTATGAAATATTAAGCTTTAAAGCGCTATTTTTTGTTAGAGTCAAGTGTCCCCCTCCCCTACAGCCAAAACTACAAGTACTAAAAATCTGAAAAAAATCTTCAACGAAAGCGCATATAACGAATTTTAAAGGAAAACTATCACGGCTAAGTAGACATGATTAGTTCCTGAGATACAGGCGATTAACGGGTTTATACCTACTAAAAATCATCTAAGACAGCGCCAAATAACTTTAAATAGAAAATTGTTTCATACATGTTGATTTTTGAGATAGTTTTTTGTGTTTGTCGTTACGGCTTCGGAACCCTACACTGAGCATGGTCCGACATGCTCTTGCCCGGTTTTGTATTCTATTTACGAGTGATAAGTAAAATAAATAAATATAGAGGGACAACCTCTCACTCATTGACCTAGCCCCAAACTAAGCTCTAGACTTGTACTAAGGGATACTTATTTAAAGTTACTTAAGGCTTGTTAACATTTTATAAAGTAGCAAGTGCAGCTGAGAAGTGATTAGTTAACATGTGCGTGTTAAGTGTTAAGAAATCGTTTACACATTGCTTAGATTGTGCTTTGTGCAGGTGCAAAGTGTAGAGTCAGTCAGTCACTGACAGTGCTACGTTACCATATTTCTACAGACAAAGACGGCAATCCGTAGCGAATGCTATTGTCAGAAAGAGATGAATATTTGTTTCAAATTTAATTGACGTTGATGCGTTCGTGCGGGGAGTACGCGGTCAACTACTTAACAGGCAAAAATAGGCCGAGTGTCTATTCACCTTACTTCGCATTCCCACTTGTCACTTACACGTCGATTTTACTACTCACTTTTCACCAGGACTTGCTACTTCACAAAATGTAAACAGGCCTTTACAATGATGATTTTAACACAACATACTTATAATTCAAAGTATTCAAACCTACTCGTAGTAAATATCCTCGCAAAAGCGAACCCAAGGATCCAACTAACTCTTCCGTTCATTTTTATTCCGCAAAAACACTTCGAAACAGGTCAGAAAAACATTCCCATCGAGAAATAAGGATATTAAAAGTCGGGCCGCGGCACTACGGCATCGCCCGCGCCGCCAGTATTTAATTTTATGAAAAGTCATTAGCCGCATCATTCTCGCGGATTATTTCAATAATTCCGGAAAAAAACGGATAATTCATTCCTGGCAGTACCTTGGTCTAAGTTATAAGCGAGATGGTGGAGGATTTTATAATGATTACATTAAAACGATGAATACAAGTTGTACTATATTTTTTAAATAAATATTATTCGTGGAAATGAAATAAAAATGCATATGATTTACTGAAAATACATGATGTGTACTAGGGTGAAGGCACCAATAATGGACACTGGAAAATAAAAGTTATTCATTTGTTTTCCAACAATCTATTTAGGACAGTATGAATTTTGAATTTAGAGTTAAGTGTCTATCACTGGTGCCTGTCAGCTAAAAGTGTCCATCATTGGTTCCGTCACCCTAAGATTTAATTATAAACCCTCTTAGAAAAAGGCTCAGACTTAATACTCTTTAAATGCAGTACGAAAAATTGGTTGGTTCCAATATAAATTGTTACTGTTAAGAATAAGCGTACTGGGTCTCTATTCTTGGCGTATTATTGTCACCTTTTTATAGCTCTTATTTACTTGGCAGTAAAAGATAAAAAGATGTTTATTCAGTAAGTAGGCCGCACGAGCTCTTTTACACATCAAGTAATGGCGGCCAAGTTAAAAACAATACCATAATCGGGGGGTTATTATGACATAGCAATGCAGTTCAGTGTACGCTGAGAGAAAAGGACAGAGCTATATAGCTGCTATAGCTTCGTCCTTTACGCTCACCGTAAAATAAACGGAATAGCCACATCATAATAACCACCCAGGTTAAAGACTGTATGGTGTTTACCGCTTAGAATACAGGCCCTGCTTACATACGAGCCTAAAAACACGTAAAATAAATACATCGACTAAAAAATTCAATGAATCATAAATAATCTCCTTCGATACAACCTACGGCCACTGCCTTAATGTAATTGTTTCGGAACAATATATATATTTGATTATGTATAGGTATTTTATATATTGTTATTTTATAGAAATTACTTTTAGTGTTGTATTTATATGGCTATTCGTTGTAAATTAATTATTTTCTCAATCGCTCAAAGGTTCACTGGAAGAGATCCCTTAAAGGGATAAGTTCGCCTTTGTACATCCCTGTTATATTTTTGTCTATTTTATAATTGCTATTTCTTGTTTGTACAATAAAGTGTTTACATACATACATACATACATACATACAATAAAGTGTTCACATAATTATTACGTACATACCAAAAATACATGCACTAACTTGTTAATACGATTCTGACGAGATAACTTAAGTAGGCTCACCGGTAAAATTCGTCAATGAATTCAAAAGCGCCTTGTTTTAGTGGATCACCTAAGAAATAACCTCAAAAAGCCGTCATCTCCTAAATTGCGTCTTATCCCGTCGTTCCTCCCGCCTCAGACAGTCCGCTCCCGAGGTATTTCTCGGCGCTAAACGGTTTTAGAGCTACTCGTGTGATATTGTTTTTGTTTTCATGTCTGAGGACGAAATTACATTGGAGCCGTGTATTGGATGGTTAGACGCTATAGCCGCGTTGTAAAGTCGAGCTCAATATGTGTACACTTTGGGTCCATATTTATTTATTTATTTAATTAGACACACCAACAGTAGCACAAACAAATGCGTGTACAGAAGATAAAAAAGAAAATAGTCCTGTTTGTGCACCAATTACAGGTGTGCAACAGCATTAGCATTGGCTCATATAAAATTGATCTTTCGATTTTTTATACAAATAAAGATTTGTGGATATACTCATCATTACTCCGAAAAATGTTGCTCATACGTTTTTGTTCATACTTTTTTAAGTCATAACTATCGCAACTCATAATGCATTTTTTCAAAAAACTATAACTTTTTTTTGATTTTTATCAATCTAACCTAACCTAACCTAATATTATCTACACGGAAGATATTTAATAAATTCTGAACAGTGTACAGTTCCATGAATATTGGCGTTATAAGTTCAGATGTTTATAAGTTCCGATCGTTAGTATTTAAAAAAAATACCAAGAGTATGAAGAGTGATCATTAGATTGTAAAATTATATGAGATACATTTTCTGAGTTCCAATAATCTAATTTGCAATTTTATATGAACTTTGGCGCACCCTTACACTTTAGTTCCGTGTCTATTTAAAGTGGCATACATGAATTATTGTCACAGCGATTAAAGTGAGAAGGTACTAAAGAGAAGTTAAACTCGGCAAAAATATTAGGTACGAGATTTTTTTCATGGTCCTTTCAATTTTATATGCAATAGAGAGCACTTTTAAAAACTTATGGACATGGATGAAAAGTGTTTTCTTACGTTTATTTTACTCCTAGGAGGAAAATGAGGCGCGTCTCCGTTTTTCAAAAGAAAGGCTATCCTTTCCGATGTTTGAGAAAAAACAATATGATACCATGTGAAGAACAATATAATTTTACCGAGTTGGAATACAGCCCTTGAGGATTATGATAGAATGCCTAATGTAAGGCATTAAAATGTCACCGGCTGTGTTATTCCCGCGTTATCAAAAACACAAAACAAGTCAAAATGACGCTTTTACTACCTGTTGGAGTTTAAACGAAAATGGTTTACTTTAGTCTATCTTCCTTTACCTCGAGTACACGTACCACCAAAATCAACTATGTCAGTACTCGGTACATTGAAGCCCCAACATTGTCACCCAATATGTAAACCCTTTATAAAACTTCAATGTAACGCAAACCGGAACGTTTTAACGTTTCTTAAAGTTGCGGTTCGTTTTATTGCTCCCCGAAGATTGCGGCCGCAGCGTGCGAGTTAATAATTTACTAGTACTTTTTATGGGCTCGAAAAACAAATATAAAAGGTTTCATTTTTAATGAAGTCTCTAGAGAATTGGGAAAGTGCGTATCTTTACAAATATATATTAAGAAGTCAAATGTCTTTTAATGTGCTGAAAACGCCATTTGTAAAATTGAAGTTACACTAAGAAATTGTACGTGTGATTTTTTCACGAAGACGATAACGTGAAATGGTTTCAAATTTGAAATGTTCCTTTACTTGTAGTCTGCCAGAAAAGTGTTATTCTCTTTGTAGTGTAAATTACTTAATAATTCATAACGTGAAGAAAAATAAACTAAGAAATTGTCGCTGAATTTATTATTTTGGATACAAATTAAATTATTTTTATACATATTAACTTGTTTGACATAAACCCAAACCAATACAAATCCAAATTTAAATTTTATTGTAGTTATTTATTGATTTGAAATAAATTGCGTAGTTTGAAAGACCTAAGCATACACACAGAGCCACAGACGGCGGAAAGCGACTTTAAATAAGGAAAATCAAGATCGTTTAAATTCTGAAAAATATATCAGTCAGTAAAAATTGTTTGATTACCAGCCTCTTTAGATATTCTTAACGCCTGTTTTTATTGCAAATTTGCGATATCAGTCTTAATATTTACTTAAATCACATTTTTAAGTGTCTCACGTCGCGGTCTTGGCGAGTTATGAGCCTAATTCCGTTGTAATAAGGGCGAGGCTGGTCGCACTTGTAACGTGGAAGAGAGGACGTCCTCGGGAGACAATGGCGGTATTGTTTTGTCTCTGGTATGAAATATTTATGAAGCTCCAGAGGGCTTGGGTTGGGACAGAGAGAATTGAGAAAAACCACGTAAAGATTCATGATTCAAAGTTGCTATGTAGGAAACAAGTGATTTATCTAAATGTTTTAAGAAAGTAATGTCAATCTAATTAACTGTAAAAGGAGCGCCCTGGCAACCCTACTGATAAGGGGGCTCTAAAGTCCATATCCATCTAGAATATTAAGATTGCTTATTTTGAAATACCTAATCGACCTTTTGCATGTAGGCAAATTAAGTGATATCATAATACATTATGTATAACATAATAAGTTAGTTCCTTTTTTACCTTAAACAATCACAGTACAAAATTAAGAAGTGACTTTGCGGAGAATTACTTTTTCTCTACACTTTATTACTCCCACTTATCCTGATTTTTTGGGATGAAAGGTAGCCATTGTATGTATGTATGTAAACTCTTTATTGCACATAAATAATTACAAGACATGTTTGCATCAATATAAATAATGTACATAGGCGAACTTATCCCATATATAGGCCATTGTCATTATGTAGGGTATAAGTTATCTCCAATACATACAACCCTGACATGCACATACTCACTTACACAAACATGCACACTCACAATCATTATGAATTAGTAGCACTGCACTGATCAATTATTTAATCGACGAATTCGATAATAGTCAATAATAATAATTCGGTTCTTCTAGGCCACTGTCGAGAGTGCTCTCTGGCGACGGCTAAATAAACTGTCGAGCTAGCGGCCGAGCACGACAAACGCTTGTTTTGCCGACAGTACCGCCGCGGGGACAGCTGTGCTTGACTCGCATTTGCGCGCGACTGTCCTTGGAAAATGTTCATCGATAGTATCTCTAGATCGAACGAATTCGTTAAATATAGTTTTTATTCCAAAGCCTTTGTTGAAGCGTAAATACCTATTGCTGGTCTTAATGCAATATAGTCGTTAACATATACCAATTATACAAACGGTCGGAAAGAAAAAACTATCGACGACTTTACTGTATAATTTTGGTGCCTAAATATTTTTTCATACACACACATAATCTGCCGATGTATTTGCCGGGTGCTGCTAGGCAAGACCGTGGAACTGACCGCACGTGCTTCTACAAAGCCCACTAGAGAAAATATTCTTTATTCAAAGAATTGTCCTCCCCGCGTGGTTGCCGGGTAAGAATAGTGCCACTCCATGTCCTCCCGTGGATGTCGTAAGAGACGACTAAGGGAATAAAGACTGTTAGGCAATGGGCTTGCAACCTGTCACTAATACACTGGTAAACATCTTAGCCTTATTGTGCAAAATGTGGTTACAGAATTATTAACGAGTTTTTAGAGTTGTTAGTAATTCTGTAGCTCTGCCTACCCCACTCTAGGAATAAAGGCGTGAGCTTATGTATGTATGTTGTCCTCCGGTGTGATATTCATGGAGTTATTTCTATGACAAATCTAAAGTGATTTGTCTATAACTCGACATTGGCGAAATACACGATGTATTGTTAAAACAAGGAGTAAAAGCCATTAGGTGATGAATTAACTTTTACTCGTCAGTTAATACGTGACAAGAAGAGGAGCTTAAATAACTTGTAACTTTAATTTTAAGAGTGCAGAAAGAGAACGTTTAAAACAATAAATGTCCTTAATATTGTATGACGAATAGTTCTTTTTGCTGAGTATAAGTAGGTTGCCAGTTAATAATGTAAACAATAAATGGCTACAGATTCGTTTCTCTTAATATTTCATTAGTTTTATTTGCTTTGTATTTGTTAACGCGACATTGTAAATAATATTTAGGTTTCTATAATTTATTTCTCGGAAAAAAAATCGCAGTTCAGTACTATGTCAAAATAACTTATGGAACGATCAGCACCTTCAAGTGATCAAAAGTGAGATAGACTTGCATAAAAACAATTAATCAAGTTTTACTAACCTCAAAATTGCAAAATTACGAAGACAATCTTAAGGCTAAAAATGCAACCTTTAGGACTTAGTTAAAATGCCTCTAATTCGTAGTAATTTTATCTGGTTTAAATCTGAGAGTATTAAATTATTTTTATCAACCATACTTAGGACTAACTTTTATTTCATTTTATTTGCAGTCTCCTATGCTACTCGACAATACCATGTTGCCTTTGACGCGTTATTGTATTGTCAACATTACGATAGCTTTCATTGACTTGACGTTAATGGCAGAGTTAAAATCAATGTGATTACCACGTCAAAGGCAATAATGTTTTCAGCCAGTAGATAAGAGGCCCTGGGTATTTTATGTAAAAGAAATATTTAAAGCGTCTAACATTTATTTTTAAAAGACTTATCGCTTTGTAAATCCGTTTCACCACAACAATATAAAATCAAAGGCCTATAATGAACGCGAACCCTTCCCCAAGTAATAAACAACATCACAGCTCAATAGAAGCTGTTCACTCGACCCTTAACTAACCACTGACCCACTGCAAACTAACAGAACCAACATAAAAACAACCCTCCCACCCCACACTTAGTTTAAAACACCGTCTCAATTTAAAATGGACTGTTCTAAATATACCACCAAAACGTTATGGTCTTGAGTTCTTTATAAATCCCGCTTCCAACCATTTCAAGTTAAACTGGATGATTCTTTCCTGCCAGTATGCAAACTGCCAGTATCACCTGAGCTCTGTTAGTGCTATTCACGTTTCGCTTCTCAGGTTAAATTATATTGGCGATTTACCACCAGAGCTACATGAGCTTTGTTAGTGCACCCTGTGTTGGAAATCAGAGGTCTTAAAGTGTTTTTTTGGAACAAGATGGCGTCCTAGTGACATATTGAGGAGTGCTTGCGATCGACAGTGATGTAGCGCGGAGGAACGTTCGCACTTTACTTGAAGCGTGATGGTGAATTTTAAGTTTTGTGCTTGGAAGTGGCAATAGGCGAAACATGGCAGTAACAGATTAGATATTTCCTGATTGCCGTGTCAGTAAAAGTATCGGGAATATATTTTGTTTGTTAATAAATAGCGCTTGCCTATTTTGAGACGCAACTCATTTTTATGATGAGATACAAGTTTGTTGAAATGATTTAACATCTGTAACAACAATGGTTATTTGTTGACGCTCCAAAAATCATAATTTCCCAACCAGCACTTTATAAAAATTATAGTTTCGTTTTCTTTTGTTTTTGTTAATTGTGCCAAATTGTCGATGCTGTATACTTAGCCAGCTAAGCCCGTATTTCTACTTTAAACATGTTTATTTAAGGTATTTGCATGTAGTTTTTGTATGTATTTTGCCACTGACTTTAAGTATTTGTTTAATAGTATAATTACACTTTATTCGTTTAGTGTACCGTCCGTCTGTCACTGGTAATAATCGGGTTCAACCGACTATTTTCATACAAACACAGTTAATAACCGGTTGAATTGCATTCCCTAGCCTCTATGCTAGTACTTTTCAATGGTTGTCTATCTATCACTTGTCGCGCGTGAATCACAAAGGGATCCATAGAAAACCAGCGTTGTAGCACCGAGTGCTGCAACACATGTGATGCTGAGTGGGACCCTTATTGTGGTCACATTCCATCAACATCAGCATTAGTTCAAGCTTTATTTTGTTGGTGGAGGTGTGTTAATTTTCCTTTTTCTCCCTTTTTCTTCACCAGGTTACATCAATAGAAAAACTGATGTCACGCCGTACGTTACAGGACTCGTTCTTACATGCAAAGTAAGAGTAAGACAGCAATATTATAGTTACCTGCCATACACCACTGTGAAACGTTGATTGTTCACCAGCCCCCTAATGCCATGAACGACATTGTCATGAACAAAGCAATATAGGCTGAGATATTACTCACTAAAACCTTATTGCTTTTGACGTGTCATCGTATTGTCAACGTAACGATAGCTCTTATTTACTTGACAGTAAGCAATATTGTATAAGTAGGGGAAATTGAGAGTAAAATGACATGAACGACACTGTGTTGAACAAAGGAATACAGAAACAAAGCAATGAACATTGATTAGCGAGGTGTTCTAACAGTGCTACGCCGAACGTAGCGCGCTACGTCGTTGGGGCTCGTAGCACTGTAAATAATTTTTCATTAGGGTCATGTGGGTTACGTTTATTCGCACGAATTGCTACTTATTATCGTTTTAACCTTTATTCTATCTACTTATATAAAGCTCTTACGGTACTGACTGACAGAAACTAGGAACTTAAAATTTAGGGGTATATTCTTTAGTTAGCCTAGGGCTGCATTAAAAAGATTTTTTTTTAATCTTCGTCTAATGGAAAGATATAAGAGCATGATGAAATCTTTTTTCATCAGAGTTTCAGGGTTTCCAAAAAAAGAATTCCATTTCGCTTGACCCTAGGGAACACCATCCAACTCATCCCCTCTGCTACGGCCGCAGCCTCTGTTTCAATAGACCGCCTCCAAGTGTGAGCTGTACGGGCACGAGCGTTAATTTGTAACCCATTTCAAGAAAAATATGCTTGAAGTCGTGAATGTCATTAGAGATGTCACGACATTTGTAACTTTTAGGAAACTCAATTTTATTGTTGTAGATTGTCAGATTGAATTTAGACCTAACATGGGTACCACATCTCGTGACTGTACGTACGAGGGCAACCGGAGGGGCTATTGCTTAACGCACTCGTAATCGCAATTGTTTTCATTTTGAAAATCGAAGGCTTGTCTGCATACAAAATGAAAGCAATTGTTCCACTTTGAAGTCGATTGCGATTGCGAGTGCGTTAGGCAATAGACCCACAGGTCTTCTTTTCCCCTAAGTATGCCATGCTGCCGTCCTAAGCAAAAACGCAGTAACTAAGAAAAACTTCATGTAGTTATCAACCTTATTTATAATGATATAGAATTGAATGTGCTTTGCTGATTGGATTTAAGATACTGCTTATTGGCTTAGGACGGTGGCATGTCAGAAAAAACGTTTGAAGCGGTGGTTGGTATAAAAATTCAAAATCTAAAAATAAAGCATTATTAGTGGTGTACTCTACCACCAGTACCACCACCTAATTTTTTAACCTACCGATTTGAGGCAGTGTTCGTATTGTTATGTTCCGGTATGGGGATAAGGCAACAGGAGAAATTTCTGACTTAGAAACACTTCATCTTAGTCCTTAGGGCTGTTAACGCATTGGTAGTCTTAGGATTGCAGTCTTAAGATTGCAGTCTTGAGAATTCAAGTATCTATTATATAGGTCTCAGATCTCACTTACAAACACACAGGCCATTTTACCATACCTCCACTCACTCTCGCCTGCTAATCCTCTTTCTTAACTCTTCTTTCACCGACCAAACCACCTTAGTTTTTTTTTTCATTAATGGAAAATTATGAAAACATCCCGATTTGAACAAATGAGGGTCGTTAAATGTGTGTTATCGTCACGAGTAGTGATGCGCCGTTGCCAATTTCTCAAATTCCCTGAAAATTGCCACTACGATCAATATTGCCGGCAACATTTACAACAATATTCCTACGCTGGGCAATATTTCCGGGAACGGCACATCACTAGTCACGAGTGTATTCATACGAATAATGCTAAAATTAAGGATACAGAAATCACACATTAGTATATTAAGTATTACCTACTCGTAATAATGTAAGTAGTGCATGAAGAGGAAGCGAAAGTGGTATGTTTAGACCGGTACATCTGGCGTTCCATAGTCTCTTCGTGCCCCATTGGTAGACAGGTGTGAAGTTATGGATGTATGTATGTAGATATGTGTCAACCATGTGAAAACATGCAATCGGTATTTGAAACTTATTTATTGTTAAACTTGTTGGAATAAATCTATTCCAAAATACGTTCTAAATTTAACCACAAAATCCCAGTACAGTCGCGTTTAAAACGAACCGTCAACAAGGAGCGTAAATCACTGTTCATTCGAGCCGGTATTGCATAATGCGCCTTAATACGGTGGGGTAAGGTGGGTTAGGCCTGGCAGGGTCGCAACAAAGTCGCAGAGTGATATGCCTTGAACAAATGAATTATTTATTCAGTGAAGGAATTAACATATCTATCAAGAGAGTGGCGTGGATGAACGAAAGTTCGAGGAGGTAGGTATATGGAAATAATTTAAGGAGGTACTTATTATTTATTATTATTACTGAAACTTACCAACTTAGTTACCTACCATAAAAAACATTTTAATCGACAGTTGTTACGATAAAATTAAGTCACGCAAAAATTTAATTTTTTTATACTTTGTATATTTTAACGTTTCCAATTGTTTCATTTGTCAGAATATTCATTTTCTCAATCTCTCAATATCATTATAGCATGAATGTTTGTTCTAAAATGTAATGATTTAAAAACTAACCTCACTATTTTTTGATACAAAAATGTTCGTATGATATAGTTTTTTTAGGTCGATGACATTAAGTTTAATTTAATTTTATACAAAATACTGTGGTTTATTTTATTCCATTTCATTTTTATTCATAAGTTCTTATTTCTGTGTTACAGTGATTCTATTATAATGTAACACCTGACTGTATGTTACTATCGGTAAAACACAATAAACATAGAAAAAAATTGTAAAAAATTGGTTCAGCTGTTATTAAAGAGAACCAAATATTTTTAATTTTACTTACAAAATTAGTTAATTCTATTACTGAATTAAGACGCTTGTTTTTTAAGTAGTTTAAAACCAACAAGCCTCCTCCACATCTTCGCGGCTCCCCTCCCTTAATCCGCCCATTGCAAACCGGCGGTTTTCCCAAATTGAAATTTGCTGTTGTCAGTCTGTACGAGTAACGTATAATGGAGTGCCGCGTCTCCGCGCGTCTTGGGTGAACAAAAGGATTGCTAATTTCGAGTGGGCTTTCTTCTTAAAGGGTGTTTAAGTTATTTAAAGATGAAGTAAGAATAATGAAAATTATGTATTTATTTTGTAAAAAGCGTTTTTGCCGTAATAAAATATCTGGGCACAACAAATTATAATAATATAATAATATAATAATAATAATAAAAACTACTCTATAATTCTAACTTAAAATATAAGTTTAAGGTTTATAACGTATTAATTTTCGATAGTTTATTTATTATCTATACATGTCAAACTATGAAGTGGTGACCATACCGATAGGGTTAACAATGTGACCGTCCATGCCGCCGAGCAGCAGTGTTAGTATTGTTTTGTTCCGGTGTGGGGAAGACAAGTGGTGAAATTACCAGCATAAAGGAATAACGCATAAAATCGAGCAAAATGTGTATTTAAACCATTTACTACCTCAATTTTAATTCAAGTAGAAGCCATTAGCAATTTTACTATTAATTATTGCTATAGCCATTTATACATTATGTAATATAATTAAGTTAAAATTAAGTTTATATTTATTGATTTATCCTAAACTATAGCAAGTGTCTGTTAGGAAACACTGTTGTACTAAAACAATTAAAAAAAATATTAAAATTAAATAAATTAAAGTTGTACCAAAGGTGTCGCTTCCTGTTAACCTTTGGGCGAGAGAAAGAAAGAAAGAAAAAGTAGCAAACGATAGACAAATACTAAAGTACAAAATATAGATAAGAGGAAACTATAGAAACATAGATCTTATAGATGAGAGGAAACAATAGAAATATACAATTATATCTAGTGATACACGTTGATACCGGTAACAGAACAAATACGGGTAATCCAATCCCGTACAATTTGCATCGCACTCTACGCGTAAATGTATCTAGCATTGCTAACGGGCTGGTATAATCCAGGATGTACTAAATATTCTAATAGATCCGGTAAGTCAAGTTTCAGGGCAGAAACTTTCATAGTGTCGTTTATTATTTTACATGAAAATCATTGCTTTGCACATTTGATCTTGCACCTTGTAATACATACATACATTATATCACACCTGTTTCCCAGAGGGGTAGGCAGAGACCACTTCTTTCCACTTGCTACGATCTTGACAAATTTCTTTCGCTTCTTCCACATTCATACATCGAGTCATGCACGCACGTCGGTTTCGGGTACTTAAGATTCGGCCCTTTTCCAGTATTTCTCCGATTTGACTCGAAAAAGTACGCCTAGGGCGGCCCCTTCCGACGTCAATCTTCTTTCATCCATCCTTTCCAAATGACCGAACCATCGAAGCATGCCCTTTTCAATCTTAGTCACTACATCTTCTTTAATTTATTCCACATAGTAACAAACACTTCGTTACTTTTTTTATTGCGAATCGATTTATGCATAAAATCTTCCAAGTTTACAAAGCCAATACAATACCTCCTACGTAATACATTACCGCCATTGTCTATGTAGAACTCTAAAAATAAGTACAGTGACATATTGCTGAGTGGCGTCAATTACGACGTCACAGAATCACCCATGGCAACATTATCCTACAATTGTTTTTTTTTATTTCCTTTGTTGTTTTTATTTTGATTTTCGTGTTGCTATCCTTTTTTATGATGATTTTCTTTGTTTTTTTTTCATGCTTGTCGAATAAGTTTCTATTTTAGTTATTGATATTTTGATTAAATTGACATGTGAAATAAATGTAAAATCCGTTATGATTCCAAACTCTAAGAAACTTAACAAGCTAGAAAAAAGTTAAAAGTAAGTTATGTAACGCAATAAAGAATTAATAAAGCAAAAAAATACAAGACACCATCTTGGATTACCGTCGTGAGTCATAAATATTTCTCTATCCAATAAGCCGCACCTTCCCTTCATCCTGTATCAAATAAAACTGTAACAAACCAATTTATTCTTCTACAATATCACCCATGCGTCGGCAACGTAAAGCCAATTACACACTTCCAATTTCAATATTGCGTAAAAATAATCCTAAAGGATCATTAAAGCGATCCCCCTGTGTGTAGGGGGCCTGTAGAACCGTATTGAGGGGCCCTAGCTGCCATATTGGGACAAACGTCATAATTTAGATATAGGGTGTGTGTAATTAGGCCTGCTTTTATAGCACTGTGGAACGCACCTTTTGTGACAGGGCGTGATGCAGGTTTTATTCTGTGTTTTGTTTGGAATAACTTGGTGACGTGTATGACGAGGACAGATTCCAAGAGCCCTTCACCAGAACGCAATACGCAATATTTGACAGTATCATTTGAAAATAGAATTGGATGAATCTATTAGAAAATAGTTGTATACTTCTATCTTAATAGTATCAACTAAAGTACGGTCTTAACTGTAATCTTTACATAGTATAAAACCAAGTTGTTTCCCACCGTCTGTTTTTCCGTACGTACGCTCAGATCTGTTAAACTATGCAACGGATTTCAATGCAGTATTCGTCAATGGATATTCAAGAGGTTTAAATATAGGTCGGTAGAATTATTATAAAGATCTATTTTACTTTAATTTGAGGAACATTTAGATTACCTAATTAAAAAAAAACAAATCACTTTGATTGTTATAACATTTTGCAGATCAGACGTCATAAAATATTATAATGCTCTACAATCGAACCAAAAAACAAAGCACATTGTTTTTTCCAAAACAGCAAATTTACACATGCATGCGCTTCCCAACATTTTGTAATATTCCGCAACAATAACTTAGAACAGTTCAGCTTTTCCAACCCTTTTGTGGCCGTAATTTCTCTTTGTCAACATCCTGTATTATTGTCAGTCGTATTTTTCCGGTAAAACCTCATCAGATTGAACAATGCGCGGGTCATCCCGTTTACCATTCCTATATTGTGACGGCTGTCATTTGGACCTCTTACGCTTTTGTCGTGGGCGGCCATTGTTAAAATTTTACCAACATATTTTTACAGTCCCCGCGTACTTTATACCAACTGAGCAGGGTTGATTCTTGAATGAGTAGAGCGGCGATAAATTGGGTTGTGGATGACGTTTGACCGTTGTCAGCGCTGAAAGCGGTGGAAAGCGGTTTGACCGCGACAATGGTTGGATTGCGAAGGATTTTCTGGGGTGTTTCATTCATTGAAGTTGTATGTAGGTTTGAATATATTGTCATAACCCTATTTTTTGCTCTGCAGATGGCGTGTTGAATGTAAAAAGTAATTAGTGATCGGTTAAAAAAAGGAAGTTGATTGCGTTTTATAGCTTAATAATAGAATAATTTTCTTTAATAGTTGAAAGGGGTAAATTAATATTTAAACAAAACTACTAACATCATAAATAAACGCATGTTTCTTACCTTAGGTACTAACACAATTGAATATTAGATCGCAAAGTGTCCGATCTATGGACGTCTTTTGACCAAATATTTACATATTGATTGTTTTATAATTATGTATGTATGTATGTAAATACTTTATTGTACAAACAAGAGATAACAATTATAAAATAGACAAAAAAGTAACAGGGATGTACAAAGGCGAACTTATCCCTCTAAGGGATCTCTTCCAGTTAACCTTATCATATGAACATATGTTATGATCATTATCATAGGTTCATTATTTCTTATTTTATTCGTTATATTAAACAACGTAATAAGTAATCAAAACTCTCAAAACTATTACAACAATTTGTCTGTAGGAAAGTCTCTTCTTTAATAATCTGTAAAAAATAAATAATCCGCGGCGTGGGCCTCTTTTAAACAGCCAATCAAAACTGTTTTCGTGACCTTTGACGTATCAGTGTTCTGCTTCTATTGGCTGACGAACTATATCACGTGGATTTTCGTTTTTATTACCCTATAGAAGAAAGAGGACCTTTTTGACCTGGATGTATGTAATATAATGTATGGTTCTTTGTTCCATGTGATGTTCCGATTTCAACAAGCGAAGTGTCACATTGGCGAAATAATAAATAGATACATGATAAATAACATTACATTGACGACATTATCCAAAACAGTTGTGTTTTTAAAGCCTGGTTTTTGACTTGTTTTAAGTACCTCTAAAAATCCAGAGCGTTGGCGGCCATTTACAAATGAGTCTTTCTAACTTAAGTGCATTACCTGATGCTCTTACGGTGAAGGAAAAACATCGTGAGGAAACCTGCACATTCGAACAACTGAGTGTGTAAGAGGGTACTTGTGCCAAAGATCCTAAAGGACCGAGGTCTGTCTGAAAGGGCCCATCTCTAAGATTAGATAAGATAAGGATAACCTCTAAAAATTAAGTGTAATGTATTCTTGCCATGCTAGGCGACTCCTAGGGTTGTCCAAAGTTCTGACAGGTGTAATTAATCCCGCATAAGCTCCTGCGCAGTTCGCAATGTCCGATCCAGTCACTTAGCCCGTTAGCGATCGAGTTGCCAAGTGAGGGCCAAGTTTGTTTAATAGCCGCATAGTGGGGGGATTGGAAGGCTGACGATATAACAACGATATTAAGGTCGCATTATTTGACCTTCTGCTGGAGTTTCTTGCGGTGCGTCTTCTCCGCAATGATGGTCTTGTCCAAAGCGCTGGTAGACCCACCCTATATTACCGACGTGTAAAAGAGCCCTCATGTGGCCTTTTTACTGAATAAATATTTTGAATTTTGAATTTGTTCATGATGTGACTTAAGTGTGGCTATTATTTGAAAATAAAAGTTATTCTTTTGTGTCTCTCCTCAATTGTCATAGTCGACAGGAACTTTCCAAACTCCTTTTTGTTTAATATAAAACAAGAAAAGCGAAGCCCCTTGATATTTTTAGATCAGAAATGATTATTTTATAAAGACACAATTTGCAATGCAAGTATCTTTTTAATATCTGTAAGTATATAGAGGTACATCGTAACTCTTACATTTTTCATTATTATTGGCTTGATTGATTATCTGTTGTGCCTTCAGTTCACAATAAAAATGTCTTAGAACCACCATTTAAAATACTGTAAAATAAATAATTTTGCTTAGTTATGTCTGGTACTTTTGTTAAATTTAAAAACCAATTCATACATTTTCAAACAAGAAAAATATAATCAATAATGGACAACGATACAAAACACAAATTAACTGTCGACGTAGTATCGTAGCCTCTGAATAGCCACGTGGTCTACTAGTACGAGTAACTCAGTTAGTATCTATCCAGCTGTTAGCTTCAAATTAGTATCCGTCTAGGGAGGCAAGCGCTTGATCGAGCTACACGTCTATCATAACAGCTCGAGTGCCAATTTCTTCTTTATTACCCTCACAGCAGGGTACACGCTCGTGACGTATGAGTAAACCTCTGTGATAGACCAAGGCTTTTCGGGCTGATTGAAATTCTTATCGAAAACTTGATGATTTTTTTCTAACGGTCTGTAGTTGATTTTTATCATACACACAATATCGAAATATAATGAGGACGAATGATTAATATCCGAAATTACATAATAACTTAATAAGTATTTTAATCTGCAATGTTTGTGCAAAATGTGGTTACAGAATTATTAACAATTTTGTAGAGTTGTTGGTAATTCTGTAGCTCTGCATACCCCACTCTGGCAATAAAAGCGTGAGTTTATGTATGTATGTATGTGTAATTAAGAAATTTATTTAAGTGCTTTAAGTGCCAAATAAAATTTATTTCATTTCAAAACAGTTTTCCCGAAAATCCGGAGTAAGTAACGTTCTGTAATTTGTAAAATATACATACATACATACATAAACTCACGCCTTTATTCCCAGAGTGGGGTAGGCAGAGCTACAGAATTACCAACAACTCTAAAAACTTGTTGATAATTCTGGAACCACATTTTGCACACGTAGGCTAAGATGTTTACCAGTGTATTAGTGACAGGTTGCAAGCCCATCGCCTAACAGTACTATACGCCTTTATTCCCTTAGCCGTCTCTTACGACATCCACGGGAAGACATGGAGTGGCACTATTCTAACCCGGCAACCACACGGCTCACAAAATATACAATAATAGTAATTATGATGCTGAATACAAATTCAAAATAACGATGATTCCGAGTGACCATCACAAGTCCAACAGGGCAGGATTGACTTGAAAATTTGCATAATTATGCAAATCCGATGACAATACAATAACATGATGCTACCGAGTTGGTATGGAAGCAGAGACAAAAGGTTGCATGGAAACTACCGCAACCAAATATTCCTCTGAAGTGATGAAAAAATAAACTTATTCCGTACTTAGTTGAACCAAGTTTAAATTTCGTGTCATCTCTTGGCATTTTTTAAATATTTTCATGAGGAAAACATTCCTCGAGTACCTACGTTAATTCAGGTTCGAGAATATAATAAAAGTGGATGGTTTGTATGGTCATCAAAATGGGATCCTGCTGTTTGGACAAAGTATTTTTGGTCAAATGCATGGTTTCCCAAATTTTGATTTCCCAAAAATAAAATACAACACAAAACACTTTAAATAACACAGCTAAACAACAGGCGGTCTTATCGCTGATAAGCGATCTCTTCCAGACAACCTTAGTAGTGATGAAGTGTTAAATTAAAATAATTTACACAATATTTTTTTTTATTATTGCTACGTATATTAGGTTAGGTTACTAGACTAGATATATTAGGTCATTGGGTTACTAGGTATTTAGAGTATACCCTTTTAAAATACATTCAACATTTTTTAATGTACGTCGTGACAAGATTACCGACGCTTGCTTTCTTTATTTGAACATCTTCATTACACAATCTAAAGCGTAACATTTCAAATGTAAATCCTCACACTTGAACACTCTAGTATCGCTATAAATACTGTATGAGTCCCGCTTCGGTCTTGAGTCCCGAGCACCGGTGCTTGAGTTTGAGTGTGAGTCTGCATTCCGAGTCGCTTCGGTGCTCTCCTGATAATAAAAATAAATTGTATTGCTACGTGTATGGCTTGTAATTTGTACAACTTCAGACTTTGTTGGCTTAAGTGAGTACAGATTTACTGGTAAGGGTAATTTAAGTTCAGATGGTTATCTGAGATTTGTTCTTGTTTTATTGTTTTATTTTTGAGTTACTCGTCGCATTCAGCAACATTCAGTGGAACTGTTCAACTGTTTTATGTTATTATATCTGAACTATACTTATATTATAAAGCTGAAGAGTTAGTTTATTTGTTTGCTTGAATGCGTTTATCTCAGGATCTTCTGGTCCCGGCCATTTGAAAAACTGTACGTAATTAGGCTTTAAAACACTCCATTACGCATCAGTTGCATAAACTATTTTTTTTCCAGCCAAAAAAACACCATTAACAATACAGCATTTAATGTCGTATTCTATCTGTATCTTCAGACTTGGTAAAAAAATTGCAGTCTTAAAATTGCAACTTAAAAATAAAAATAATTCAAGAGCCTATTTAACACTTCTAAGGTTGCATTCCATCATACTGGAATAAGTTCTTAAACCTAGATTAAACGCCGAATTTATATATAGGTTAGTACTTTTAATAGGTCAGTGGCAAGTTACCAATGGTAACCCCAATCGTGCCCAGCCCCACTAAATCCAAACTCCCATACACATGGTGTTCTTAAATCGTGTAAATTATAACGTTGCCGTTCAAAATGACTGTGATTTGAATATTTTAGCGGCAATATATCTCGAATATTCGTGGAAAATTACTACACTTCTTATTCATGTGAAAGTATAATAATATTGGGCACTAACATCTGGCGGTACACGTTAGGCCACGAGAAACAGTATACTATAAAAGTTCTGTTTTCTTGATTGTTGTAACAGGAAAGTGTTCGCTTCAGGTTTAAGTCAGTGCATTGGGTCTTAAGGAAGGAATTAAGTCTTATTGGCATTGAGCCATTAGAAACAATGTTTTAGTACTGAGAAGTTTACACTAAGTTGGCCTAAAAGGTAGAAAATAATTAGGGGTTCCGGCATTATTAATTACTTGCTTCTGCCTGCGACTTCGTCTGCGAAGATTTCTATAATCGTTATTCCCACGCGTTTTTTTTAATTTTCCGAGATGAAAAGTAGCCTATGAATAAATCTAGTAGTATTTAAGACACTGTTAACAAAGGACGCTAACTATTCTGAAAATTTGACAGTTAAAACATTAAGACCAAGAAAAGTCTAGGGCAAATGATTTTAATAAAAAAATACATACATACATATACATACCTTCACGCCTGTAATCGCAGAGTGGGGCAGGCAGAGCTACAGAATTACCAACAACTCTAAAAACCTGTTGATAATTCTGTAGCCACACTTTGCACAAATAGGTTAAGATGTTTACCAGCGTTTTAGTAACAGGTTTTAATCCCATCGCCTAACAGTACTACAAGCCTATCTCTTAAGTCATCCATAAGACAATGGAGTGGTCACCTCGACAATTAAATATCAAATTGACTTTTTTTTAGTCACTCAATAATTTTTAAACTAAGAAGTATTTGTGAGTATTAGTTTCCGTGGCCTCCAGTGTTCATTTCTGATTGTTTCTACATTGTTGGCCCACATTATACAGTTTCAGTTCGGCCTGTTTGAACAGTACCCCGTAATTTTGTTATAAAACTTTGATTTTCCCGATAGTATCACAATGTCGGGTGAAATGTTTTGATTGTTACATGAAAGGTCGTTGTAGATGGTGCCTTTATATAATGAAATAATGATTATATTTTGTTAAACATTTCCTTGCTTTAAACTGACGTTATTATTAAAGTGACTAAGCAGTAGCTTTATTTAAATGTTCATCTAGGCTAAAATTATAAAGATATTTTTTTTGTTTTTTTTTGTTTATAACCTATAAGAAGTACTAGAGCGATTTTGTACATTATTTCACAAGTATAATGCTATCACGGGCAATAGCTAAAATATTATTAATTTTTTACACAAATGGACCTTGACTGCAACACTGAGCACTAGCTTGGGCTCTGGATACTAGACAGCGATGTACAGATAAACGGTGGAAAAAAAACAAAAAATAAAAATGAAGAAGATCGTGAAATCTAGAGTATCAATTATAGAGGGTGTTTATTTTTTGAATTTTCAGCTGAGTTTATTCTGGCTGACAAGCGAATTTCAGAAAATCATTGAATTCATTTTTGTTTCTTTTTAAACATAAAAGAACGTTTCCTTTTGGTAAAATGATTAAACTTAAGGATTTAAAGCAGTTCCTCTCCAGAGCCCATATTTTTTTCCACCCTGTATATATAAAACTATGCTTAAGTGCCCGAAACCGACGTGCGTGCATGACTCGATGTATGAATGTGGAAGAAGCGAAATAAATTTATCAGGATCATAGCAAGTGGAAAGAAGTGGTCTCTTCCTACCCCTCTGGGAAACAGGCGTGATTTAATGTATGTATGTATACTTAAGTGCCAAGAAAACGTACTATATTAGCGTAAAAGTATACGTGGTCTTGACACAAAAACACTTGCCTTTACCTGGAATTAAACCTTAAACCACTAGCTTCTTACTCACGGTCACTGCCAACCAGGCTAAGTCGCCAAGTAAGCAGATAATCTTTTATTTCTGGTTTTACATTGGATAAACTAAAAAGTTCCCGGATTTCCGAACGTTTACCGACATCTTTGATTACACAGTAGTTCCGATTTCTTCATATAAATGTAAATACGTGAGGGTGAGAATTACCCCCACAATGGGGTTTGATTTTCACTGCGGGGGACAGAGAGAATTTTTATCGGTTTTTTTTTGGGTTCCGTTCTATAAATGTATGGTTTTTGGTGAGATACTGGGTTCTAGAGTTAAAATTAGTATCATTTCTATGATGAAAGAAGTTTTTTTTAAATTATAATGTTACTGTCTTGTGTCATTAAACTTCAAGTTGCACAAACGCTCATTAGAATTAATGTCGCTCCAAGTCACTTGCTGCCGCACTCAAAGACGTCAATTAAATTTAATGCTTGTTTAGTGACGTGTTGTCATATTCTATTGGCTTAGCAAAGAATGTGACAGCAGCAACTTTAATCAAGCATTAAATTTAAATGACGTCTCTGAGTGCGGCAGTTGGTACTTTGGCAAAGTAGAAGGTGACAGAAGGTGTCTTAATGAGATATTAGAGCTAATATAAACGTCAGTGCAACTGGGTGTCTGGGGTAGAGCCACTTACAATCTAGTGACTCTAGTCCCTTAGAGGATATGTTTTTGTTTTCTAGTACCCATACCATAAGCCTAGAGCATAGTTTAGGATTATTTCATTCGTAGATTGTCGCCAGACATTAATTTATTTGTAATGTCGATAATGTAGTAAGTTAAATTTTACTATCAAGTAAATAAGAGCTATCCCATTGTAACAATACGATAGCATATAGAATAAAATAGATTAATTTATAGTCTGTGCCAAGAGACAATGGCAAAAATGTAAACACTACGAAACGAACCTATTTACCAAAATTACTCGATAATCATGTGCTTTTCATGATCAAGTAAATCTTAGTAATGATTAATTCACTTGATAACTATTTAATAAAAACACGTTTGATGAATATTTGAGGTTATGTGTCAAACAGTACTAATTTGTTGACATCATTGGCACGTTCAATTGACACAGACTATATGTCAAAGTGGGATAGGCCTTGAAGCCTGTTTTAAGAGATTGGCATTATATATTCATTGGTTATTTCCGTGTAACAGAACTTTTCTCCATGAATATTACAAGTCGCAGACTATTTTCTCGTCCATTGCCTTTGTTCCGCCGCGCTGTTCCGAGCTAGGCAGGCAGATGATTGGGCTAAATCCTATAGAGCCTTTGAAACCTTATTTGGCACGGCCACACGAAATGTAATAAAGAAATTGAAAAAATTGAGGATTAGTTAGTTTTCTAGAGAAATAAGAATGTTTATAACGTGATCAGGATATTATTTGTGATAGTGCTATTTTTATTTCGAGCAGATGGTTGGTAAGATGGTAAGTGTTTTTTAATTCGAATTTCTCAGCAAAATATGAAAATACCGTAAAAGACATCACCAAAAGTGAAATTCAAATTAAAATCATTCAAGAAATACGGATCGTACAAATATATTAAATTGTTAATTATTTATTTATTAGACAGCAATTCAAATCAACCGTTTACTCATAAACTAGCTTCTGCCTGCGACTACGTCCGCGTATTTTTCGACTATAACTTTTAAATTGTCCATTATGAAGCTTACCTATGTGTTAATTCAGAGTATAAGGTATTTCCATTCCAAATTTCATCCAAATCGGTCCAACCGTTGCTGCGTGAAGAAGTAAGAAACAGACAAACACACACGTAGGATTAGTAGGATATAAAATTTGACATGTATCAATTCTTGAAGTCAGTGACGGTGAAACAAGGGTAAATTCAAAAACATAACAACTCTGCCGAATGACAATTTTATGTACATTTTCTTTAACAGAATGTCTTAAAACTAATCAGGAAAAAATAAAACTAAGTCAAAGTTGTAGTAAGTTTAACTGCGCTTATTATTCTAGTGAAAAAAAGAGTACGGAACCCACCACGAACGAAAGCTCGAACTTGCCACATTTTCCAAGCGTTACAAAGAAAAGTCAATTGGCTCCTATTGTCAACTTGGAACACATTTCATCCTACTCGCACTTGCACTTTGATATATTGCCATTTCATTTCAGATGCAGTTTTTGTATGACTTAGATTTCATTCGGTGCCCAGATCATTGATTTCTTAGAAAGCTGACCTCATGTGGAGCCACGACTGAATGTATTAAATTACTGTTTAATGCAATAAGGGTTGAATTTAGGGTGGTAATGGTGAAAAATAGTGTGAGTGATAATGAAATAGAATCAATCTGTGTAGATTCGATTTAATTTTGTTTATTTTGATTTTTGTTACGGGGAAGTAACTGAAGTTTTTTAATTCTGTTTTATGAGAAAAAAATATTCTTCATAATAATATAAGTTAAGTATTGTAGCTAGATTAAAAAAATAGTTTTCTCAAATATATTTGAAGAGTCAGAGATTCGTTTCTTTATCAAAATATAATTTCGTTGAAAAATTAAATTGAGAACTGCAAAACTTCTGGTATAATTCTACGTCGGTGTATTGTTAAAGTAATTCAAATACACACAAAGAAAAATTCATTGCAAAAAATAAAACTCTATAGTGTATAGTCAACCAATTTGATTTCTAGGCCACTTTGGACTATGTTAAAGTGACGTTGTCAACCAAAACGTAAGAGACTCCCTATGATTTGGTTTACAACGCCACGTTGACAAAGTCCATAGTGGCCTAGGAATCAAATTGGTTGACTGTACGTTATATTTTTTTAATATTCTAGAAGCTCATATGTAATAAACGTCACCATTCCCAAGAATTAGTTACACCCCCTTTCATCTAAATTGTCATTATTGGCGAGGGGAAGACAATCATTCCCTGCATCCCCTGCACCCTAGATAGCGGAAATAATCGTGGCTTGATTGAAATTACTAGTTTATAACCATCAAAGATAATCTCAGAGAAAAACGGCCCTTATAACTTTGATATTTTACACATAAAAACCAGACCGACAAATGTTTATACAAAAAAGACTACAATTGGAGTCCTTGGATTTGTTAGGTCACAAGCATGAAATTTAATCTTCCGTAAGTTTTCACAAATTTTTACAGTGGTTTTACTACACACACAGTATTAACAGGCGTACTTTTTCGAGTCAAATCGGAGAAATACTGGAAAAGGGCCGAATCTTAAGTAGGTACTCGAAACCGACATGCGTGCATGACTCGATGTATGAATGTGGAAGAAGCGAAAAAAATTTGTCAAGATCGTAGCAAGTGGAAAGAAGTGGTCTCTGCCTACCCCTCTGGGAAACAGGCGTGATTTAATGTATGTATGTATGTATGTACAGTATTAACTGACACTTGAAACTGGGTTTTTATTTTACTTTGGTTTACATCTTGCTTCGATATTGTAACCATATTGAAGACAATAATGACAGCTCTTATTTGCTTGACATTTCTCCACGTAAAGTTGTCATAACTGCAACAAGATGCTTACAATTTTGAAGCAGGATAGGGTTATATAACGTGGAATAGAGCCCTGTTCAGTTAAAACTGATTGTGAATAGCGACTATTATTTTAGAATCTATGTTGCCGGACAATTTCTATGCATTTTCTAAAGATCACAAGCGATTTTCAATCGATAGTTAGAAAAGTAAAATTGATGTTTTACTCGATTATTGACAATGGGTGGAGAAGAATCATAAATGATTAGCCTTTGTGCGTTTTCAGCACATTTGGCACAATTATTTTAATAGGCTGGGGGCCCAAATTGTCATAAATTACAGGCGATTGCGCCGGAGTTGACTGCAGATGCATAATGGTAGGTAATGACTCAGTATTAATGTTATTGAATTATGGCCATTAGTGAGTGCTGACTATAGTGGTGTTCTGGGAGTTTTATTGATATAAATGATAACGATCAATAGAATAGTGAAACTAGGGGGAAACTATGGTGATGATAGATCCTTTTGTTTAGATAGATAGTGCCTTTTGTTTCTTAGTTAGGTATTTAATTATATAAATGCAAAAGTAGGTATACTTCGTTTCTGTGTTTGTTCCATCGTCACGCTTTACGTTTCAACCGATCGGCAAATACCTACAGTCACGAGACGAATTTGGTACTCACCTTGGGTCCAAAGCCAATCTGACATTCTACAACAATAAGGTTGAGTTTCCTAAAACTTTCCTAGAACTCCGTCAGTTCGACGAAGCAGTTTTAATAGGCATCATGTTCTCATAAGTGTTTTACTTTTAAACTCGACGCACCTAATATTAACCAGCGAATTTAAGTAGTTCCGTCAGAGTGTACAAAAATCATTTTACTGCGTATTTTCTCAATTAATTCGCTTGATACGTCACGACTGTTTAACACAGCCACGTGGTCTTGTTTGTTGACTTTAACCAGGCTACCTAACAAAACGGAGTATAGGTATTAAACTGTTTACAATCCAAGACGGCGCGGCCTACTATTTAAATTGATATTGCCCGGTGGCAGTTAAGATGATAAAAATGACAACTCTCCAAGTATAATGCGACGCTATAATTTCACTATTCCATTATCAGACAGAGGTTATTAAACGAACCCCCCCCTACCCCCTTAGCGTCTGAACGAAATCGGATTACACCGGACACTGCCGACGCTACGAAGGTCACGGTATTGTTATTTGCGGTTTAACTTAAAGATAAAATGATCTCGAGTATACCGGTTGACTTCTTTACCGGAGATAATGTCCATGGTGGTGGGGGTGAGAGAGTAACCACTTTGTCAGTCAGTTACAATCTGATTTAATTACAATTACACATGCGTATATGTATATAAATACAACGTTAACTTACTACAGTACTAACTAAAGCGCGCTAGCTACACGTACAGATAATGTCTAATCTAAATGCAATTCATCAATACGTGAATCGATAACAATAATTACTAAACGTGGCTACCGGCACAACTTCAAATATTGTTAACTGTACTAAAAAGTGTTTTATTTACTCGGTTTACGTTTAAGGTGCCATTTGTTTATAGGTAACTAGCTTCTGCCGGCGACTCTGTCCGCGTGGAACTCGTTTATATCGTAGCTCCATACAATTTTTCACCCTCTATTTCATACCCTTAGGGGATGAATTTTTGGAAAAAACTATTGTATCTTTTTCCAGGATTCAAAACTATCTTTACACTAAATTTCACCTAAATCGGTTCAGCGGTTTTAGCGTGAAGCGGTAACAGACAGACAGACACTATCGCATTTATAATTTTAGTATGGATTAGTATGGATGTAAAAGAAATGTGATTTGATCAAAAATATAAGTGGGTAGGTACAGTCGACGCCATAAATATATTTACACTTTAGTACCTCGTCACTTTACCCGCTATGACAATTTCGAATGGCAGTTTAAACATGACACTAAATAGACAAGGTATGTAAACATATTTTCATCACACTTGCTCGTAAATAGTGTCCTAACATGCTAGAAAAATCGACCGTAAATCCAAAATAATACCCGTGGGCCTTTTATTTACCATTACGTTACTTAAGTGCGTAATAGCTTTTTTTTAAATATTATACGTGGACTCAAACTATCACAATACGTCAGGACCCCAATTCTTGTGCCATTCGATATGAAGTTTCATTCGAGATGAAATGTCAGTTGAATACTATTTCCTAACAATCTCGCATAATAAACTATTGATCTCATAATTATGTCACTAGAATCGGACTCCGAACACGTTTGACATTATCTGTGGTAAGCCACAGACAATGATGTAGTCTGCCGCTAATAAGTTAAAAATATGATCTTTTGTCTGATTTTATTTCATTTCCTCGCAATTGTGATGAAAAACATTGTATGTTACACGGGTGGTAAAGGAAATACAAAGCTCGAGTCATTAAAGCCCTCAGCCTACGGCTTCGGGCTTCTAACAGACTCTCGTTTGTAATTCTTTCTTTACCACCCTTAATACACAATGTACTATTATGGCGTCGACTGTACTAAAAATTGTTACAAAAATACTTGGTGAAATTCCGAATTGCTCGTCAAAAAGTCTTTTAGTAAAAATATAGCGTTAGCGTAAAATTTACGTGGGCAGTGTTTGAATTGCGTAGGACGAAACCCAAAGAGGATTAATACGTGGGTGCAGAAAAAGTGCTTATTCGCTAACAAATTGACTGTCTGTTGTTATTTTTAATAGCCTGTAATAAAAAACGAATCAATCAAAACCCAACTTTATATTCAAACCCACAAAGTTCACACGCTCGTGCACTTATTCACACTTGTCTACACGTATCGTTTGAATCGCATCCTACTTGGTACTGTCACGGAAAAAATACAAAAACTCCCGCGAGGTAATGCCGGGGGAAAAAGTGCTCTTTTGTTGGGGAGTTTTTTTTTTCGACGCGAAGCGACAATCCCGTCACTCAGCCGGTTTAATTGCGAGCACTAAAACAAACGAGGGACGCCGCTGAGCTTCCGCGTGGGGGCGCGGCAGACGGGCGTCTCAAACGTCACAATTATTTTATCTCGTGCAATATTTAACATTCTGTGGTTTGAATTCTGATAATTTGTGCTAGGGGTTTTATGTGACGGGTAACTGAGCACTATAACGTCGATGATACTACATTAACGCGTGACTAATAAATTTAATAAGTTCCAAAAGGTACCTTACTGACATGCATGTTAAAGTGTATTTTGCACCTTATTTATTTTGTTAGTTACGAGGATCTGTAGTATCATCGACGATAAGTAGTGGCGTGATTTAAAGTTCAACCGAAAACAAATTATTATCTCAAATTCAAGTTAGGACTACTATATAGATTAGCCATTTATTAAAATAAGTATTAGAATAAGACATTGCTTACCTTAGTATTATTTAAATGTAATAATTAATTGAATCGTAAAACGACATATTTTCATTTCGAAAAAAAAAACAAGAAAAAAATACAAATTAAAAATTATGTATTGTAAATGCCAACCGACTACATGAGTTTTTTTTTTGTTCCAGGTATGTTTTTCATCATTACGAAAAATACTTTGACGTCACAGTAAGTGTAATCGCACCACAACATACATGATTGTTTACGAACTTTTAATAAAACGATAATGTATCGACTTAGATAAATGAGGAAAGCCTGCATAAAAATATCGAAAAAATAAGAGATATATTTAGAATGCATTTCCGTCTCTTGAGTAAAAATTATGCAGCATTTCTAGAGAATGCAATTTAACCGGTTTTTAGTTTCTGTTTCTGTATGAAAGTAACCGGTAAAACCCGGTTATAACCGGTTATTTGCATTTCCTAAGCATTTCCCACCGCGTCCCAACCGCCCGTTTGCTTAAAATCATGTGTACACTTTACACATACGTTCATGTTTTTATACTTTTAATCCTTTCCACCAATGACAGTAATTTGACGAGCACATTGTCCGACCATCAGCCAATCAAAAGCCGGAATGAGACCGTTACGGGGCAATTCTGTTTTCAAATTGTTTCATTTAATAACACTTTGAACGGCAATTTGTACGCGATTTGATTTAACGATTTGATCTTTATAAAATGGCTGTACAATGATAGCTGACCGTTAACTAACACTTATTTTAAATAAGACAAAATTACAGCCAAAGGATTATAAAAAGAAAATCTTATGAAGAGGAGAATGAGGAAATCTTGGAGATTTAAGGGAACTGGGTAGTGATTCTGTAAACAACGCCGGTCGTGCGGACTATCGAGTAATACCAAGCGGCGAGATTAAGTAGTCCCGTCAGTGCGAACAAAACATATTGTAGCGCGTGCATTTTCAATTTAGCAGCACGATGGGTCGAACGTTTAAGGCTACTTAATTGAAAATGCACGCGCTACAATGTGTTTTGTTCGCACTGACGGGACTACTTAATCTCGCCGCTTGGTATCACTCGACAGTCCGCACGACCGGCGTTGTTTACAGAATCACTACCCTGCCTAGCTGTGGAACACGGGCAGTGATAAAAAAAACCGGCCAAGTGCGCGTGGAACTCGCGCATCGAGGGTTCCGTATAAATTTAGATAACATGAATTTGAATTTAATACCTACCTCTATGCGTTCATGAGGAAATGGGTAGTCACTTTAAAAATATTAAAAATATTATTACTGTATGATGTAACTAAAAATTTGCGGCTTTCGCAATTTATCCTTTATCTGTGTTATAAGACGTTGCTTTGTACCAAATTACAAGATTCTGAGTTCACGGGAAGTACCCAGTAGGTTTTGATTCTCTTGCGAGTTTTGAAAACTTGCGGAAATTTGCGGCATAAAATGTCGGTATTCAGATAATTATATTAATCTAACTTTGGGTTAGATTAGATTAGATTAGATTTATTTATTTCATTTTGAAAATTTACATGTCATTTCTAAATTAAAATACCATGAATTCACAAAAAAATCGAGTTGGTTTGAGTCCCGCCACATAAGTAGTAATTAATGTTTAAAATCTGAATATGCTTACTTATTTCAAAAATTCATACATTGTCACTTTTAAATAAACTGAGATATCGCAAGTATTTAAGGTTCCCTCCATGTCCCGTTGTTTTTTCCAAACTGGGGTGTGATTCTCTCAAAAACTCGGTCGGTAGAACGAACGAGTGTGTCGCAGCGGCGAGTTTACGAGTAAGTAGTCCCGTCAGAGCGAACAAAACACATTTTAGAGCGTACATTTTCCATTAGGCAGAAGACAGAAGCCATGCTGCGTTTTTGAGAGAAATGCACCCGTGTATTTAATAAAAATTTTACATTTATTCTCATCAAGTGCTATATACTATACCTGTCTGTACGTGTGCCTTTGTCCTGAATCATCATAGTGTTGCCTTCACTACACACAGACGCAACCCTATAGTGATTTACTCATCTCTTTCTCACAAGGGTTTCTGTCATGTCACGTTAACATGTCATCTCGAGTCGCCCCTCTGGTCAGATAGCATCTGCTGACGGCTGATGGAAGATTAATTGCAAGGAAAATAGAACAAGATTCGAAAACAGGTTTGATATTTAAGTAACACGTTAAGGGAGTAGAAGGGTGATTTTGTAAATTTAAAATAAGATAATTATAATACCCGTCATATGAAAAGTTTAGTTAAGTCGTAGTTAAAGAAATATAATAAATAATATGAAATTTAAAAGAAAACTTCAACAACAACCAATTTCAAAAACAAATAATAAAATACCTCATTTCCACTTAAACCCCCTTACTAATAAACGGTGAGTAGCGGTGGTATAGCTAATAGCTATACAATGTTTTGTCCTTATCTGTCAAATTCAAATGTCACAGTGACAGATAAGGACAAAACGTTGTATAGCTATACCACCGTTACTCAACGTTTATTAGTAAGGGGGTAAAGGTTATTGCAGACATAACCGCTCGGCACCGGATCAGGGGTGAGATTCTCTTAAAAATGCGGTCGGTCGAACAAACGAGTTAATGTCTCAGCGGCGAGTTTAAGTAGTCCCGTCAGAGCAAACAAAATACATTTTAACGTGTGCATTCTCAATTAAGCAGCCTTTTACGTGCAATCTCATCGACAGAAGCGATGCTACCAAATTAAAAATGCATGCGAAAGTGTTGTTCGCTCTGACGGGACTATTTAAACTCACCGCTGCGACATTCACTCATTCGTTCGTCCGAACGCTTTTTTGAAAGAATCACACCCCAGCTTTTAGTGAGGCATTGAAAAGTGAGCTTTGAATTGTGTTAGTACGATATATTTCTAAGTGGCTGACGTGCGGCAGGCACCCGGCTTTTGTTTTCACTTAAACTTAAACAAATGTATCGTACTATCAGAAATCAAATACCTTTCAAAGTTTGACCTGAGGCGGTGATTCGGTACCAAGCAGAAAGTTATGTCTGCGACAACCTTAAAATGTAAATAAAGATAGGATTCTCAAACACGGCAAAATCAATGCAAAACTTTGTACCCACTCTTCCCTAGCATTGTGTCGGGACACAAAAGCAGCTCTCGGCGACACAAACTTGACATCGCGACACACGCGAGATTGACGCGCGATAGTGTCGCCGCAACTTGAGATAAAACCCGCTCTAGAGATGGGAAGATTTCGGTGACAGTTTTCCATAGCGGGGAGGGAGAATTTATTTTGGCAGAAAGATTGGTAAGGAAATAATGGTTCCGTGTTCGATGTCTTCATTAAAATTTTACCATTTTGTTAAAGACTTTTGATCTAAAGATCTTTTTTTTTTTTTAATAAATTGACTCACTACTGATAATTTATAGAAATAGAAAAAAAAGATTTAGTTTAACCGATTATCTGTTAGTTTTTCACTATTTGTGGTTTAATGAGGCTTTGCACTATACACATATCAAATTCCACACTAACGTTTAGATGATACATAATATCTAGCTGTTTCCGCGCTTACTTCGTTGGGCAATAAAAAAATGAGTTATATATAGCCTATAACACTCACAAATAACGTGGCTTTCTATTGGTAAAAGAATTATCAAAATCGGTTTTGTAGATCCAGAGATTACCTCTTTATAATATTAGTATAGATACAGATTAGTTGTTTTGTTAATTATTTGTTAGGAAATCTCAGGGTCCCGTTTGGCACCCTTCGGGTACGAACCCCAATAAAACACAAAAATACCCAATTTCAAACCACCAAAACAGTAGGTATAAAAATAATAATGATCGTTCCTTATTTCTTTCTTACTCTCTTCAGTCATTAAAGCATCCAACTTTGGAAACCAAACATCTTTACTCATAAAACAATTAAATTATAACGTTGAAGCTCCTAGCAAAATATGTATTTTATCTATAGTCAAAAGTTTCCGATAAACGCAAAACAAAACATGTGTTAACACTAAACCATCAGAAACCACCTAACTACACCCGGCCTCCTAGGGGACAAAATAAGAGATTGAACAGACAAGCATGCTTCAAGTAATAACTTGTACAACAACCACTTTACTAATAACCCTCCAGTTACTTGTAACAGGTCAGGCAGAGTTCTGAAGGGGAGGTCAGGTTACATCGGTTGTTGGGTTTGATTTATTTGCTATACCACATGTGTTATTATTTCGAAGTGCTTGCGAGGTCTTTGTGGCGAAATAACCGTCGTGTTAAGTCGTGGCTTGTTGAGTTCCTTTGGAGTTATTTGTTTGAGTATTTGTATCGTTTCTGCGTCGAAATAATCGGCATTTAGTTTTTCAAATTCTTCATTAAATTCATTAATTTTACCAAAAAAAAAACAATTTACGTCCGCTTAAATACTAATTATTTTAAAAAGGTGTAAAGTTTTTAATATGATTACAGATTTACAGCATCGAAATCGAACAATTAATCTATGAAAGTGAAATGCAAAATTTTGTTCTTAAATTAAATATTCCTAAATTATTATCTACCTAGCCTACAAAGTTACCTTTAATAATAAAAATGGTATCTCCCCTTTGAAAGCTCTGCAAATTGTTAAGTTGGCACGACTTCCCCATTTAATGAAACCTCCTATTCATAATAAAAAAAGTTTAATAATTCCTCAAGGATTCACAACAAGAATTCAAATTGAAATGTCATCGCGTCACAGATGGCGTGGTAGCATATTGCAGTCTATCGCACCTGATCTTGTGGTTCGATTTGGAACTTTAAGTGGAGGTTATTAAGGTTGTTACGAGGGCTGCTACTTATGTAACCGGAATAGAAAAAATAAACAAACGTACATGGCTAAATATGGTTTTATTGTTTTTCGAAGTATTCTCCGTGATAATCGATGCACTTTTGCATACGTTGAAACCAATTTATAAAGCACTTTTTCCACTCTGACTGAGGTATCTCCAAAACGTGCTGTCTGAACGCGTCGACGGCATCTTCACGGGTCGAAAATCGTTGACCACGTAATTTATTCTTTACATTTGGAAATAAATAGAAATCATTGGGTGCCAAATCAGGGCTGTAAGGTGGATGACCCGTTAATTCTATATTTTGACCTTCCAAAAATCGAGTCGTTTCACGTGATGTATGACAGCTGGCGTTATCATGGTGCAGAATGATTCTCCGTCGCTGGTTGTTTTTCCGTATTTTTTCAAATACTTCCGGCAAACAAATGGTCGTGTACCACTCCGAATTAACCGTTTTACGATTCTCTAGGGGCACTGTAGCCACATGGCCATTAATACCAAAAAAGCAGGCCACCATTTGCTTCAAGGTGCTTTTTGCACGAGTTACTTTCGTAGGGTTCGGCTCATTTTGAAACACCCACACCGTTGATTGTTGTTTAGTTTCGGGATCATACGCATAGATCCAGGATTCGTCACCTGTGTAGATATTATAAACAGCTTTTGAGTCACCACGGTTATATTTTTTCAACATTTCCTTGCACCATTCGACGCGAGCCTCTTTTTGATCCTTAGTTAAGTTGTGCGGGATCCAACGCGAACAAATTTTTTTCACAGCTAAGTGTTCATGTAATATCTTATTAATGCTCGTCATACATATGCCTATAGTCGCCTCTATCTCGCGATACGTAACATGACGGTCATGCATTATAAGTTTTCGCACAGCTTCAATATTTTGTGGTACAACGACCGATTTCGGGCGACCATCCTTAACTTCGTCCCTGAGCATACTACGTCCACGATTGAACTCACTAAACCAGTGATACACAGTAGTTTTGGATGGAGCTTCATCACCAAAAGTCGAAGTTAGTTGATCTATGCACTGTTGTTGCGTTAAACCACGCCGAAAATCGTAATAAATCATAGCACGAATATTTTCACGAGTGAGTTCCATTCTTGCAGCGAGATTAAAATTTAAACCCGCCAAAAACAAAAGACTAGCGTACATAAGAAAAAAAATATATAGCGGCCAGTATTAAAAAAAGTTCAAATTTTACCATGGAGGTCAGATATAGCGTTTAAAAATGTTGGAATCCTGGATTCCGGTTACTTAAGTAGCAGCCCTCGTATAGTTAAGTTCTATTAGTGCAATGTGCAGCGAATAATCGGTTTTTAATGAAAAGATTAGCGCGCGGCCATTGTCGCTGAATCAATGGAACAGTCCGGGAATTTTCCAATTTTGAACACCGTTTTAATTTCTAATCGTTTCCGATGAAGTTTGAAAACTATTTTTCATTTATTTCTCATTCAGCACAGTTTTTGAACAATGTTCTTGAAATTGTGACCGATTTATGCTGCTGACATTTGGTTTGGTCTTTCAAAGTTTTCTTTAGTTAATTTATACAACTTTGAGTTCGTTAATATGTATGTTAAGTTCAGAATGCATTGCATGACGACTGTGAGAATGTTGTTATGAGCAGAGCCCGGATTTTTCGCGGCAAAACAAAAGACTGTCGCAATCTAGCTAATGTAAGAAATATTTTAAGATACATGTAAAAATAAATGAATGAAAATGTGAAAATTTCAATGCTGATCATTTCAAGTGGCACACAAAATTGGAGGTTAGGGATTTCAGTGCAAATATTTTCTGGCATAATTCAATTTGTTGAAGAGAATTTCTAGAATCTTCTAGCGTTTGATATACAAAGGCACGTACAACAAATATCGCGCAGAAACGCTGCAGTCCCAAAGGAAATCTGACCAACAGACTAATAACAAGAAACTCCTTTGTTACGTTCTCTTTGTCAATCAACTTTGCACTTAATCAATCAGAAAACAAAGGCCTTAATCACCTAAAATGTCGATTAAAAACGTCTTTCATCGCGTTTTCATTTCCTAATGCATCCATTAGTACAGAAACAAAAAGACTTGAAGAATCGCCGGCTCCTGACAATGGTTTTAATTAAAATGTCCCACTATTGGAGGGGCTGGCACGTCGAAGATTGGGATGTCAAAGCGTTGATGGAAACTGATTTGTGTAGGCTGTTTTGGATTTATTTGTACGAATGTTTTTCGATGAAGTCGAAGACAATTAGCGAAGACATTGATGAGTTATTATGAAGAGATACTAATAACGTAGAAAGAAGAGGGCGTTAGCTCAACGGTCTAAAGTTATAAGAAAGCTTTTTTTACCGTTGTACAGTCAACAGCATAAATAAATGATCATTTATGTACCTTGTCACTATAATGTCGTGTTTGAAATGTCATACAAAATTGTGAAACGATTGAAACCGACAAGGTACATAAATGATCACTTATTTATGCTGTTGACTGTACATACATACATTAAATCACGCCTGTTTCCCAGAGGGGTAGGCAGAGACCACTTCTTACCTGATCTTGACAAATTTATTTCGCTTCTTCCACATTCATACATCGAGTCATGCACGCACGTTGGTTTCGGGTACTTAAGATTCGGCCCTTTTCCAGTATTTCTCCGATTTGACTCGAAAAAGTACACCTAGGGCGGCCCCTTCCGACCCGTCCACTCACTTTCAATCTGTATATCTCTCTCGTCAATCTTCTTTCATCCATCATTTCCAAATGACCGAACCATTGAAGCATGCCCTTGTCAATCTTAGTCACTACATCTTCTTTTATTCCACATTTCTGTCTGACTTTTTACCATAGTTAGTTTCATGTTATAATTATGTTTATGTGAAACTGTTGCTTTCTTTTATACATAGCGCGCCTTCACACTCAATGGGCGATATATATATATATATTTTATGGGCGATTATAATGATGGAAGCTGTTTGAAGAAAAACAGCTTGATGCAAGTTTTTAGAAGCAACACAACAATGAAGTTTCAATGGTCACATTTGTATCTCTCAATTTCTTGTTTAATTTAAGGAATCAACTTGCAGTATAACTACTCTCTTTAACATTATAAAGAAACAAGTTTTTACAATATCCTGACTCCTTATTTACATCACAAAATAATATAAAACTTACTGAGTGCAACTGTAACAATTGAAGTTTTTAAGACTGGCTACTCGTATTTAGGCTGTTCGTATTATGTACAGTCAGCCAAAATGTGTAATACCACCCTACGGTTAAAGTTCATTTGCACATCATGATACCCACAATTTTGATTTTCCGTTGCAATAACAATTATGACACAGAAATGTGTCAATCTTAGCGAAAATTAGATCATACAGAAACTCTTTTCAAAACTGGACCACTTTCTTGGCCGACCGTACATATACATACATACATACATACATAAACTCATCACGCCTTTGTTCCCAGAGTGGGGTAGGCAGAGCTACAGAATTTCCAACAACTATAAAAGCTATTCGATAATTCTGTAACCCCATTTTGCACACTCAGGCGAATATGTTTACCAGTGTTTTAGTGACAGGTTGCAAGCCCATCGCCTAACAGTACTACACGCCTTTATTACCTTAGTCGGCTTTTACGACATCCACGGGAAGACTTGGAGTGGCACTATTCTAATCCGGCAACCACACGGATACATAAAGATCTTTGAATCCACCTCTGAATGACACCTCTATTATTATTCAACCAAATACACCCAGTACTCTTGGACGATGGGCTTGCAACCTGTCACTAATACAGTGATAAACATCTTAGTTTGATTGTGCAAAACGTAGTTACAGAATTATCAACAATTTATTTAAGAGTGCTTGATAATTCTGTAGCTCTGCCTACCCCACTCTGGGAATAAAGGCGTGAGTTTATGTATGTATGTATGTACACAACCATGATCAGAGTAGGTACTATTAAAACCTGACTACTATTTTAATACCAGTACATTCTGTACAAAAAGCTCACACAGTCCCGCTGAATTCGTGTGTTTTAATCTCGGGCCTGAACTGCAAACTAACTTGAACTTCGCGAACCGATCTCACTTGTGGCTGGACCTCAATCATAAATCCTGGTTGAGCGAGCTCCAACATTTTAAACCAGAGCTGTCATCAGAGTGCAAGCGAGGAGCGACGAGCGGGTTCGGGAAGGGAATTTAAATTATCTGGACATTGGTAAAATCAAAAGGAATCACCATAAATAAGAAACAAAAAGTTAGGTATAAAAAGGCATTGTTGTGTACAGTCAACCAATTTGATTCCTAGGCCACTATGGACTTTGTCAACGTGACGTTGTAAACCAAATCATAGGGAGTCTCTTACGTTTTGGTTGACAACGTCACTTTAACATAGTCCAAAGTGGCCTAGAAATCAAATTGGTTGACTGTACGAGTAGATCGTGGTATGCTTAAAAGTAGTGTGTTTAGGTCGTTTTGAAGAATTGATTTTGTACTGTACGTTGTAAGTGAAAAAGTATTTCTAATTACTTAATTATGTGAAAAGCTATCTGTCCCAAAGCGTACCTATTTGCCTACGATGCTCGTATAAAGAGTGAAGGGTCGTGGTTAGTAATGGAACGTATGTTATCCCATATATTTACAGATATGCAAAATAAACTAGGCCACAGTGCCTTCGCAAAAACAGGTATTTATGGAGATGAAAAAGTCTAAGGAAACTTAAATGTTTGAGGACTTTCTTCCGAGTACCCATTGCTTAGTTAAGTGTTATTTTGTTTGAAGCAGTTTTAATTTACAATATTTTTGTTTTGTAAATAAACAGTAAGTAAACAAAATATCTAAAAAACTTGTAAATGTTTCAAAGTAATGATGAATCGCCGCGCTCATGACTTGTTCCAACGAGCAAAAGTTTTAATCCGGCGTCGACAGCCATTGTTCGGCCGGGGCTGATTACTGGCCGACACCTACTTTACAGCCACAGCACACAGCAACGACGCAGCACACAGCGACAGCCACAGCACACAGCTACGTAGCCTACAGCTGTGACACCTTGTTGATTAGTCCAAGGATAAAAAACATGGGTTTTTATTACCAGACTATCCAAGAGACGTAGAGTCACGAGATATAGCACCTTTTTGATTGCCTTTAAAAAAAAGAAGAAGAAAAACATTTATTCACCAACCATAAAACATAAGGTAAGAAAGAAGGCACGCATTGTGTGTCCTCGCGGCAGTGAAATGGACACTGGCTCAGCAAAATGCTGAGGCGTCAGACACCTACAGCGCTGATTTTCAGCCAGTACCGGCAGATTAAGATTCAACGCCTTGTTAGGGATCACCTTGTTGTTAGCTTGCACAATCAAGACATATACCTACAAGCAGAAACAGTGGCACACTTGTTAATGAGCTAGTTGGTATTCAAAAATTCAAAATAATTATTCAGTAAATTGGCCACAAATGAGGGCTCTTTTACACTTCGGTGTAAATCGTCCTCGATATTTCTATAGCACGTTGATTTAGAGCTGTGTTGCACTGTGGGCCAGTCGATGATTCAATCCAAATGAAATTGTTAACAGTTCCGCAGCTCGCAACAGCAGCACAGCTACCCGCGTTTTAAACTATGTCCCACTGTTGATTAGTTAGCCGTTTTAGACATATTGCAGGCTATTAACAGGCTCAGTTGATAGGAAAATGGCTTCGGCCACAAATTTCACCACGCCAACATTCTAACCTACTATGTGTTTGCAACTTTGGTCTGAATCCATGTATTTATATTTGCCTTGTTGTGTGGTTTGGATGTGAACTACATCTGTATTTCGCTATCTGTATCGTTATCTAAGAGCGACCGAGAAAAAGATAAAAAACCCTTAGTTTGGAAGTTTGTGTGAGATTAACTACCTGATATTTATGCTTTTATATTTGTCTTTACTACATTCTAAGTAAATACACATACATACACGCCTTCACGCCGTCATTCCCAGAGTGGAGTGGGCAGAGCTACAGAATTACCAACAACTCTAAAAACTTGTTGCTAATTCTGTAACCACATTTTGCACATATAGGCTAAGATGTTTACCAGCGTACTCTCCTAAATCTACATTGTAAAGTAATTTAGTTGTCATGTCCTAATTTTATTATGGCACATTTGATAAATCAAACCATAAGGACTACAACTTTAAAAAAAAAAACGTTTAGGTGCAAAGTGGTGAGACTGTTTGATTTGATATACTTGGTGCAGATATTGATACTTTTACTTAGTCAATAAATTTTATCTCTCTCTCTCTAGCTTATGTAGAGTCTCACTGCTGGGAAAAGGCCTCACCCTCATCCACCGGCAACATTTGAAATTAGAATAGCAACACTTCAATTTTCTTCTGCGCATCTTCGATGGTAATGATCTGCGAAACGAGAATAAAAATATTTGTTTTCTTTAGACATCTCTTGTTCTGGCCAATCATTGCCAGTCTGGTTTGAATTTATCCAAATCGTCCCACCAACTTCTTCGTAGCTTGCCTCTACTCCAGCTGTCGTTACTTGGGATCCAGTCAGTTGTGTCTTGCTCGATCAGCCCGGATACTGATCCCAGATTTTAATCATGTGATTTATTTAATATATGAAGCATTAGCAAAATTACAAAAATAACTAAGCCCATTAATTTCTAAGTGAACGAAGAAAATGTTAATGACATCACAGAGACGTTTATTACGTGCAAAGCCGAAAAGATACCGCTAACTTTTCTACTAGCAACTTCTCGCAATATTGTAGAGCATTAAATTTATAGGAAAACTTAGCCTAGGCCAGACTTAGGCAAACTTCCGCGCTTCCTTATTTGTTATTAAGTACTAGCTATATTTTATACATCGGTTGGGTAATTTATAGCGGCGCGAATCCATCGCAGGGTACGTACTGATGTTCGGTTTGATTGTATACTAGAACGAGTAATGAACGCAAAGCGTGATAAGTCGTCGTTACTCGCGGTGTAGGCTACCAATCACGGTAGGAACTTTGTAGGCAAGCAAAGTTCGTAAGTTTGATGAAAAACTTGAACACAGTGAAGTGTTACGGAAGCATAGAGCGACCTATAATAGTCAGAATTTGGAAGGAAATAGGTATTTTGAAGTGTAAGTGAGCACTATTCTGTAAAATGTAACATGACTAGTTGTTTCCCGTGTCTCCGTCCGCGTAGAGGTTTATCGCTACTATTAAAAGTACTCATGTTCTTTCTCGGAATTTAAGCTTCTATCTTTTTTCCAAATTTTATTAAAATCGGTTCAGTAGTTTACCAATACGTCACTGCGGGCCTGGTACGCTTGCGTTAATTGCGTGACAAATTATGAATAAAGCATCCGTCACAGAGTACGTATATAAGTATACACGTGTCAGAAAGTATCGGATGTTTTATTCGCATTTTGTCACGCGATAAATGCAGCCATATTAGGTTAGGTTGTTAACTTTTTTTTAATGTGTAAAAACTAACTTAGGTGTGTTTAATTGTTCAAATTTGTAGCACAATTATATATTTGTTTAATATTGTTTCTCTCTTGGGACATTTGACACTCCACAATCAGGTAATAAAACCCTATAAAAACCAGCGTTTTTAAATTGGGTGTATTTTTATCCACACAAACTCCTCTAAACCTTTCTAACCCAGATTTACTCCAGAACTAGCGGAAAGCAAGAGATTTATTCCGCCTCACTTTCTCCATTATAAGTTGCGCTAAGGCCTTTTGGTGTCGGTTCGATGCCCGCGAATAGTACAACGGTTTGCCGAGATTGTGCCGGGTGACTTGGTTAATAATTATATAATGAATTAATGATATTTTGCTTAACGACTCTCTTTTCACTGCAACGAACGAATTATCCTGAAACAACAACAACAACAATTCGCAATGCACAGACTGAGCGCTCCTCCACTTACAAACTAAAATCATTTTGCATTGAGAAAGCATTCTACTCCGTTAAAGACTTCCTAGAGGGATGAGTATACGTACCGAAAGCCCTTTAGATACGCTGACTTACTAATTTACGCGTAGACTTATAAATAGATATTAATAATTTAATTTAAATGAAATTTAATTATTGTAATCCTGTATATTGAATAATATTATGACACATATTGAATTGGAATGTATAAAATTAGTTTATACTTACCGCATAATGTATTTATTGACGATGTATATTCCTTACAAATAAATGTTCTATTCTATTCTATTCTATCGGCGAGATTAATCAAATCGTCAGAGTGAGTTGCATGTGTGTGTGTCTCTCAAAAACGTTCGGACGAACGAGCGAGTGAATATCGCAGTTGCAAGTTTAAGTAGTCCAGTAAGTAGGCCGCACGGGCACTTTTACCAGCGCTTCGCAAGGGACCACCGTTGAGAAGAAACGCCGCAAGAAACTCAACATTTTCACAAGAGCGAACAACACACTTGTTTGCGGGTGCATTTTCAATTTGGCAGCAGAGCTTCTGTCGATGAGATCGAACGTATAAAGCTGCCGAATTGAGAATCCACGTGCTAAAATGTGTTTTGTTCGCTCTAGCGGGACTACTCAAAGTCGTCGCTGGGACATTCACTCGTTCGTTCGACCGACAACGCTTTTGAGAGAATCACACCCCAGAGTGTGCATTAGACGGTATAAAACTCGCTTATAGGCTCAGGGCCTATTCTACACGGTAAACACAATATCGTTTTTGACTTGTTATCGTGTTGTCAACGTTTTGATAGCTCTTATTTTCTTGACAGTAATGGCGGACGAGTTAAAACAATACCATAACAGTTCAAATACGATTTGGAATTTACCGTTTAGAATAGAGGCGCTGTTATCGTATTGTCGACGTTGTCATAACTTTTATTTACTTGACAGTATGGCGGCAGAATAAAAATCACTACATAGTATAAAACAAAGTCGCTTCCCGCTGTCTGTCCCTATGTATGCTTAGATCTTTAAAACTACGCAACGGATTTTGATGCGGTTTTTATTAATAGATAGAGTGTTTCAAGAGGAAGGTTTATATGTATAATAAATCCTGTTTCATGAACGGGTGTTACAGAAAACTCACATAAACCGAAGCGAAGCGAGGGCGGGTCGCTAGTAATAATTATAAAACGTCAAAAACAATATTGTTTAACGTCGTAGAGTAGAGGCTCAGGGGGGTTATTATGACATAACTATGCAGTTCATTTTACGGTGAGTGTAAGGGACAGAGCTATGGCAGTTATACACGGTGGAATTTAATCGGTGATCAGGAATCCAAAAATCTTAATTATCAATCTACACAGAAACCAATACGTGAGATCTCGTGCAATATAGCTCACAATCAAATTAATCACACTTAATTAACATCGGTAAAATGTACACTGACTGAATAAATGGACACCCTACTTTTATTGAAGGGAAGTTACTCGTAAGTGTACATACGTCAAGTGCTTGCTGGCTTTGGCGGGAAAGTAGACAGATCAGACGTCAATAAATGATTGCCGCCATTTTGTTATCTACGTTACGATTTGTTATCATGTCTTGTGATGGCTGATAGTTTGAAAAGAGGTGTTAAACTTTTCAGACTAAACCATTAGTAGGGTGACAATAAATTTTAATTAAATTTTAATTTCAACTTAATAATTAGTTATGATAAAAAAAACTTGGTTCCACTTAAGTACTACATAAACGTGACCGCCATCGATTACTGAATTACAAAAATGGGTTCCTGTTCACCGAGTAAATTCCACCGTGTATAGCTCTGTCCTTTTCTCTCAGCGTAAACAGAATTGCATAGCCACGTCATAATAACCCCTCAGTTCTACAAATAAGCAAGTGACGTAAAACTTTAACAGCTGTTAGCAAATGGCCGCGAGCCTCCCGATAATTACCGGGTTCCGGATCATTCTGTAACGGTAATATAAAATGTATACAGCAAGTACAGGTTCTGTGAAATAACATGTTATTATCTACAGGGGGTTTATATTTCCTATCAATGCGGTTGCAAATTGCTATCATTATAATAGCTACTATAATTATGGGGATGTTTAATAGTAATTGCTGGATTCTATTTTAGTGTAACGAAAATGATTGGAAATAGACTAAAGGGAGTTTTGAATTTGAGGTTTTTTTATCCTGTTTTTATGCTAGGTAAGCATGATAACAAGTTTAAAAGAGATATTCAAATTCAAATTCAAATGGTTTATTGCATGTTACTTTACAAGTATTTAAAGATGGAATAATGAAAAGGTATTCATGTGACGCCTTGCAAGGGAATAGCAACAGGTTTATTGTTAACACGTTATATCAAATACAATTATATTTAACTTAAATATTGCACACAGAATTAATAATTTCAGGTGTTTGAATTAAAATATAAATTGAAAATTTTACAAACCCTTGACTCAAAACAGTCGGTAAAAAAACGTCTACAAAGTAAAAAATAATAAGTGTTGGCCCTATAAGTTTAATTTATAGTAGGTATTAATATTTTGATTCAAGCGTCGCCACGTCGGGGACCGCTAAGTATCTGGGGTATTTTATATTATTTCATTTACTTAGCGGTCCCTCGACGTACCAAGTTTTTTGTAGTTAATTGACAAATTGTGTAACTTATAGTCTGTGTCAATTGAAATTGCCGAAGATGTAAACAAATTAGTACTGTTTGACACATAGCCCCAAATATTATATCAGGCGTGTTTTCATTTTAAATATCATAATATAATTAATAGATTATTAATCTTAAACTTAATGTGTGAAAGTAAAGTTCAGACCTCACTTCATCTTTAAAAGCACGTGATTATCGAGTACATACATACATACATAAACTCACGCCTTTATTCCCAGAGTGGGGTACGCAGAGCTACAGAATTACCAACCACTCTAAAAACTTGTTCATAATTCTGTAACCACATTTTGCACTTTTAGGCTAGGTTTTTTTTTTTGTTGGGCAAATTGGTTTATTTGGTTGTGTTTACATCTTTGCAAATTTCGATTGGAACAGACTATACTTAGTATTGTAAACGTGACATGTGTAATAATAAACGTATCATACATAAATACTTTTTACTACTAAACTTATCATATTATATGAAACCACAACTACAACTTATTGATTTCTTATTTTGTCCCAATTTCCCCCGATTGGCCCGATTGCGTATTGGCATCTCTCGTTGTAATTCTGTCCGCGACCGCAAATTAGGTCTTTGGAGCTGCGCCAGCGCGGCGGGAGATAACATCGCGTTTCGCCGTTTGCTAGAAAATTTAATTGTCTATGTTATTATTAAATGATAAATTAATAGCGCTGAACTAAGTGCTTTATGTTATATAAGGTGCTAACAAATTAGTCACGGATATTTTAAGAGATAATACATTACATTAAAACAATTAACTTTTAACTGTAATTAAGGAACCTTTGTATATCATTTTATTGTTTTAATTTACCGAACAAAAAATATAAATAATAATTCATCTTTAAAATAATCACCCCTATTATGTACCTGCCAAGATGTTTAACACTGTTTGTCAAAAGTTGTTTTTCGTAAATGTCATTATGATTCGGCGAGAAAACTGCAGGTTATTAAATACTAGCGTCTGAATGATAGTTTCAAGAGGTTCTAGAATGTCTAAAGATGTCTCATTTAATTATCTTATTAACAGGGTGTTTTAACGTAGCAAATTTGTTTCTTAGTTTTTGCCAAAAAAACATAAGAAAACCTATGATATTTCATACTTAAATGTACTCCGAGAACTGAGTACTATCAGCTGTAAAAATATCCGTGACTAATTTGTTAGCACCTTATTATATTATATCAGAATAATATCGGTTTCTTAACGTAGGTACTGAAATATGTTTGTCTATATATTTGAATTCTTGTTATTTATTAATTATTTAAAGAATATACACTTACATTTAATTCCTAGTTTTTACTCCTTTTAAAGTAAAAACGCGTGCAATATATCAACCATTATTTTGAAGAAAAAAAAACAAAGTAGGGTTTTTTAGAAGTATTATGTTGATGATATCTGTTAGAAAAAGTAATTAGCCTCTTTTGGCACTGGCCGTACTGGCTGTTTAGAGGTAGCAAAAATAAAAAAATATAAGCAGTGAAGAAAAAAGGCGGGCATTGGAACAACCTGTCAAGAGAGAGAAAGCGGTTAAAATATTAAATTAAATATTATAAGAAAACTTATTCGTCATTAAGCCACTTTATACAAAACACTGTTATGGTATTAGTATATTGGTAGTTTCATTAATACATCGTTTTGTTTCATTTTTTTTTCGTAATTTTTGCATTGCGCATCGTTTTCCCCAGTTAAAAAGTGATAATAATTTACCTCCGAAACTTTTGATCATTAAGTTAGTCTCATAATGGGCAGAATACTTCAAATTCCCCCTTAAATAAAACGAGCAATTATTAACGAAAACAAGGAACATCCTATAAACGTCAAATGAAGTGAACAGCAACTTAATGGCGTCGACTTAAAGACAGCTGACATCCGCCATTTATAGGAATAAGCTTTTAAATTTCTCTAATTAAGAGGCAGGATTTGTTCAAACCGTTAAATCCCGACTCGGGAAACAAAACGTGATTGCTCGTCGACTTATAATTTAATGCAATTTCCTCTTTTATTGTACGGTGTAAAGGAGGAACTTTGGCGGTAAGAAATATTTTCTGAACTAGTGTAAAATTTCAGCGGTTGACTATGAAAGTGTGCAAAATTGTTATTTGTTTTATATGCCGAAATATAATGGTGTTGTTATTTTACTATTTTTTGTTATGCATCAATAATATTTCACGTAATGATGTTTTCATATTAGCTCCTACATTTGTATTAACTTTAAATATTAGTTTTTTGCGAAATGTTAAATTTTGTCAATGATTTGTCAAATGTCAATTCTTTATCGTCATCATCTCAGTTAAGTTTTGAAAGTAAAAGAGCTTATAGTAAAAAAGTAGTAACCCAGAAAGGGTATTATGGTTGTTGCAACAAAACTCACAGTTTATCCTTAATTCATTAATAGCTAGGTTGCACCATTACGTCGTTGTTAAAATTTGTGTTTTATTGTTTAATACATCAAAAATTCAAATAAACTTCATTAATCAAAAAAATCTGTTTATTGTTTGTTAACATTCTTAAATATTATTTCTCACTTCACTTGTATCCTCCCACTTGTCCCAAACACCAAGAAGGGTGCAGATCCTCTTATTGCAGCTCGCTGGTCCGCGATGCAGGGCCCGGGCCCCGTGGGCCCCCGCGGGTCCCTCCGAGCCCCCCGGGCCCCTCCCGGCCCCTCCGGCCTTCGTTAACGGTAACGGGGGCTGAGAACTGCACTTTTTGGCGGTTCCGGAATTCCGCATTTTTTGTTTTAAGCTATAATTAAATCACTGACAATGATTGGTTTTGGAAATGGAATTGTGTCAAAAATGTCTGCTGTTGATAGATTTAGGAGTTATTGGGGGGTTCGAATTAGAAGTGTCCATGAGTTGAATGATAGATGGAGGGAGGGATTCAAAGTATTTTGTTTATTTGCTAACTTTCTACTTTGTTTTGCTTTGGCTGAAGATTAGTGAAGAGAGACTGATAATTTAAATGGAAATGATATTTGCGTGATCTTGAAAAGCATTTTATTTTGGAAAAATAAGGGTTAGTCATTCTCTGCTACCATTTTATTTTGTATAATGTTGTCTTATAGATATATTTACTTTACAATAATGGCGGCAAGGTTCAAAACAATACAATAACATGTCAAAAGCAATTAGGCTTAGCTAGAGTAGAACAGAGCCCCAAATCAACCTCATACGAGTATAACTGGCAGATTTGGTCTATCGAGGATATAAACTATATTAAAGCGGGAAAATTGAAGACTGCCGATTTTTGTTCTCTTTATGGTTTAGAATTTCGTAACAGACGTTGGAGTTAAATTAAAAATCTTCATCAAAGATTTCAACCCGAATAATGATAGAGGAATCACTATTCCAATATCATTTACATAAATAACACATTAAATTCATCCGCTTCAACAATTGTGTTGTTCTGGTATGTTCTAGAGAAGTTGTTCCCAACCACAACAGTAACTTTACGCAAACAATCCGTGTTAGCGAATCAGTTCAGTTGCATCGCCGGGCTAAATATACAAATCGGATCGATACCGCCTGTAACTGTTTGTCCTAGCTTTAAATACATTATAGGGCTAATGATTTAGATGCTTAAAGAGATAGAATCATATAATAATATCAGGGGACTATGTCACACCCATTGAACTAGTCCCAAACTAAGCTCTAGGCTTGTACTATGGGTACTAGACAACGATATAAATACTTATATAGAGAAATATATACTTAAATATATAGAAAACATCCATGACTCAGGAACAAATATTTGCGCTAAATAAAATGCATAAAGGTGTAAGCGTACATACAGAACAGACGGCGGGAAGCGATTTTGTATTATATTATAATATGTAGAGTACTCTGCTCTGCTGTGAGGACTTCCATTTTACTGCACAAGTTATACTAATGACTGGCTTACATTATAAGCAATAAACTAACTAAAGGATTAAGCCGTCAGCAGCGTTTAACAACACCGCCCTCAGTTTTATAAGGCCTCTAAAGCAATCCAAATGCCACCATTGCTAGTTTTGAACTAGCTCAGAGGTCCCCAAACTGCTTTGTCTCATAGACCACCATTTGTTTTGGTTTTGGGTGAACTGTTTACCTAATATTTACGATATCACGTAAAAACTAAGCAATAAATTCCGGATTTTTTGCACGGATAAGGTAGGAGGTCTAGCCGGCTGAATATTGACACAGGCAACAATGAAAATTTTGCGCGGAAAAATGTAAACATAATTTATATGAGTAGTTTATTTATATATTGATAAGAAAGTATTACGTAAGTAAGTAGGTACCTACTATCTGTGTATGAATATGTATTATTCCATTGGAAAGCAAAAAATCACGGCCTGCTTAAATGGAATCTAGTATCGTGATCCATTTTGATCTCATTTATTTATTTATTTAAAGATAAAGATAAAGAGACATTAAATTTTATTCGCAACAATACAAAGCAACATTTGGTACATAGATACAAAAAATAAGACACAGAAACAGTTGCGAAACGGTCCCAACTCAGCATTCGCTAGCCGTAAAGCCAGCACTGGTCTTCCGTTGGAACCGCTTGGTGAAGAGACGGAAAGTGACACACTTAACACAAAATAACATAAAATGAAAAACAGATCAAAATTGAAATCATTTGTTGATTTGTGTTTGATTATCTCGAACGACCACATATTTCGTTCACATGGACCCCTTGCAGGTCGTCGTCGACCCCTAGGGGTCCATATACAACTTGGGGGATCACTGAACTAGCTGAATATTCCAAAGCCCTTATTATCATGAAAACTGGTCGATCTTGGAACAATACCCCAAGAATCACCCCCCTACATCCCCTATTGTGATGCACTCGAGTCGTAAATATAACTTAACGCGGGCTTAGGTCGACACCTCGCTATGAATATTAAGTTTAATAACCTTGATTATTGTCTCAACGTTTAAAACAAGGGAAATTGGAGTCGTGATGCCAATACAGATGGGACGCAGTTTCTTGTTAGCAACTTGAATGAGATTTTTCTCGCGGACGCGGCGGGGAATACTAATTGACGGATGTAACTTTTTTTTAACATGGTTTTGGTGTTTCTAGATTGAGTTATGAAGTTTGAGAAGGCTGAGCAGTTTGGAAATTGTGTGTTTAAGGAGCTGATCGAAGTTTGACAACAGTATATTGAAGAGTGTTTTGTCTAGTTTTCTATAATTTTTCAAGTGAAACGTACCTGTAAAGAACGTGTCTAGTTCCTTTTCTATGAATATAGATGTTATTTTAAATAAAACTTTCATTTTTACCTTATTACAAATTACTTCTTCACGAAAATTACGTACCATACATGCTTCCTAACTTTCATATCGCGATATCTCAAAACGTTACTAAAGATGCTAGACAGGTTTTTTCCGTGTAGGTCTCTACCATTTAATTGCTTTTGTTTAATAACATTAATAAATAAATATCAAATGGAAATCTGACACAAAACGGGTCACTTTGTATTGAATTTCTACAGAAAGTGATCCGTTTTTATTGCTCCTGAGTGTATCTATCTTCATACAGATTTTACTCTGAAAAAATAGACACCGAATTATTGACCTATAACAAAACAGTTAGCTTTGTACGTAGGTACGTAATTTCATATTAAATTGATGTCGGTATCAAAGCCCGTTTTCTTCACAATAAAGTTACAATAAAAGTGTACCCGAGTTATTACAAATAGTCAGAGTAGAAAGTTAAACGACAAACAAGAGTAAACAGGCATTATCTCGGCCAACACGGCGCAATCTTTGGCAAAGGGCACTCAGCAAACAGCCGCATTAAGGCCCTTCCACAGTATTGACGGAGCCGAGGGACGCGAATAACTTCACGCAGTATTTGTGTTAAGTGCTTAAGGTTATAAATCATGGATATAGTTTGGTTACCCGTGAATGGTTCTTAGGGATTAAATTGTAAAATGACATGTAGATATAATTGAAAAAACAGACAACTTCCAGCCTAAAAAAAAAATTCAACGCGTCCCATGAACTGTTGAAATTATTGACAGTGGGATTGTTTTATAGACAGAGAGGTGTATAAAAGGTAGTTATACCATTTTACCTTGAAATGGGATACCTTGAAATTATATTATTAATTACTTTATAATGACAGCGATAATTCCTTAAAGAAATACGCCAACATTTATTTATTTATTTATTTAATATAGGAAAACCAACAGCTGATAAATTACACTAAACATAAACTTAGGACACATAAAGCCAATTACAGGTTTTCACAGATAGAAGAAGACTAATAAGTAAGTAATAAAGAAGAACACTTACACACAAGTTGAAATTATCAAAAGAAAAAGAAAATTTAAATTACCAAAATTTAAATATCAGCACAAAAAAGGAAAGAGTTAATTACAAAATTAATGTAAACTTTACTTAACATTGCCTTTCTGCAATATACCAACTAAAAGCTAAAAAAAATAATTGCAATAATAAAGACATTTATTTAACATCTTATTTTTGCAACGAAATATAAAATACATGAATAACCTGACACTATCAGCAAATTAGAGTATCAATTAATAATCAAACTTTCTTTCTTGTCTCTGATTCCATCGTCAACAGTACATTAACCAAACGACCAAAAAAGTCCAAAGTCCACTCCAAACATTTATCTCTCCACGTACAAAATCTAAAGAACACAAAACCCCTCGCAAGTAAGTCAACAGTCATAAAACAAAGCTCTCACCCAATTTGCCGCTGCCTACAATTTCCCTACCAAATGGCAGTGTGTTTATAGTGAAAATATTGCGATTCGGTCGTGGCCCAATCCAGTCGAGTGTTCTGTCAATATTGACGCGCCTCGCGAGTTGCGAGAAGATAAGGCATGTGGTAACGCAGGTACTGCTCAGAGTTTTAAATTGGTACAAGTTTCTCGTTAAACAGTAAATAAAAAAGTGCGCAATGTCACACCAATTGACCTAATCCCAAACTAAGCTCTAGGCTTGTTCTATATGGGTACTAGATATGGATGTAAGACTTATATAGAGAAATATATATTTTTTTAGTACATAGAAAACGTCCATGGCTCAGGAAAAAAACTATGAAATTGTCGTTTTTTTACGTGTTTTATTGCGTGCGGCATTTATTCATTTCAATGTTAACATAAAAAATATTTTTAAATTTCATACACACACACACACGCACACACACACACACACACGCACACTATGTTACAAAGGTTTTAGGTACAAATAATATTGTGAAATTTCTTACTTAATGTTTGAAATGTGAACTCAACTCTTTTCAAGTGCTGCGAGTTCCAAGTGTTTCAATTACGCAGAGTTTTATGAAGCTAACTATTTTTAAGTGATAAAGATATGACAATGTATAATATAGCTTAGAAGTATCCAATATTCCTGACAGAATTTAGTTTGGTTTGCATTTGGCGTTGCTAAATAATCCGCAAAATTAAATGTATGAAATCCACCGTTTTCATGAAATTCTCCATTTAAAACGCCAATTTCATAGATAAGGTTCTCATATAATATGCCCTTACCAAGAATAAAGGTGTAAGTTTATAATTATGTATGTATGTTTAGGATCAAGGATACTCGCGTTATCATCGTTCAGACAAAAAAGTTACGGAAGCCCACTGAGCCAAGTCTATGACTATAAATAAAGATGTTGAACTTTTAAGATCTTCAAGAGACGAACATAATTCTCAAACGCCGGAAAAATGGATGGAAGTGATAACTTTCCGGTCACCCGCTGTTGGCTCGTTTGCCTTCCATAGCTTAAAAAAGTTGTGCATTGTAATTTCACTATGCGTTTTATCCCTACAACAGGATACAACATGCAAACACTGCAGGGCTTCTATTTTAGGTGATAAAAACCATATAGTATTTGACCTGTGGGCCTATTGCCTAACGCATTCGCAATTGCAATCGACTTCAAAGTGGAATAATTGTTTTCATTTTGTATGCAGACAAAGTCTTCGATTTTCAAAATGAAAACGATTGCGATTGCGTGTTTGGCAAATGGCCTTTGACTATGGTATCGTTTTTAACTCGGCCACCATTACTGTCAAGATCATAAGAGCTATCAAAATATTAACAATACGATATCAGGGGCGTTATTATGACATAGCAATGCAATTCAGTTTAGGCTGAGAGAAAATGACAGCGCTATATAACTGCTATAGCTCTGTCCTTTTCTCTCAGCGCAAACTGAACTGCATAGCTATGTCATAATAACCCCCCAGATCAGACGATATAGTTTTTACCGCCTAGAATAGACACCTGCTGGGTTACATTTGTAACTTTTTTTTTTTAATAATACGAAACACAAGTTACAGTCAACCAATTTGATTTCTAGGCCACTATGGACTATGTTAAAGTGACGTTGTCAACCAAAACATAAGAGACTCCCTATGATTTGGTTTACAACGTCACGTTGACAAAGTCCATAGTGGCCTAGGAATCAGATTGGTTGACTGTACATGTTACCATCTAAGCCTTTACTCATATGCTTTATTCTTAAATAAGGTTAAAACCTTTAATGCTCAAAATAACGACAAAATAAATTCCTTTAAGCCCTACACAGTTTCGCAACCCTTTTATTTCCTTCCTCCCGATTACCTATCCCACTGTCACCCGACTTCAGCTAAAGGCGTCGCCACACTAACCGTCCGGCGCACCTGCGAGCCTGACGCGGGTAAATTACAAACGTCTGATAAATGGGGCTCGGTTAAAAGAACCCGAGCGAATTAATAGAGTTGGAACGCTGAGGTTTTTAACGATTGTATTGGGGATATGTGAGGGATTGAGGTTAGGAGATCGGGTTTGGGATGAGCGCTGGAATTTGCAAAGATTTTTCAATATGGTGTTAAGATAAGATAACCGGTAAAACTTCTAAATAGAGGCTTTCTATCATAGTTTTAGGTCGCCGATAAAAAAATCCTTCACTTGAATAATTTATTAGCGGTTTGTGCTACTATACTCACGTTGAAGTCGCTAAATCCTCCATAAAGACTTTTGTTTCTAGAGATGCCTTTGTTACTTTCTGATCTTTAATCTATCTCTTTCCAAAAAATCACAAAGATTCGTTCGTTCGGTGCTGCATAAATGAAAGACAAACCAGCAAACCAACGCTTTCGCATTTATTGTATTAAGACATATAAAAAAATGTACATAGGTATGATTTGTTAAGTTTTTTATTAATTCATAACAATGAAAATGTTGATATTGTTCAGAAAAGCAATAAAAAAACTAACAAAAGAAGGAGAACAATATCTAAGAATACGATTACTTTCCTGCAAGCGTGTAATGTCCATAAAACCTCGAAAAGCCCACCAAATAGCCAATAAAATAAGCTATTTTTAATAAAAGCAAGTCATAATACGAAGTTTACCACGTTATAACCACTGTATTTGGGAATTAACTTCATAAAGATTATATAATGGTGGTCAGAATGGGTGTTTAATAAGAAACTTGACGTCGCGTGTCGCTGACCATTAGTCGTGTGGTGAGGCCCTAAGAGTGCATGGCAATTTTGTATTGATTGTGTAGATTATTATGATTTTAAATGGTGTGGGGAATTATTCAAATTTTCTCACGAATATTTTCAAAGTATTTTAGTTATTCGTAGTATATTGTAATTTATTTAATCGTAACCTATGGTTAGTAAAATTAACTTTTATTTTTGTAGCCTCTAGCAAATCTATTATTTGATTCTGACCAAAGGTTTGACACGTCCAAGTCGTTCTGTCTGTTTTTGTCTTTGAAACTTTGTGTTTTTGTAAAATTTTAAATGTCACTATATTTTTAATTTTTAGTGATGTAACGTGACTGAGACTACGTTTTTCAAATTCAGGCCATATATTCAGCCTCTACGAGGAAGTAAAGAAACCGATACATACCCATAAACATATACATACATACATACATAAACTCACGCCTTTATTCCCAGAGTGGGGTAGGCAGAGCTACAGAATTACCAACAACTCTAAAAACTTGTTAATAATTAAATGTAAGAAATATTACCCTCTTTTTTCCGTTGTAGGGTAAATATAACTAAATCATCACAACCACTAAACAAATCACCAAAAACAGTCCTCGCTATCAGTATCCGCGCCGGGTGCGCCGGAGTGTTCTAACAATGGGTTATCTTCACACCTGGCGCGCGCGCGGCCACGCGTGAACCCGATACACGGGAAAAGTCACCAGGTTCCATTTGTCGAACAAGGGGAGAGATATACGATACTCTAAACTGTTTTGTCGATGCTGTGGTAAGTTATGATAATATTAGGAAACAATCTCACGAAAAAACCAGTTCCATGTCGGCCTTAGATTTGTAAGGAACGATAAATATACTGATGAAATTAGAAATGCATAATTAAATACAGAACTAGTGTTTCATAAGGTTCCCCTATGGAATCCCTAATCGTGATTTGTCCGAATTTTCGTTTATCCTAAAGGCACTCAAATTTTAAATCTTTTTAGTGTTGTACAACACTAACCTAACTCAACTGCACATATAATTGTAAAACTTAAAAAAGTGCCTGGTTCATCTGAAAAACAGGTTAGGGCAAATTAAAATTCGGAATAACGATGTGTTAGGACAATTATAATGTTGTTAGGGATTCCGAGAGACACCCCAGCCAAGGATATCAAAACATGAACCTTTTCCGCTTTTTTCGGGAAGTTTTGGAATTAAATTTAGGACAAACGATGCATTAGGACAAATGACGATTAGGGGTTCCATAGGGTAACCCCTTGGGTGTATATACCAAGTTACATAAACATTTTGACAAAAAAGCGTATCAATAGCAAACACTATCAATTAAACAAAACCTACTAATGCGTTCTCGCACGAGACGCCGAGACGTACGAGGCAGACGGAGATTCGTCTCTGTTAGTGTAGGATTAATGGCCGACTGCTAATTAATTGAGTTATACCGACGGAGCATCGATCGTAGTGTGTTGTTATAGGACCATTGTTTTCTTGATGAAGGAGGATATGATTCATAGTGGTTACGTTTTACATAGGGTAAGAGACGGTCTTCTGAAACCTAAAACAGAGTTTCTAAGTTCTAGTCATACGTCTAATGTTCTAATAAATACTCCTTGTATCCAATCCAACGATACCGCGAACTTTAAAATCTGTCAAGCCTTTAACGCGGTGAGTAAAGCATCCGTCACTCTCGCACTTATATACTGGTCCAAGACCAAGGCATAAGAGGGAAACAGGCATAGTAAGTATTGAACTGTCACATCATTGTTTTAAAAAAATATTTCGGAAAAACTATAAAAGATAAAAATAATAGGATTTTTATTCTCAGATCTATATAATAATTCTCATCGAAATAAAATATAAAATACACCACTTCAAAAAACTATACTCACCCAATTGGCCTGCAGGTCACATTGAAACATGTATGTAATAGTCTTGGGTAGTAGTGTAAACATGTTTTTTTTCGACTAAGTAAATTGAAAATTGAGTTTTTAATTATTTTTTGGCTGCACAATGTGCATATGTATGCACAGGGAGTGGCGAGAATTTCAGATACAATAATGGTTTTCACTAGCTTATTTCCAAAACGTAGTGAAACGTGAGAAACTTGATGATGCGTAGCTAAATAAGTAATGCTTTACTGTCAAAAAAGACTATGCGTAAGTACTTTCGCGAAAAACGCAATCCTGAGGATCAAGATGAAACCTCTATGCTAGTTGTTTCAACGTTATCTTACCTCCACTGAAACATAATTAGGTAATTTTTGATAAAGATTAATGAGCTAATTTAGAAGACTCGCTTTACTCGTTTTAATTGGAACGATGTTCTAAGGGCATATTAAGGAAGGATGAATATTTGTAGCTTGATTATTCTGTAGATATAATTTAGGACTTCTTTCACTTGCCTTTTAGTGGATAGTAAAATTAGCTTCCAAAACTTCTCGAAATATGGAATTAATAATAGGTTTTTTTCGAAATTTCGTATTGGTACATGCCTACTCGATGCACAGTAGAAGTCATAAAATTATGTTTACGCTTTAGCACCTTGTCACTTTAATCGCAGTGACAATTTCATGATGACAGTTTAAACATGACGTTAAATAGACAAGGTACTAAAGTGTAAACATATTTTTGACTTCGACTTCACAGAGAAGGGAAGAGATCTCTTAAAGTACACACACACTCACACACAACAAATCGCTACCACGCATAAAATAAATAAATAAATATATAAATAACTCGTACCTCAAATATTTTAGTAATTTAGTAATTGAATATAATAAAATTTAGTTGTAATATTCGGGCTTAAAAAATTGTTAAGTACATTACTTTAAGTTAGTCTTTAAGTTTCCAATTTTCATTTTGTAGACAGTAACTGTACTCTCTTTTAAAGTGTTACTCCGAATCCGGTTACCACGTGACAGGCATGGCCTAGTGTGGGACCAACGGATAATCTGTTCATTTTGTTACTCTTAACTTTGAATAAATAAATTTTTTTTTTTTTTTTAGTAATTAAATAGCATAATTTATCCATTCAATAATAGTAGCACATAGTAGTAGTAGTAAGTTAATATACCATTACCCCGTATACATAATACTGTTTCCCAGCATGATAACACAATCAGACACATCCGATGTTGTCACAGCTATTATTGATTACGTCACTGTCCTACGCCTGGTGAGCATTATCGTTTCCAAGCGTTCACAGGAAAACCCCTCAGTCCTTCCAACTATTACTCAGTAAAGGACCCACTTCTCGGTCCACTGGCTCGTCACAAGATTACGGATTACAAACAAAAACCATTTCGTACGCACTAAGAATGCCGGAAAGTGTAACCTTCATAAAATCCCGGGGAACTATTACCGGGCTAATCACCCCGGGGCTCGTTAAACCCGTGCCAAATCGGGAAAACTCCGGGAAAACCCTGATAATGTTGCGTCTTACTGAGTTCTACTTTCTGGATGTCTATCGTTGGGAACTAATTTTTATTGAACCGTACCAGTTGCTTACAGCATTGCGATTGGCCATCGGAGTTGAATAAACTTAAAGAGCAAGTCCAACGTAAGATGCAGCGATTTTAACATATTTTTCTATTTCTAGTAAAAAAATTAGAAGGTTAGAAGTCGGTTATTACCATTCCATAAAAAAAACATTTAAAAATTATGTAAGAATAACAACAGGACAAAGCTCTTCTTTATCTTCTCTGATCGGTCGTAATTGAACCTGCAGTAAACTTAGTTTAAAATGCTACTTTGACGTTTCAAAAGAGTTTATTATGTACATACATACATTCATTAAATCACGCCACTTCTTTCCACTTGCTACGATCTTGACAAATTTCTTTCGCTTCTTCCACATTCATACATCGAGTCATGCACGCACGTCGGTTTCGGGTACTTAAAATTCGGCCCTTTTCCAGTATTTAAACCTTGAATAAAGATAAACAAGAATAAGAATAGATAAGAATATTCTGATTCTGATTCAAACTTCTATAAATCCAAAGTGCTATTAATTTTTTGGCATAATAAGCAATTTAAATAAAGTACGAATTTATTAGAAAAACAATATTACTTTTAACATAACCTTATACAAACACAAGAACTAAGATGAATTTATATCGATCAAACAAACGAAAAAACAGAAAGCTTTCGTACTATAAGTTCGTTGTTTAAATTTGGTCGTCAACCTTTTACACGCAATAAACACAAAAACATCCACCTGTCGTTCATTTTCTGATTCCTACGTACATTTTTAGGTTATACTTTTTCCCCTAAAGCGTACTCGTATAATATATGTTGTGTGCATACATCATTTGATATATTTGAGCTCCCGCAGTCGATTATGCCCGATAGACTCGGCCATTTATTCACTCAGCGAGGTGATCGATCTTAATATTGGCAATGTCTACGGCGGAGCACGATTACTGGGCCTGCCTTTCTAATGGAGGATTTAGGTAAATGTTGGCGAAGTTTTTTTTGGTAATGCTCTATGTTAATATACAAATATTATAAAAGAGATCAGTGGAAATAGTAACGAATTGTATTGGGGTGTTTTTCAAAAAAAGTGTACATAAGGACGCTATTTAAATGTCGCTTAAATGATGTCTAACTTACAATTTCATTACAATTGACGTATGTTTGACGTTAACCAACAGTTTCGTGACGGTGACAAAACTCTCTTTAACTGGACATTTATTTTGATTTTTACCCATTGACAGTTAATAAAAGTTTTGTCCACTTGTGTGTTTTTTTCTGTCACTAAAATGGAGCAACAAATTTGTGAAAATATTTTCGAAAGTACGATTAGATTGCAGAAAGCGTTGTTAATTAAATTGCATCGACAATACAAGCACTTAGGCCGCCCTAATCCCAAAATTACAAATATTTGGCAAATAAGTAAAAAATAATAATTGTTAGTTGGTCTAAAAGCCAAGCATCGCCGGAAATTAAACGAAAAACCAAGTGAATGATCAGTTAATTACAATACAAATTGGTAATTACCCTTACTGAAATTTATAAAAACGAAATTGTTTTGCGTCGAGTGTATTATCCTATAAAATTAGATATCTCCCAAACGATAAGTGATGAACGATTTTTACGCGGCCAAAGTCGCGGGCAATGCCTAGTAGTCTTATAATCAGGAGAGATTCTAGTAGTTTTGTCACATTGGATAGTAAAAACAATATTATCCACATGAATATGACAGTACCCACCATCACCGCCATCTTAACATAATATCAAAGAACAGGAAACACGTACAAGTTTCACATAAATTGATCTAGTCCCAAACTAAGCTCTAAGCTCGTACTATGGGTACTAGACAACGATAAACCAACTTACATAGAAAAATACAAAGAAAGTATTCAAATACTCAGAACAAATACTCGCGATCATCACACAAATATTTACCCATTCCGAGATTCGAACCCAGAGGGCCCAGACAAAATGCATTACGCTAACTATCGTTTCTATTCGTTTAGTTTTTAAACCAATCGCGTCACTGGCACATCACGTGACTTTTCGTATCGCGTCATCTACCAGTGACGCGGTTTGTTTAAAAACTAAACGAAGAGAAACGCTAGCTAGCGTAGTGCATCTTGTCTGGGCCCTCAGGACCGCTAATGCGGGTGGCCTTTTATTGAAAAATCCATTATACTCAGTTAAAGAGTTTATGGACCTTAATTTATAAACTGTTTTGATTTAATAATATGTATCGTTGTTTTTTATAATTTGTAATGTTTTGACTTATTTTGAGACGATCCTTAACGGTGATAACTTCTTAGTTCTGTATTGTTATTGTTATCCTGACTTCTTATTTCTATTTTGATTATTTTAAAATTTAAGTATATTGTTGACGATTCCAATGTAATTTCTTGTACTTTTGACATAACATGCAATGTATACTGTGACTTACTTTGGAAAATAAATATCATTCATTCATTCATTAATTCATTCATACTACCTACAAATCTTAACGCGTCGTCAAAATGTAAAGATGCTATGGATTCATAGATGATGGGGAACCTATCTTTACTCGATAGATACTGAGTGATCCAGTGTGATAGATAGTATGTGTTCCATTTCGGCAGTCGGCGGTAGGCGGTGCCGACAGTTAAATAATGGTTGGAACTTGTATAATAAAACGGATGTATGAGAACATTAATCAAGGCTGAATCATGCGGAAAGAAAAGAAACGAGGCAAAAAAACCTTGTATAAGAATAGATTAGTATAAGAAGATAATCTTAACATTGATATTTTCTTAATCTAAGCTTTAAGCATATACTATTCCTACGAGTACCTTTGATTTTGATTGTTGTGTTCCGGTTTGGGGATAAGACAGCCGGTGAAATGACTAGCATAGAGGCATTCCATCTTAGTCCTCAGGGTTGGCAATGCATTTGCAGTTTTGTGAATGCGAATGTCTATGGGTCACAGTTTCCACTTACCATCAAGTGGCTTGTGAGCTTGTTTGTCATCTCTATGCCATAAAAAAAATGAAGTACAAGTAAGGATAGGGTAAGTACATCGAAGAATATGGAATATGGAATACTGCTCTCATCTGTGGGCTGGGGCTCCCAAATACCAGCTTCTCCCTCTGGACCGCATCCAGCGGAGAACCACTCGAATTGTCGGCTGCCAGCGTTCTTCTGACCGGCTTGACTCCTTGGCGCTGCGTAGAGATGTAGCCTCACTCTGCATTCTCTATCGCTTGTACAACGGGGAGTGCTCCGAGGAGCTGTTCAGATTAATTCCTGCCGCATCCTTCCGCCTTCGTCCTACGCGACAGAAATTCCACCACCATCATTTAGATGGTTGGCAGTCCACAACTGTGCGTTTCACACGGAATTTCCTGCCTCGCACAACTAAACTGTGGAATGGTCTGTCGCCTGCGGTATTTCCGGACCGTTACGACCTTCAAACCTTCAAGAAAAGAGCGTACTCTCATTTGAAAGGCCGGCAACGCACCTGTGACTCCTCTGGTGCTGCAGGTGTCTATGGGTGACGGTAATCGCTTTCCATCAGGCGATCCATCTGCTCGTTTGCCTTCCTATACCATAAAAAAAAAAAAAAAAAAATTACGATACATGGAAAATTATAAACTTATAAAACGTAAAAGTATACTAAAAACTCAGGGCCGCTATTCTGGTGGATAATATGCATCCATATTACCTTTGACATGTTATCTTTGAATATCTAGATTCACAACCCCCGACGCGCGACGTAAGTAAGTAAGTTATTTATTTGTCAAACATAGGTTTACAAAGGTCTTAAGTATAGATTAATTCGTTTCACTATGCTTTGCCTGACGGCGTACAAATAGCGTGCATTATAGCATGCAGATGCATACGACACGTCACGTTACGTCATTGCCACCCTTACTTACAAAGCTAAGAAATACTTTTTTAATGGCCCACCGATGTTTAATCCGCCCAGTTAAGAGCCAACCCCATTAATAAACACAATTATATCTCCAACATACACTGGCCCGCAAAACTAAGTAACACACTTTTAATGAAAATTTCATATACTCCTTGTATCTCATAACCTGAGATTAAAGACCCATTATTTTATAAGTCGTTAAAATAACTCTTTACGCAGATATAAACATTAAATCTTTTCGTTAAAAATATTCGAGCTTATCAAACAAATATTTATCAATACCAATACTAAGGTAAGGGCACCTATTATCGCCCCCCCTAAAATCGGCACCCATTACCGCGGTATTTTTAAAAATGCGTTTTATGAACAAGTCGATTTACTCACTAAGAAACTTATTTTACATGAGAAAAGCGCAGTTTGTAGACTACCGGTTTTTTGAGCGCTAGTATTTATGGATCAAATAAACAACTCGCAAACCGCCAGTATCCGCGACGCCGGCCCAGGAGCAGTTTGTGCCATAGAAACGCGAGACGCCACACGTAAGAGAACACACATTTTATTTAGTGATTTGCGTAATAGTTATAATGACAAACCTAATGCTAAGATTTTTAATTTATTGATTATTGTTTTTTTTGCGACTTTCAAATACTATTTTTGTGTATTTTTGTCTGGAAATACGTTAAAATTAGAATATTAAATACCGCGGTAATCGGTTTCGTTTTTTGCTCTGGCTCCTAAATCCGAGGTATACCACGGTAATAGCTGAAATGGTACTTTAGGTTCAATGGCCTTTATTGCTTATATCTGCTGTTGGTTAATATATTTTTTAGTTGTAATAAAAACTTTATCTATCTAAGCAGTTAAAGAGCGATTTCCGTGGTATGAAAAATACTAGTAAAGGCCTTATTTTTTATTAAAAACTAGTGCACTATATTACTTGTTTCCATAGAAAGCCTTAAATTTTTGAATCGTTTTAATATAAACATATATTTAAAAATGTTCTTATTAGTTTTATGAGTTTGGTTTTATTAGATGGTTAAAATGTTAAGGTTTTATTTGTTGAACCAACGTCACGATAACTTTATTTTTTTATGGGTCGTAATTAGGTTTTGTAGAATCGTGAATTTATCCTATTACCGTGGGTAAGAAAAGATAACCCTCGGTAATAGGATGTATGGGAACCTAGTTCCGAGGTATTTAGATTTTTTGTGGGTCGGAGTTAGGATCCTATACTATCTCCTATTACCGTGTGACAGTAAATGAAATATCAATTTTAGGGTACCGTAGTTCGGATTCCTTAATAAAATTAAACGTTTTTTTTATAGTAAAGCTTACCCGTAGGAAACTGTTGTACTAACTGATGGTGCAACGCTTATATCGTCCTATTACTGCAAATACCTGCTATCTGCAAAAATCTCATTTTGAGATATGGCCATTTTAATGTTTGACCAATTTTTTTTCTATTGAAACCTGTAAAAAAATTAAGTGTTTTTATATACTCTTAAGCCTTATTGTATCTAGTTTACATTTTACTAATTGAAGAGACCTAGAATGAAATTATATCACCATAAAAACGTGATTGAAAAAAAATTGTCGCACACTTAGCAGGTTTTACCTGTACAAATATATTTTTGTATATTTCGTTCAGTTAAGTGTTTATGAACATGTTTCTATTTTATGAAGCTTTAGTTTTCGTACCATATGCCTACAAACTACAAAATAATCAAAAATACCTGTAGATTGGCGAGTATTTTTTATTTTACTTAAAATCATCAACAATATAGCCGGTTTTACCTGTACAGAATTTTGGAATACCTTATTAAAAGTATCTTAACTTCACTAAATTCTACTCATTTTTAATGTTTTTATTTAAGAAAGTAGTTTTAATGAATTTATTTTAATGTATTAGGGACATTTAATGTGTAACAATGGTATATCTATTAATGGTTGAAATAAATAAACATCTTTTAATCAGTATAGCAAGCTACTTTAATAATCAAAATACAAAACAATGAGGTACAAAGCTAACAATCTTCATCGCTGCTTGAATCTGAGGCTGCAATATCCGGAACTCTGTCGACAATATCGTTCTCACAATGGAGCCCGTGATACCAACCGTGGTATTCTTCCGGAATGATACCTTTTTTACAAAGACTCAGTAAATCTTTTTTCTTTGCTGCAGAGATCGCCAAAGGTTTATTGTACAACTTCTCTAATCCATGTCGTAGGAGTGATTCAGGAGTTGCAGGTGGTTCCACAGAATTCGGATTGGACTTGTTGCGTTGCTTTCCTTTTCTTGTGCTGTATCGTGGGCCAGATTGAAGAGTTGCATTTCTGCGAGATGGTACAACTGCTCTGGTATCAAAATTTAAATACTCTTCAGATGCATTATAATTGAAGTAGATTTTTGGGTCACCCTTAACATATTTAATTTTTTTAATCTTTAGCCAAGAAACTTTGTTCCCATTGCAGTCTTTAGTTTTGTTTTTTATTGTAGCTTCAGCAAGTTGTTTCAGGTCATAGAACTCATTGTACTTAAACTCTTTAACATTGTAAGGATCTTTCTTCACTTTCTTGTTGCCTGCTTTGTAGACTCCTTTTGATCTAGCACTCTTAAAAATGTTTTTCCAATCTGTCATTGAGTATAAGTCCTTGTGTTTTTTCGCACTTTCAATGCTGCTGTGCATGGAATCTGCTTCCATATAGGAATGCCCGGACTCAAGAAATTTCTGTTCTATTACCTCTAAGTGCTCTATTTCGTTAACAGCCCAAAGCAAAATAGCTGCAACATTTTGGTTACGGTTCTGTCCACCGCAGGTGTCGGAGAACAAAGAGATACTTGTGACGTGACGCGGGATGCAAGAAGACAAGTAATGGTATAAAATTGTTCCTATCTCCGCGCTTCCCTTCTTGCCATGTACCTCGGACCAAGGAAAGCAAAAAGCATTATTGGGTAAAGCACTCTCGTATATAGTTAAGTTATATACGGTCAATTTTCGCACATAATAAAGTAAGCCAATCTTCGAGCATGGTAATTGCAAAATAGCTTGCAAATCAAACGAGACCGATAGAAAGGTTGGATCAGTCCCCGCTTTTTCTTTATCTCTTGCTTTTTCAGCTTCGCATGCAATTTTTCTTTCTATGTGTTCGTTATAGGAAGCCTCTAGATCAGCTCTATCTTTTTCTTTTGCTGAGGCATACTTGTTACAAACCTGGCATTGATCTTTCTTTGGAACAAAAAAGCTCAGGTTGAATTGAGTGGAGAAAATTCGGCGGTATGTTATGGCAGACACAGGGTTATCATTTCCATACTCCTGCAAATAAAGCTCGTACATTTTATTAATAGAAAGTGTGCTTTCTAAGTATTTCCGCTTTGACTGTTTTCTGATATAATGACCCTCCATTGAAGGAAAGGAAGAAATGTGATCGATTACTTGTTGCACCTTTTCTGGAGGAGTTTTATTTGGAGGAATTTTATGTCCTCGTCCGTCAGCACCGGAGTAAAATCCAAGTTCATTTCTATGTTTGATTGCGTCTTCAATTACTGAACGTGAGATGCCTAAAGTGGAGCAAAAGAATTTCTGGCAAACTTGATGCTTCTCTGAGCCCATATCAAAATAATATTTTGTAGTGTAAGGTCTTACAGACCGTTTTCTTTCAACTACAATTCGCTTTGGTGGTTGGACTGTAACACGAGATAAAATGAAATTTTTCTTACTCACAAAGTCTAAATTCCAATATATTCTGCAAATTTTTTCGCGATCTTGTTCTACAAACTTTTCTGTGCATTTGAATGAGCAGTTTGCACAGTTAATTGTCTTAGGGACTTTCGGGGCTCTTATTTGGTTATTAGTCGTATAAGATAAACCTTCTGCACGTCTTTTTTTTGCGACGTTTTTTTTCCAATTGGTGGGATCAACAGCACGCCAGCGGCTTATAGTTTTAACCTGATCCCAAACCAATTCCAAAATATCTGTTAATATTAACTGGACAATCTCCGAAGTGACATTGTCAGTTCTGTCGGCAATATCCAAAGCTGTATTGTTACTTTCCTCCATATCAACATATGGGTGACTGCGACTACTGGGGCCAGGCTGTGGAGATGCAGGAAAAGATTGGAACAACTCGTTACTTTTAGAGCCTAATAAGTCCTGTAACGTGATTAAATTGTCATCATCGCTATGGTTGTCTATTGGCCGCTGCTGTTTCGGTTCTTCTGGATAGTACGAAGGATCGATATCCGAAAAGTCACCACTGAATAATGAATCCGAATCCGAATTTGAAATTCGCCTTATTGGTAGTGGAACGATCGTCTGTGCGAATTCTAGTTCCGAATTGGGTAGGTCATCATCAAAAAAATTATCATTAATGATAAGCTGCATTTCATTAGCTATGCGCTCTTGCTTTTCGTCAAGATCTGAACCTTGTTTCTCTACGTCGCTTTCATCTGGAAATAAAATATAAATAATAATTATACACTGTAAAAGAATATTAATATTGCACATCACCGTCAAGATCTAAAAACACAATCACAATAACACCTAAATCTTTGAATTTTTAATCAAGGTGCCTACGGCCGATTCAAACACAATTTTGGTCTAGGTATCAATTGCCAAATTGGATAATTGTTTTCAGTAGGTTCGTAAATAATTACAGACACTCAATGCATTCTGCAGATAAGTAAACGCAGCCGCAGAAAAGTGTAGGTAGCCAGGAGCCACCTGATAACGTAGGTAGGTAGGTACCCACATCAACCGACTGGCTTGCGCTAGGCGATGCAATGCATGGTATTGTATTCACTTACTAAATTGTAATGTTTTAAGTACCAAACATTACAGAGACTATACATATTGCGGATGAACACAGGCGCGAAAAGGTATAGGTATCCACGAGCCGCTTAGTAACGTAGTCGTAGGTAGGTACCTACAAATCAGCCGGCCGGCGTACGCTAGGCGATGCATGATATTGTATTCACTTACCTACTAAATTTAATTGTTTTAAATATATATTATAATAGGTAATTACGGCACTCAATTAATTCCACAAATAAACATAGCCTCAGATAGATAGGTAACTACATCAACCTACCAGCTCGGCTCGTGCTTGTCGACGAAATGAATGACATTGTATTTATCCAAGTATAATAATTAATAAATGTTTACTTTGCACAACTATCCACATTCATTATTTATTTAAATCTGCAGTTATCGATTTATATTGTACTAACCTAAAACTTACTTATTATATTAATTTATTACTTATCTGAATTGTAGGTACTTACTATTTGTGTCCTTATCTCCCGTTACCATTTTAACGAGTCTTCGACTCCTTGCACTCATTTTTATCGTTCAGTATCATTAGATTTAGCTTCTAAACAACAATTGAACAACTTTTTTAACGACAGCTACAAACATCAACACTGTGACATCGGCGCGTGAGCCGCAACTGAGTGAAGTTAGCTACGTCACGAAGCTTGTAAGCGCTTGTTAGCTGGTTCTTCCTGTACGACTACACGTTAAAAGTGGAATAAAGTTACAGGCAAAAACAACTAAGTGTCTGTAACTTTTTATAGCTGTTTAATAATGTAGTATAATGATATTAAAATGTTCTGGTAAAAAACGATACACACGTTTAGTCTATTTTGGATGTCGTAAAATAAATATTACACTATAACAACTTTTATGCAAATAACGGTAAAGTACGTATAGAAGTTACATTCAGAACACAAAATGGCAATAATATTATAAAACGGGTTTGCAAATAAAAGCTAAAATCGAATAACAGTTTTTGGGTGGAGATAAAACAAAAAACATTTTGTTATCATAGACATTTCAGTTTCTACTAGTACATAATTGTAGAAAATTGATAAAATGATACTTTATGATGTTCCCATCTTCGCATCCAAGGGTCATGTCGAAAAAAGGGTTTTACCAGCATATAAAGCTTGAAAAATGCAGTTCGATGGTGTAATAAAATCATTTTCGCCAAAATGTCACTTAGCAGGTATTTGCAGTAATAGGGCGATATGGTAAACTGGGATTATTATTAAAAAAAAGAACAACAACAAACGAGAACAAGTTCTTTTATTATTATTTTTGATTGGACAGATTATTTAATTATTAGAATGTTACTAAAGGTCTTTGTGTAAGTATGTTTATATTATTTTTTAGTTTATCACCAGACAATTTTTATTGAATAAGCAGTTTTAATTCAAAATAAATCTTTATCCACTTTTACATGTTTTATTACTTAAACAAGTTTTACTAAAAAACAACAAAATATTAAATATTCAATGTACGGAACCAAAAATACATTAATCTTCTACCCTCGGTAATAGGAGCCTCATGCGCGGTAATAGGGTCAAAGCTAGTCCAATACCACGGTATTAGGAGAAACCGACTTTTTGGGTTTAATATTTATTTTATCCCAAATAATCACCAAAAATGAGGCCATAAAGGTGCAAATTACAAAGTTCAATCAACACACTATTATAAAAATAAAAAAAAAGATCGTTAGGGTGTCTTGATACCCTTAATTTTTGGCTCTTATTTGAAAACTACCTTAACTCCCACGGTAATAGGTGCCGTTACCTTATTTTTTGCGCTTTAAAGCTTAATGTTTCATGAACGGACCCCTAAATTGAAAAGTTGTCTCAACAAACACACATTATTTTTAAAAGACCTATCCCACGACACCCCACATGGGATAGACCAGAAAAAAACATACCTACGGTACGTGTAGGAGAAGTACCCTAAAAATTTTTTTTTCATGATTTTATTTTACCACTTTGTTGGCGTGACTAATATTATATTCTTGCCAAATTACAGCTTTCTAGTGCTAAGAGTCTCTGAGCTAGGCTGAAGACGGACGGACGGACGGACAGACATAGCGAAACTAATAGGGGTTCCTAGTTTGACTACGGAACCCTAAAAACCGAAGCGGAAGAATTTTGATTCTATTTTAAAGTACAAAATTATAACTTGACTGCAAGAATTTTTAATTAAAAAGCAAGAGCACATTTCCTTCGTTGCTTATTTCCCAGTTCTTTAATAAATCTTTGTTAATTATGCACAACGTGAGGTTCGCTTTAATCAAGTTTACTCCGTTTTATTGACGAGCATAATGGCTTGATTGTAGCCATTGAATTCGCGTAATTTATTGTAGGTAATACGCCACACACACTCACTCATACACTTATACACGTTTCTCTTTTTAACCCCGACGCAAACAGGTGTTCAAGGTTTTGTATTTTTGTCTAACTGAACTCAAAAATGTGAGCCAACCAGGAGAGATTTTCTCTTAGTTGACCAATGATGAGTTATGATATTAGTTACACAAACCAAAGGTGGTAACTTAACAACAGTAAGTTCTTTAGTGATTCAACTTACATCTTAGCTGATAAGTCTAACGTCTTGTTAGGGTTACATGGAAGCCAGACACTTATTCACAACAATCACAATCTTGTTGGAATTGACCAAGCTTTTTTTTGAGTGTAAGTGTCGGTATCGTAGCTATCAAATTGATGAACCGACTGAAATGCGGTTTCAGAAAATGGAGCATTGAAAATTGAAGTGGCCACAATATGAGGGTTTTTCTTCTAGTTAAAATAAATAAACAATTACCGGAGAGCAATCTCACACCAATTGACTAAGTCCTAATCTGTATTTTTCTGTTTTGTTTTGTCACGTTAAGTTATAAAAAATTGTCAAAATGGTACTTAATATACTACAGGCTACTTACTCATGATGTTATTTTAGTGTTTTTGTTACACCTCATTTCGGTAATTTTGTAACAACTCAATCAATTGAGATTTAGTCTTTGGATGTGGTAATGCCAACACACAAACAAAATGAACGCACAAACGTCACGGCCCCACGACGATTGTGTGAAACGGAATAATTATAATGTTGCTATTTTCATCTGTAATATAACGTCGATGTTAATTCCGACATTCACGTTGGAAACGCAACGTCAACGCAATTATATTAAGCTATAAAATGAATGAATGTATTCACACAGGTTGAGGAGGTCTAAAAATCTGTTTTTTTAACAACATTGTTATATTGGATTTTCTAATCGTCATTAATTTATCCTAATGCATCGTTGGCCGGAATTTTCGTTTATCCTAAAGCCATTTCCACCTGATTTGATTTTTTTAGTGTTGTTCTAATACAACTTTATTTTATTTTATTTTTGGACGGAGAGAATGGCTTGGGTAGCCTTATGGGAAGTATGACGGACTCTCAACCACCTCAGCTGAGGTGGAAGCCTACCGTCTAAAACCTCTCCGGTGTTAACCTCCAAAGGCTGTTAGCGGGGGCACCGTGGGCTGATGACTATGCCACCACTGGGTGCCCCCCAGCCGCCTCAGCCTATTGCTGGGGCACCCGCGCCTAAGGAGGGAGGCTTTGTTTAACACTCCGAACCCTCCCCCAGACGTGTAGGACCAAAGTATAAGACCCTAAAGTAACCTAGCCACGGGTATTCAATAATTCGGACAAACTATGCGTTGGGACAAAAGTGGTTAGGGACAAAAAAAAACTAGCGATAAAAGAGTTTTACGCAGACGGAGTCGCATGCAACAGCTAGTGCATACATATAAACCCAAAAATCATTATCTTCCTTCAGGCAGTTAAACAAAACTGGCGATAAGTAACAGTAACAAAGTCGAACAGAACAATCGTCTGAACAAGTCAAGTCAAGTCTAATCCGGTCGAGCCACTCGACTCGTCACTGGCGCGAGTGCTGGCCGCCGATACCGGCTGAGATTAGCTACTTTACTGGCAGCTTGCAATTCAGGGCTGTCACTTGATTAGGTTGGAACGCTGGTGACATTATTAATTCGAGTTCAATATAAGGCCCAGAAGAAGAATCTAAGAAGTAATGAATAATCTTGTACTACGGATTTGAATGAAAGCTGAATCTTGAAATGTTATAGCGCTGTCGATATTTTCATGAACTTTTTCACGAATACTAATAATAATACACACATACATTAAATCACGCCTGTTTCGCAGAGGGGTAGGCAGAGACCACTTCTTTCCCGTTGCTACGATATTGACAAATTACTTTCGCTTCTTCCACATTCATACATCGAATCATGCACGCAGATAAGGTATAAGAACATACATAATTATGTCCGCAGAATAATCCGGAGAAAAGTCTAGTCTATTTCCTATAACAGCACTTGTCCTTATATGAGCCAAAACGAAACGCCTAGCTGCCAAATGATACTAAACCTAGATTTTTACCAACATAACAAACCACAGAATTCATAGCTTAGCTTAGCTTTTGTTTAACATTTTGAATATAAAACCTGCACACCTGCACCTGCTTCTGCACCACTCGTCTTTTTTGACCTGTCTTATACAATTATTGCATAAACTACTATTTAATTATTTTATATACCTTACAGAAAAGTATAAAATAAAATAAAAATATGTGCCACATCCTTTACATAATTATTATCTTTACAAATCCACGGTCTGTTTACGCAGGATACAATTAAAGATGAAATTTTAACAAATTAGGCTTGTGTCACACCGGGCCACTCAAAATAGCAGAGCTCATAGACAGGTGCCAAAAAATAGCAAATGTTCACCATATTGTATCATGACAGGTAGGGCAGTGCCTATTAACCTAAACTTGACGCATGTTCATCCACGCGTGAATGAAACGGGATTACGTTAATGAATGAACATGCATCAAGTTAACACATTCAGTGCCAACGACCTGATATCGGGTCCGGGTTATTTTATTAATGACGCATTTAGCTTACGACACTAGCGGTCCTGTGGTTAATTCTCGGTTTGGGCAAATATTTGTGCCATGTGCGAAAGTGTTCGTTTCTGAGTGTTGGAATGTTTCTATGTTTTGCCGCCACATGCTGAGTTGGGACCGTTTCACAACAACTGTTAAATCAAATATATAATAAAATTCAATAGTGTGTTGTTGTGAATAAATGTAATTTATTTCTTTTAAAATGTATTTCTCTTTCTCTGTATATCTGTTAATCGTTGGTTGGACCCATGGCTTGTAGCCTAGAGCTTAGTTTGGGACTAGGTCAATTCGTGTGAGATTGTCCCCTAGTATAATTGCATTATAGTATTAGAGGTACATTATTACTATTACAATATTTTGCTAATTAAGATAACGTATAAAAACAAAATATTTAAATCCACCAGAATTAATTTCTTCTATTCAGTTTAGAAACGAAATTCAACTATCCTTTAAATAATTCCGGTAGAATTCCGCAATAAACGGCACAGTCAGTGTCGGATTAAAATGTGCAACCAAAAACTAAACTTGTTTTGCATTTTAAATTGTTTTAATCTAGTCTGTTGCTTTGAATTTCATTAGAATAGAGATTTGGAAGTGAATTTTGCAGCATTACGGAAGAGTACACTTTCCTAAGCCGTGAGAATATTCCCCAACACGCAGAGAATTTGTTTGCTTAGTGTTGTTTTTATACGCGGTTGCGAACATTTATTAGCGGTTTATTCTCGGTTCTGAGAATGCTTTGGGTTATTTTTAATGAATAGAGCAGAAATAAGGTAACATGTTGCAAAGATAATTGAAAACTGTGCATTAACAAACAAATATTTATTTCTATGTTCTTCTTTCTTTTGGTTTTGTCTTTTTTAGATTTGTAAATAATTATCAAGTTTTCAGTTTTTATTATAAATACGTCTAAAATTTACATAGGCGTACTTTTTTGAGTCAAATCGGAGAAATACTGGAAAAGGGCCGAATCTTAAATACCCGAAACCGACGTGCGTGCATGACTCGATGTATGAATGTGGAAGAAGCGAAAGAAATTTGTCAAGATCGTAGCAATTGGAAAGAAGTGGTCTCTGCCTACCCCTCTAGGAAACAGGCGTGATTTAATGTGTGTATGTAGGTATGTATAATCGTTAACATGGGTATTCTACCTGTCCTAACCTACGGTCCTCAAACATGGTTACTCACTGAGTCCAAAGTCCTAATTGAAGGTTTTCCAACGAGCCATGGCGCGCAGTATGTTAGGTGTCAAAAGGACAGATCGCAGCCGGAATACCACACTACTTCAAAACATGCATAGCTGACGTAGGTGAAAATACCGCCAGGCTTTAGTGGGATTGGGGCGGTCACGTCTACCGCATGCACCCGGACGGGTGGCCTAGCGTGGCCACCAAGTGGGTGCCGCAAAATGGCCGACGGTGACAGGACAGGCCTGGACGGAGATGACGGGACGATTTGGACGCATTCCTCAGCAACTGGCTGGGAGAGACATCTAATAGGGACTCATGGAGACCAAGGGGAGACGCCTTTGCCCAGCAGTAGGACACTTACGAGTATATAGTCTAGAAATAAAAACTTATTAATTTATTTGTAAACAACTGGTACCTGCTCCCATTACACCCCTTCCTTAAGATCTGTTTACCTAATTTCTTCAAAGCTGCTCCCAAGTTATTAATTTTAATTTGCAACTTAACCAGTGGCAGCTACCTCGCTCGCTCCGTCAGAACTCCGTTTGCGGAACTCGTAAACTTCCGAGGTGAGATTCATTCGGTTTACTTCGGTAGCCTTTATTGATTCTCTCCCTTGGGTGTAAAGTTGTTGTTTGTATTGTTTAATCGTGCGTGCCTATTAATTTGGAGTTGATTACAGATAAGTTTGGAATGTAAATTTCAATTTGCGAAGTTGCTGATATTTATGAATGTGGAAGTTTTGCTTTGGTTGAGGTTAATGGAGCAATTGGTTGTATTAAAACTTCGTACATAATAATGTGCTATTTGTAACGTAATTTAGGGAATTTCAAATTTAATGTTAGACACAATCACAGAAATTGTTCTACCTATTCGGTACTATGAGAACGAGACCACAAAATACACGTATAAGTACATTATAAAGACATTTTTCACTTCTCATGCTCTTAAAATGTTACTTTAGACTCGGCACATCGGGACTAAAACTCGGTATTAATAAGGGACTAAAGGAATATTTTTTTAATTTATTGTGGAAACTCCTAAACAGCCAATCACGGTGTTTGTGAATGGAGGAGTATCGCCATTTTCAGTTATTGTGTATGGACCATTTTTTGAGCGTGGAAATGTGTTTTGTACGTGGAGGACAAAATATAAAAAAAAACGATCTAATTTCGTGAAACACGATTAATGATTGAACATGAATCTATTGAATTATACTATGGATAATTCATAGTTTTCAAGTTTGAATCTGTTGGCTTAATATGCAAGCACTAAAAGCGTCACTTTACAACAACAAAAAACCGCGGAACAGTTTTGTAAGAAACTTTGTTATCATCAATATTGTATTTTTGTATATGTAGAACGTAGATTTTTTCCTCGCATACAAAGTGAAAAGTAGAGTGTTTAACGCGAGACTATACAACCATAATGACGCTCGAACTTATAGCCACCCGCGCTCCGCTGGGGTGGCTAAACATCTCGTGTTATTATGGATGGTTTTAGTCCCTTGTTGAACAATCTACTATTTAACAAATTTAAAAACATATTTCATTATTTTGAAGATTTACCTCTTGATCACTAACCCTACAAACGGTGTTCTTATTGAACACAGTTTTGTAACATCCTGTAAATAAAATTGTTCTTTAAAAGCTTAAACTTAAACACAGATAGTGTTTTATTTTCAAGCGGATCCCATTCATCTCAATTAAACAAACAACTATAATTCTAGAAGTTTCCTTTGTTCGGGTCCGTCTGAACGCAGGTAAAGCTGTGGCACATGATGGATCGTGGCAAAGATCGATGGTCGTGTGGTGCAACCTTAGTAATGGGTGTGACTGCACCTTGATGTCTTAGGGCGATGTGTAAAGATGAAGATGTGAGTGTTTTGTATATTTTTATTATCGATTTTTCGTATTCCTTTAAATCGACGAAGATCAGATCAGATCAGATGGATATATTCGTATTAGTGTTTTCGACCGTACAGTTACAAAATACCTCCTTATTTAATTTTACCTCTTTATAAAATTAGTAAATTAAAATAAGTTCGCGTTTGTACATTTTTATGCCCGTGTTTTTGTTCATTGTTTAATACCATTCAGACATATTTTTTAACAAATAAAAACTGACTTCCTATTTTCTACCTAAACCTACTACTGCATTCCACAAATTGCATTGTGTCATACAAGCATTTCCAAATGTAAGCCGGTGCATGATCGGGCCAATATGAATAAAGTGCAATCTGCTCGTTGCATATTCATGACCGGTCCAAATGGATTGTATGTATGATGGTGCAATTTACCATGCAACAGGAGCATAGTGGTTAGATTGTTGTCAGGTAGCAAATTGATAAGGACACCGTGGTTATTAAGTAGATGTAGGTACAGTCGAGGAATTTCATTGTTTGTCAGTTTGACGTGATACGTAAATTTGCATTGTAATACAATTTGCACATGTCATTAGTCGGGTCACGCTGGGAAATATATAAAAATTCAAATTCAAATTCAAATCATTTATTCTGTAAGTAGGCCCTGTAGGCACTTTTACAAGTCTGAGTCTACCAGCGCTTCCAAAGAGACCACTGTTGAGAAGAAGCGCCGCAAGAAACTCAACAGTAAGCCATTTTTTTAAAATAAAACACTTATTACAATACTAAACTTAAGCTACATAATTTAAATGTCAAAGGGATGTACAGGTCCCAGTAGTAATAATAATTAAATACATCAAAATGTCGGATTAAAATAAATAATACAATTTCGGAGATGTAAACAGGCTCCAAATGTCAAATTAAAATTAAGAATTAAATATAATTAAAAAAAAAACACACAAAACAAGGGAGATGTAGAAAGTCTCCACGGTACATACATACATACATACATACATTAAATCGCGTCTGTTCCCCGTGTAGGCAGAGATCACTTCTTTCTACTCACAATGATCCTGACAAATCTCTTTCACTTCTTCCACATTCATACATCGAGTCATGCACGCACGTCGGCTTCGGGTACTTAAAATTCAGCTGTTTTCCAGTATTTCTCCGATTTGATTCGAAAAAGTACGCCTAGGGCGGCCCTTTCTACCCTTCCACTCACTTTCGCTCTGTATAACTCTTTCGTCAATCTTCTATCATCCATCCTTTCCAAATGACCAAACTATGAAAGCATGCCTTTTATCAATCTTAGTCACATCTTCTTTTATTCCACAGTTCTCTCTGACTTTTTAATTTCTTACTCTATCAATCAGTTTCACACCACTATTATAACAATGGAAAATATATAACACGGCTATTTCGCGTAGTATGTCCAACTGGTAAAGAGTAAATTTCCTTGACTATACCAGTTAGTTATGTACAGTCAACCAATTTGATTCCTAGGCCACTATGGACTTTGTCAACGTGACGTTGTAAACCAAATCATAAGAACCCTCTAACGTTTCGGTTGGGAACGTCAGTTTAACATAGTCCATTGTGGCCTAGAAATAAAATTGGTTGACTGTACATTACTTTATTTATTAAGATTATTAAATACCTGTATTAATTTATTTCATTTTGCACAAAAACCAAATTTGAGTACAAGAGGTGAATGTACGAGTATGTATAATTTTTATTCTGTATCAGTTGACTTTTGGGCAACGAAGTAAATTTACTTGAACGATTGTAAAGAAAAAACATCATTCATCATCATCGTCACAGACAGATGGATAAATATAAACTGATGGCCAGAGAGATAAAAACTAACTATATGAAGTTTTGGTTTTTTATACGGTAAGGAACTTTCTATAAGTACTTATCAAGAAATTATTTAATTATTTGTAACATCATTTCGACCCCAAAATTTTGACCTCTTAAAAGAAAAAAGTCTTTTCAAGCTGTTTACTTTAATCTAAAAAAATGTGTACTATTTTTTTTTCATTATATTAATCTAACACGAAATTCAAGCACCAGAAAAACGGAATATAATTCTAGAATAATCGCCGCAAACGCATCTGTGTCCGAAAATAACACTTCTTAGAATGATTGTCTCCAAATTTATTAAATTTGAATGACCCTCCGAATGCCTCCCCTCCGGCCTCTTGCCTCGTTTCGGCCTCGAATTTTCTTACCACAGAAAGAAGATTTCTAGCATTGATGAGAAACTTTAAGTTATGGATACACTGGGGTAATATAAAATATAGTTTGACATGTGAAGAGAAGGCACATTTTAAGAACATTATACCTTTTTATTAATAAATCATTCCTTACTTACGTATTTTAACCTCGTACGAGTATTATTCAATCAACAGCAAAAGCTTATCGTCTCGTTGATCTTGCAATACCGCGTTAGTAAAACATTCAATTAGTTGCAAAATGTACCTTACTGACGTACGTGCTAAGGTGTACTTTGCAACTTATTTAATTTGTTTTTTACGCGGTATTGCATGATCACTGACGTTATGCAAAATTTTGTGTTTGTATTACATTAATTTAAAAAAATGTACGCACTGTGGTTTATAAGTAAAGTTAATAGGTTAAGGAAAACGTCGTGTACTTATGTTGCGTCTTTTGCTTCATCTTAGGCATAGTTATAAAGTTTGATTTCCGTCATAGGTCAACCATAAGAATATCTTATAAAAAAAATTACATTAAAAAATTAACAAGTTTTTCTTTTTACTCATCGTAACTAACTGGAGTAAAATAGGTAAATATATCAAAATATACATCCATTTTCATTTATACTTTTTGTTCTCAGTAACCCCCAAACCTTTCAAGGGATTGTTTCATCAAATTATTTAGCCATCGGTTTTTACCAATTTAACGAGGCGCCGAAGAGAGCCGAAGAATTCCGAGTTTTGCCGAGTCACCAGGTCGGAACGAGATAGTTACAAGATGGGTTTTTTGTGAAGAGAAAAGCGATAATTGTTCCGAAATTGCTATTCACAGTGAAAGGGGTTGTGAGGACCCAAGGGACGGACACAGAAGAGACCATTTAACTATATTTTTTATTACATTTTCAACATAATAATAGTTATACCTAATATTATACACCGTGGGCCCGAATAACCCGAGGGATTTTAACCATCGATTTTAGAGCCCAATTGGAGTATATAAAGTAGTATAACATGTAGTCCAATAACGCACGATTCCCGAGATTTTTATTATTTAAAAATCAATTCCATAGTTAATTTAATTTGAACTCTGTCACCTTAATCTAAAGCATTATTTACTAAGAAATCGATTAATTAATTTATGTTGTATGTTGATGATAGTGCTACTTACAACATGAATCTTTCTTAGTAAATAATGCTATTAGCTAAGGTGACATGAGTTCAAATTAAATTAACTATGGAATTGATTTTTAAATAATAAAAATCTCGGGAATCGTGCGTTATTGGACTACATGTTATACTACTTTATATACTCCAATTGGGCTCTAAAATCGATGGTTAAAATCCCTCGGGTTATTCGGGCCCACGGTGTATAATACCTATAATAAAAAACTAATTCTTGTCTCCTAACAAGCGACACTTTTAACTCAGTCACTAAAAAATTGAGGAAGATGTATCTCCACCCAACAAAATGGTTGGCATGGGAACGTCAACTGGGCTTTTTTTCAGGAGAGCAGGACATGATATGACGTGTTATCTTATTTTATTTGTTGTAATAGCTCTTATTTACTAGACAATAGTGGCTGCCGAGTCAACAAAAACATGTAAAAAGCAATATTGTTTTACCAAGTAGAATGGCCCGATACATTAGCTCCATCCCTGCCACTCGTTATTGGAGACTAAATCGATAGAAAGGGATAGAGTTGGGGTAGCTTCGAAATTCAATTTCCAAAAAGTATTTCAACAGTGTTCGGCGCCAGCATTGGGTTCAAAAAGAACTTTCTAGTAATATTTATTTAACCTTTTTAAATTATTCCCCCTCGTGGTGAAAATGAGGGTAAGCGTTAATTAGGAAAGCCGTTAAGAAGTCTTGGTTTACCCACATTTATGTTTAAGTTTGTTTCTGAGAGAATTGCCAAAGGGCTTGCTTTACAGTCGTATGAAAAAAAATAAGGAAGTAAAAGTTTTGGTATTGTTCAAGTAACAAGCCTTTTGCGGAATGATTCTGGCAACGTTTTTTATAGATTTTATAGGTTTTAGTCAAAATTTTTTTTTTTTTTTTTTTTTTTTTATGGCGTAGAGAAGACAAACGAGCACACAGGCCACCTGATGGTAAGTGGAAACTGTGACCCATAGACATTCGCATTCACAAGACTGCAATGCAATCCTAAGACTGCAATTGCGTTGCCAACCCTGAGGACTAAGATGGAATGCCTCTATGCTAGTCATTTCACCGGCTGTTTTATCCCCAAACCAGAACACAACAATGCGAACACTGCTGTTTGGCGGTAGGTTAATGGATAAGATGGTGGTAGCGATCCGGACGGACCCTGCATAAGGTCCTACCACCCGCAAAACATGTAACTACATTTTAAAAGATAAAAAGTACTTATTAAAAAACACTCAGGAAGCTAGCTGACCTATTGCCTAACGCACTCGTAATTGCAATCAACAACAACTATTGCAATTGTTTTCATTTTGTATGCCGAGGGGCTATCGCGTAATGCACTCGCATTCGCATTTTTATTTCGAAAATCGAAAGTTTGTCTGCATACAAAATAAAAACAATTTCTCCGCTTTGAAGTTCAGAATAAAAGTGATTGCGATTGCGAGTGCGTTAGGCAAGCCGGCCCAGACTATTAGACTAATATTTGTTCAACAGTAGTGACACGCTCTCGCTGCCGCTTATAACTCACGCCTCTATTACTCTGCCCTCCTAATCCAATAAGCAATATGTTGAATTCAATCACCAAAGCAGATTCAATTCTGTATCGTTAATAATAAAGTTGATATTACTACAGGAGGTTTATCTTAATTACTGCGTTTTTGCTTACGACGGCAGTACTGCCCTTTGACTTTTTCTCAAAGAGCTAGCTGACCTGGCCCCGGCTATTAGACTAAAATCCCACTAATTGGGCTCAAGCAAATTCGCTGATAAAGCTCCTGATTGAGTTTCAAGCTGTTTCAGCGTTCAGCTTTTTTATTGTAAAGCTCAGTGTTACGCTTAAAGCGCTTTGTGTTTAAAAATTAGCCTTTTGTGCATCTGGAGTTGAAGTTTGAAAAGTAAAATACATAATGTTTGGCGAAAAGTTTATTGAAAACCTTTATTGAGTTCCTACTTAAGGGGATTGTGAAAAGACGCTTAAAAAAAGACACACTTGATTTGCTCTGAGCTGTTACGTTTTTTACCCCCTAAATCAAGTTTAATTTACACGATTTTTGGGTAATTAAGTTTAGTTATAGTTATTTTGAAAAACTATGTCGTACCGTTGCCGTTATTTTTACAAAAAAATATTTTGTTACAAAAGAAAACATACCGACCTAGTTTTGTAGCATTTTGTACGGAATTTAACAGCTTTATAATCCTCTTAAGTTTTCTTTGTTAAAAGTATATTCACATCATCGTATAGCATCTCCGCTGTATACACAAAAAAAGCAACAAGTTACTTCTTTAGTTCGACGAACAGCTGTTGTAGTCAGGAGCCATATCGTGTATAAAACAAAATAGACACCAAAAACAATCTTACCAAAAATTTATTGACGCCTACCAATGATTAACAATAGGATCTTTATTTAAATGTAACAAAACCATCACTTGATGTCAATAACTAGTAGTATAATATATTGAATGCTAATATATAATTAAAACCTAACCCTTAAAAACTTAAATCCAAAACTCTAACATTATCTCTGCATAACTACGATAGCTCCCTCATTGTTTGGTAAAATTCAATCAATTATACCGCCGCCTTCATTACGTCCCCCAGACAGACAGACAGACGTAATCCGATTTAGGTTTGTGCACTGCGACATTGTTAGTTTTTGTTTATTTAGAGTGTAGTAAATATACTTAAGTTTGTTTGGTAAGAGTATTGAAGGCTTTTGGAACTTTGACAAGTCGAGATAAGGGGATGGTAGTGTTTTGCGGAGTTAGTCTTGTAACAACAAGTAGTTTGTAAAATAATCTGAAATGGTACATAACATAATTTAAAAAAAAACATTTTAATAGGGAACATCTCAACAAAATATCAAAATACCGTAAAAAAGATCACCTAAAGTGAAATTCAAATTCAAATTGGGAATAAGGATGATACAAGCACTCAAAACTGCCATTATACAGCGATTAGAGGTAGAGATCTGATATGCACTGTGACGTCATAAACCAGGTCGGCCATATAAACTCCATGTCAAATTCTGTTTTGCTAGAAAAAGATAGGAACAAATCTTTCTTGGCTTATATCTTGGTTATTTAACTATTCAAAAAATGATTTTTCTCAAGTGTTTGTTACTAATGTCTTTATTTATTAATGACCCATTGTTTTTTGTAATTATTTTATCTTCACTCATACAGATTATGGAAGGCCAGGTGCACCGGTCTAAACATACAACAATCCTGTGGCCCTTGTTCAGTAGGTACATCGCGAATCTGATTACTCGTGCATCTAGGGGTCCCCGACATCTCGACTCATTCTCGCACGCCATACCTCTTTCGTAACTCTTTTTTTATCCACTCTAAATGACCAAACCATGGTTTGGTTTGTGATCATTTAATTCATTACCATTGTGAGAACACATACTTTATAAATATTGAGCAAAACAGAACGTTCCAGTATACCAATAAACGTTTACAGCTCTCCAACTGAATCGCAGTCAATTCCTCTCTAGCCCCTCTTGTTGAACTTCGTATTTTAGTAAACGAAATAAAAATGCGCGCAGAGCGGTCCTATTCAGGAAGTCACCGGGTGGGAATGGTCTATAATGCTCTATAGAGGGTGTAGAGTCTATGGAATGATATAGAGCAGTTTGCGCAATAGTGCAATGGCTGCATTTGAACGTATAGAGAGCGTGGCAGGCAAAAAGTGCACTCGCAATTGAATAATCCATTTCATTGCGGCGCAAGTGACAAACGATGGATATTTTTGACTGGAAAAGTACGTCAGATTAAAGTTCATTTGTCATAAAATAACGTGAGCAATATGGTAACGATATCGTTGATGATAAGGTTGAATAGGGGCCCTGTGCTTAGGTCAAGAAGCGATTATTAAAAAAATACATTTAGATGACGCTTCTTTGTTTTCAAACATTCAATGTTATACGTGCCACATACTCCAGTTACAAGTCTTGGCGGTCAAACTGACTGTACAGGAATAGATTACCAATATTTTTACCTTATTTCAATATAATTAATACTTTGAACTACCGTAGGTTAGTCTCAAATGAGTGACGGCAACCAATTAAAGATATTATTTATTTATGTCGTTGAAAACAAACACAAAAAATATATAACTCATGCATTTTGTATGCGACAATTTGTTCTATACTGAACGCATTCATTGAAATATAGCCAAATGAATAAGTAGATAAACGAATATATAAATTAATCCAATAATACCGCTCCCGTATGTCCCTCGCATGCAGTTGGGGGGCGCCATATGGCTCGACTGGAGAGGACCCTAATTTTAATAACGTACATTATTTCACCGCAACAGACACGTAACGTCTGAAGTACACTCTCTAACTAACAGAATCCAAGTTTAACATCATTTGTATAAAGTAGCTTTTTGTTTAATTTAGAATTGACACGTAGAACAATATGGACTTTTAAGTTCTGTTACACGCAAGTCTTTGTAACTATTAAAATAATTCCAACCTTGTTGCTGCTGTTTAAAGCTTGTTATGTTTTGATTTACGGCTGTTACATACATTGTATTGTATGTTCAGGTTAAGTTATCCTATAGCTGCTTATAGTAAGTGGATGGAAGCTTAGTGATCGCGTTTGAACTTATGGCTTGATTAAATTGTTTTCTTGTGGGGAGTTTGATTTAATTTGTAGGTGATGATTGAAGACTCTTTAGCGAAACCTCTCTCATGTATCAGAATCTTTTTAACGATAATGTTATTGTCCACTTTAAAAATACTTTTTCGATTTGTTATAGTAATTTTATATTAACAATAACACGTTATTAATTTTTTGCGTTAATGATAACAAAAATATCGAATGTATTTTTATTAAAATTTAGGCGTTACCTATTATTTTGTTAATTTTTCATTTTAATTTATTTTACAGATATTCAATTTAAATTAAGTAAATTTAAGTCGCCTTTCAAGATTAATTAACTACTAAAGAAACTTGGATATTCTTGAACGAAAAATTTTAATGCTATCCCTGAAGTATATTAAGCACTTCAATACTATTCCTTTGGGTTTTTCAGCGTTCGCTTTAAGATATTTATTTAGCGCTAAAACACTCGCCTTATCAGTACAATAAGCTGAATAAGAGCAGTATATAAAACCCGTAATCAGCTAAATGTAAACCCAACAAGCCGATCACAAAATGGAAGCGTCCAATCAAACTCTCTAAATACATCGAAAGCTCTTTGTGAAAGCTCAAAGAAATAACAAGGACGGTCTGTCTGTCTGTTGAACACTTTGAAAGTATTAAATTAGGCGAGGAATCGTGAAGTTCGATGTTCAGTGTGCGTGTAGAAGAAAGGGGGGTTTAGTTAGTTTATTTGGTTTAAGTCCCTATAGTTACCAATAACAGTGTAGCTTCGCTTGTTAAAGAGACATGCAATGTTTATACAGGATGTCTTAAAAAGGTTTTGAGAAATTTTAACAGTAGATAGGGTGGATGATTTGGATCATCTCTGTATTGGTATTATTGGTCACGTGTTTTTTAGTTAATATTTGACTGAGTTAGAGACTGATTTATCCTGACGATGCTCTCAGTGTGCTCCATCTTAACTAATTTATTCATAGCATGTATCACAACGTAATGTAAATAAACAAGTTATTCCATATCAACAATCTTTCTAATCACGGTCAAAAGCTCCACGGTGTTTAGAAAACTGAAACATTATTCTGTAATGTGAATAAAATGATCTCTGATAAGGGCTATTACGTAAACTAATTCAAAAATGAAACTTACGATTACGATGTTTATTCACACTCGCACGGCTAAAATAACAATTGTACTCGTAGGTACATTAAAGTTCTTTTATTAGATCATGAATCATCTAAGTTGATAATAATTTAATACATGTATAACCTATTTGAACTTAATTTTCTTCAGATTTAAGTTTAAAATCGTACGTCACGATATAATGAGATAAGAGGTTTTTCAAATTCAGAATTGTATATTCGGAATCGCTATATATACCAAGTAGCGGCGGCGGGTTACGGCCAAAAAACTGGGCTCAGTGCAGTAGGAGATATCCAATTGGTTGTAATTGAGGAGAGTCACTTCTCGATTTAATTGGATGAAAGGACAACACGATTGACAGTGGGTACGTTTTTTTTTAATAGGGGCCTTAAGCTTTGTTGAGTCTATGTCAGTCCCATGATAATGAAGCTACCTTGTGCCAATACTCACAAGGCTGTGACCGGAGAAAAAAAGGTAACTTCGTTCGGTACGGTTCCTGTAGGAGAATGTATCGAAACATTTTTTGTAGTTGTCTTGCATCATCATCTTTAAGTTTAATTTTTATCATTTTTATTATTTTTTTACTACTAATTATTAGTTCTGGTAAAAATCTTTTTGACAGTTTTTCCTGCTCAACTACGCGTGAATTTATTTACTTCTTATTGTGTTATACTCATTGTTTTGTATAATGCTAGGTTAAGTTTTATAATTGTATATTTAAAAAGCGACTGGCTGTTGAGTGTCTTGCGGCGTTTCTTCTCAGCAGTCGTCTCTTACGAAGCGCTGGTTACTGAATAAACCTCTTATGTTTTTTTTTGTAATTTGTCCTTTTTCCTTGCGTCAGAAACAGCACTAAAATACACTTAATCATCCATCATGTAAAAATCTAGATTTTTCTAGATGTACTGTACAGTCGAACTGCAAAAGCTGTATCTGCATTTTAGAACCGTGTCACAGTTTTTGAGATAATGCATTTAAGGTATTGTATTTTTAATTACGTTACAGTGACCAGATACAAAAACGCACCGCAGGTTTTGACTTTAACTGCACTTATAGATAAGACTCCTGTAATTTTATTTATTTATTTATATGCATGATATGAGTCAACGGTTATACTATTTATAATGTTTGAAATAATTTGTAAAGACCATTATAAAAAAATTGCATGTCGTATTGTCGAAACTGAATGTATCTATGATCTATCATGCGATCTAGGAAATAAAATTTTCTATTTTTAATTCTAGGAGTTAACTACGCCATAACAAACAAACGCATCATACATTTTACTTGAATGAATGATTCTTAAATGAAAAATGTTTTGACATCTCTATTTTTAACACAATAACACACCTCAAAAGAACCCCTAATTTCATTTTAAAACATCTAAGGCATTTGCGAAGCGACGCACGCGCGTATATAAATCTTTTACGTCAAATTACAACCCCGATTACGTTTGGGGCGCGTTATTTATCATTCTAGGAGCATCAGGTATTTGTGAAGAATCATTGCTTAATGAAAACCAATTGGAACGGCTAATTTGTTCTCAATTGGAATATAAACTGGAATACTGGCTGTTCAAGACCGCTGTTGTTTAAAGCTAAACATTTACGGTCAGTCTATTGCGTCAGTTGGCGCGGCGTCCTTCCAAATTTGATCGTGAATTTCTAATCTATAGTCTTTGTTTTTTTACTTATGACAGCCGGAGGTTTCGGTCATGCCATGACGATTGTGAATGTGGCATCACGCCGCGCAACCCGATGATAGACAAGCTGATATTGCAGCCTCGTCGGTCGAGAAATAAAAGCCATTGAACAGAAGTGAGTGGGCTAAAATGTTGGGGTCATTTGGTTGGATTGTCTATGGTTGGACCAGAGGGGCTATTGCTTAACGCACTCACAATCGCAATGGTTTTCATTTTGAAAATTGAAGGCTTGTCTGCATAGAAAATGAAAACAATTGTTCCGCTTTGAAGCCAATTGAAATTTCGAGTGCAGTAGGCCATCAATAGCGACGCAGAGGGCCCAGACAAGATTCACTACGCTAGCTAGCGTTTCTCTTCGTTTAGTTTCTAAACCAATCGCGTCACTGGAAGATGACGTGATGCGAAAAGTCACGTGATGTGCCAGTGACGCGATTGGTTTAAAAACGAAGAGAAATGAAAGTTAGCGTAATGCATCTTTTCTGGGCCCTCAGATCCATTTGGATTGACTCTAAATAATTAGGATTGGATTTTGTACAGTCATGAGATTTAATTTGGTACCCACCTTAGGTCCAAAGTCAATCTGACATTCTAAAACAATAAGGTCGACTTTCCTATAAAGTTACAGATGACTTGACATCTCTAATGTCATTGACGACTTCAAGCATATTTTTCTTGAAATGGGTCCCAAATTAACAATAGCAATGACGACGACGAGCGACGAACGTTTTGAAACAACTTCGTAGAGATGTATGAAGCACCCCGCGAGTTGGCACTGGGTGAGGGATTTCTATACGATGATTTCCCCTAAATTGATCTAGTCCCAAACTAAGGCCTAGACTTGTACAGTGGTTACTAAATAACGATTTTGTTTCCGCCTCTCGCCGCTCATAGTTTGCCGCGTGGTTAAATAGTGTTCAGGCAGTAAGAAATGTATCATTCTTATTATATTAGTCACTTAATTGAGTCCCACTGCTGGACAGAGGCTTCACAGAAAGATTCCATTGCAACATTTAGCTAATCTTTCAGAAAAGCGTCCAAGTCGACATCTGTAGCCGTCTCACCTACTGAGACTTGAGATTATTTTAAACACAATTTGGCTGACAGTTATTTTATAGTTTGCTTAAAAGAGTTTTAAAACATTAAGAGTGATCGAAATAATGATGGCAACATTGTTGAATTTTAGTCTTATCGCATCTGCTTAACGTGGTTGGTTTTAGTTACTAAGAACGTTCAAAAACAATATTTTTTTAAAAACATGTAACAATAATAATTTGTAATTTTTTATAATTTGTACAATAATTTCTTTCGTTTTTTTAATTACGTTACTAAACGAACTACTGCTACTAAAGCAGTAGCGATAGTTCGGTGCTTTGTCCCAACCGGACTACTGCTACTAAAAAGTAGCAGTAGTTCGGTCAACCGGACTAACAACCGAACTACTGCGAATAGAGGAATTTACAACGAAATTTACCAATGAATAGATAAGTGTCAAAAACATCTTGAAAAGTACTTAAGTACGTTAAACCCAAATAATTTTAAAGGGAACAAAGTTCCACATTTAGTTGCTACAAATCCAAAATTGAACAGGCTTTTAATAATTATGTTCATCAATACGAGGGGACAGTTAATGTACCTTTTACACTTCTAACTACCTATAACACTGCCTGGGAATCGAACCATGTACCTAGCACATTAATAGACAATTCATTTCGATGTGACGCACCGTGAAAGCGTTTCGATGTGCCCCTGAATTATATATGAGACGCGGCAGACGAGCTAGTTTCTTTGAAGACGAAGCCGTTAGGAATTCTGTCTATTGGGGTAATGAAAAACTGCAAATTAGGAATGTTTGAATATAAAAAATTATTAAATATTAAAATGTTATTTCAGTTAATTTCTTGTTGGTATTTTAGTTTTATGGCAGAAGCATTGCTTGCTTATTCCACTGTTAAATTATTGGATGTTTTCTATGTATTTCTCAAGAGATAGAAGTTCAGTTGCGTAGGTACTTTTCTGCTGACTGTACATGTCTTTCTCTGAACCTCAATATCTACATTTATGTACCTACATTAAATCACGCCTGTTTCCCAGAGGGGCAGGCAGAGACCACCTCTTTCCATTTGCTGCGATCTTGACAAATTTCTTTCGCTTCTTCCACATTCATACATCGAGTTATGCACGCACGTCGGTTTCGGGTACTTAAGATTCGGCCCTTTTCCAGTATTTCTCCGATTTGACTCGAAAAAGTACGCCTAGGGCGGCCCCTTCCAACCCGTCCACTCACTTTCGATCTGTATATCTCTTTCGTCAATCTTCTTTCATCCATTCTTTCCAAATGACCGAACCATCGAAGCACACATAATTACACAGTTCTACATAATATGTTGGGTACCGAATTTCTCTTAAAAACTGCTCCTTGTGGATCGGTCAATCGAGCGAGGAGGCTCATACAAGTTACGGTTAACCTACCTATTGAGAATGCACACTTTAATTATGATTGTTGTATGTACGCTCTAACGGGACAATTTAAACTCACCGTTTTATAACTGGTCTGTTGAGTTAAAAAGTGAATTCCTTACCCTTAAATAGGCAGTGTATCTAATAATGCACTATATTATGGTATACTATAATATTCACTTTTTTATTTTTTGGTTACTATTTTTTTATGCTGATTTCAAATAAATCTTTTTTTTGCCAATTTAAGGGTTAAGAAAATATCATGCTACTTTGGTTCAATCTGAATCCGCTGCAAAAGTGCCTAACTCAGGGTTTTACGATGTTTCACTCAAAACTCCAATATAACTTAGTCGTAAAAGACAAGTTGTTTAATACTCGACAGTAATTAATACCTCTCGAATCTCGGGATTATTGAAATTGAATGGAAATACCGTTATTTTAACAGTTTTACGAAAAAGAAAATAATTTAACGAAAGCGGGGGATTACTATTGCTTAAGCCAGGTTTTGGTCCCAGATTGATGCCCAGTGGGTCGGTCGGGGACAAAATCCGCTTTCACTTGGCGCAAATAGAAATTATAGATTAGACGGAATTTCTTTTTTTCTTGAGAGAAAGTGTATTTTTGCGATTGGAGGGTTTGGGCGGTATCGAAGGATTTGCAAAGGAATTCTGCTTTTTATTACTTTTACTAGCCTAAATTGGTATTCGTAAGATAAGAATTTACCTAATATTACGAGAATAATATTAAGTTTTATTAATAATAAGTGGTCTGTTTTTGCAATAACCATCTGAGGGACATTTTAGGGGGAATATTCTAAGTCTCAAATTCAACAGTTTTATTAGTTATTAAAGACAAAAAAAAAATTAATTACATTTGTGTAACGCTTACAAAAATAAAACGAATACTCGACTGTGTTTTAATTTATTCTGAATCAAGGCAATTCATCAATAAGATCTAAGATACAGAAATAATTAATTACTGGCCACTTCACTTATCAAACGATGCTATGACAAACATGTTACGGCGTGATTAGACTTATTTCAAGTACACACTAGAAATCTTTCAAGGTTGTAAATATGTACTGCCGTATATTTCTCACACGCAAAAGAGTCGCAGCAATGATCGTTTTATAGGTATGAAAACATAGTACTGGGGTGTTATTCTCTCAAAAACAACCGACGGTCGGACGAACGAGCGAAATCGCAGTGGCGAGTTTAGGAAGTCCCGTCAGAGCGAACAAAGCACATTTAAACGCGTGCATTTTCAGTTAAGCAGCCTTATTCGTTCGATCCATCGGCAGAAACCATGCTGCTTAAGTAATTGATAATCCACGCGCTAAAATATGTTTTGTTCGCACTGACGGGAATACTTACACTCGCCGACATTCACTCGTCCGTCCGTCTGACCATCGTTGTTCAGAGAATCACTACCCTGGAATTTATCTGACTTAATAGCTACTAATTAATGCAACATGACAATGTATGCTTAATTCAAAGAACAACTATTTACTTTTTTTCCATGTATGAATGTGGAAGAAACGAAAGAGATTTTTGAAGATCGTAACAAGTGAAAAGAAGTGGTCTGTAATGTATGTGTATGTATCTTTTTACACAATAACTGAAATGTGTCAATGATACCAAGATGTGATATGAATATGGTACCTATTGTTAAACTACTGACTTACAATGTTAAATAAATACTCATGAATTACGGGAATCGAAGCCACATCCTCTGGCTTCATACTAAAACTTGCTACAAAGTTCATTGGGTTGAGTTACGCCCCGAGCGATCCAACCAAGATGCACCAAAGTTTCCGCTTAATTGAAAATTATCCGAATACCATCGGCCATTGGAAATAAAATTACACGTTTGGTGCCAATCTATCAGAGTTCTTAACAAATCTGACCCGATACGAAGTCCTTGGCAAATCGTGTTAAACTTGCTCAATTAATAAAGCCTTTAAGCTATATTTTTGATGAGTCAGCGCGATAAGGGGTTGCAGAAGATTGGTAGCTGTGGTTTGTTTGAGATACCGCCATTTTATTTAATGCTTTTACTTTTTTCGCTGAGATTATTTTTTCTTCATAAAAAAATGTTCAAACCGGTAAGAATAAAGGTATGGTTTTGAATTATTATAAATATACATTATTGAATTGTTTTTATTTTTTATTTTACATAATAAAATTATAACGCGTAAACAAAAACGCTCAAAATTATAAAAAGTCCAAAATATCACCTAAAACTAAAGTCCATTTAATCCTAAAGTTAACAAGTACAAGAACACATGTCTCGAAAGAAGGAAATTGTGAAAATATGAACTTCGAAAGCAATTTGAAAGTTCGAAAAGACTTAACAAGCCGTCGCCGAGTACGTTTAAGAAGCAATTAAAGTAGATTCTTTGTAACAGTATTAAATTGAATCACTGCACAGTGGGGCGGAGCAGTAGTAAAACAGCTACAGAAGTTTCATTAAACTTTATTTAAAACGTGTAAGAATGTTCTGAGTCAACTTAAGTCACTAAATTAAATTATCATACTGTGGGCACTGGAAGAAATGTAAAAATATTGACACTTTAAAAAAATACTACCTCAATATAAAACATTTGTCACACTTACATTGTTTATGTATACGTTTGTGATGCTATTTATATCTTTTTCAAAATGAATAAACGAATCATAGGCTACGTTTTAAATTAGTAAGACATTTAAAAATAAAAATAACTCTACCTACACATTTTTTACTATTGATTAGTGTTATCACATTAGTATTTTTAGTGTTAAATCGCTCGCTTAAAAGTAAACAATTCGCAGGCATATTAAAAAAACTTTTTGCTAAATAAAATGGGCTTGCCCATATGATGAAAGTTTTAAACCATTGAAATTAAAAATCTGTGTGCTCCGCACAGTGGTGTCGCCCGCGGACATAATGGTGCCCAACTTCTAACTCGATTCGTAACACTGCGGGTAAAACTTTAATACGCTCGTTCCCGTACGATATATTTTAAAAAGAAAATGGGGCCATTTGAACAGTGTTGTGTAGTGCTTTTGCACAGCGAGGATTAAACCGTTCAAATTATTTTGTTGTAACATCAGACTTTTTTGTTGTTAATTATCTTCAATGTTGTAAATTAAGTGAGTATCTAATATAAGGAGTAGTGTAGCCAAGAAATGTTAAATGTTAATTTATTCACCATAACAGTTTTATCGTATTTTTCTTTAAACCATTAAATAAAGTTTTGCTAAAAATAAAAAACCAAAGTGAAACTGGTGAGTGCGAGTACTTGTTCATACGTTTTAAATACTTTTAAGTATTTATTTATCCCTAATCGTTGGTGATTTTAGACTTTCATATATTTTGTACGAAACGTACATGAATGACGCCATTGCCATCGACGTCCGAGGTACCCATACTACAAAAAAAACAAAGAGGCTAGGTTAGTTTGTCCGTTGATCATTTATTTCTAAAACGCTAAAACCTTAACGTCTAAATCCCTTTAGCCCAAGTCTTCCAAAATTACTTGCACTAATTCAAACCTGATCCCCCACAACATCTCTAAGCCGTAACAGAGTTGCAGCTAATCTAATAAAGTGACCTAGCCGAAGTGAGAGCAACATTCGTCCAGGCAGGTAAGCGCAGCTTGACAAATTGTAAGCTGTACTGTTTCTTAGGGCTCGGGTATACTGGGAGGCAATATTGTTTACTTTACATATCTTTATTACTTTATGTCCGCGGGGGACACCACTGTTTGCAGATTTTTAATTTCAATCGTTTAAAACTTTCATCAAATGGGATGGCGTTTTATTAATCAGCTTATTTAAAACTATTAAGTGAATTCTAATGAAATATACAAATACACTGTGACCGCTTTCTCTCATGCTAGTCTCCTCGTTTGCTTTGATAGCAAAATACAAATCGTTTTAAATAAAAGATTAAAATGGTAATTTCATAATCAGGTGAAGGAAATTTAACACCTGCTTTTTAGTGACTTTTTATTACTCTTGGTTTGCAAATCCTCTTCTCTTCTTGTTTTTAAAATATTCTTGCTTTTATTTTAAGACATTCTTTGTTCCTCTGAACCAGAACGTTGTATTACTATGGAAAACCCTACCCCTGTAGAGTCCACTATAAAGAAGGTTTTAGTTAATTTCAAATTGTATATTTATTAACTAACAAGGATCTGTTAATACAGCATGGTGAACTTCATGGTGCCGAAGTTCAAACAAAAAAAAAGTCTGGTGATGATGGTAATTCGAAAAACTATATTTTTTTCAATAATAGTTACGTTCTCTTTTAACGTTAAAAACAGGATTTAACCCGGCGAGCATGACGTGAAAAAAAGTTACGTCAAGCATGAGGCAGGGTATGACATGCCCGTAACGTAATGTACTGTAAAATAGTTTAAATTGATTTTATTTTGTATTTTGTGATGTATATTGTTTATTAAAGGCTTATTTAATGAAATTCAATCAAACACAAGTTTTAATCATGAAATTATTTTCATTTATTAGTGTTTACATTATACTATGTAATTATAGTAACAAAAATATTAATGTTTACAAAAAACCAACAAATCAACAAAATAAACAGTATTTAGAATAAAAATCAACTTTTTACTAAAAGATAATGAGATCCTCTCTTTAATAGAGCATAGACATATTTTTTTTATGTGTAAATTAAGCTTAATCACTACTGTCCACATCAGCACAATTCCCGCACATAAATTTTGCATGCTCCATACATATGGGCTTGCTGCAAGCATTACAAGTATTTGGTTTTTCTGTCCTTCTTGTATGGTCGGTGCATTAACAGGTTCGTCGGCCTCTTGTTCCGAGTTACACTGTACTTCATGCTCACTGCAGTGATCAGTTTCGTCTTCCGAACTGGATAGATCAGAGAAATCTGATCCTACCTCCTCTAACATGACACAAATCCTTTCTTCTTGCCTCTCATAATCCATTTTGATGAAAAACTAAAAATAATAAAAGAAACAACTAAAACAAATGAAATAAACTCAAATCTATACATCGCAACCTTTAAATAACTAAAAAAAATTAAAACCAGAAATTTAAATGACTACGTAAAAAAAATACACCTGAAATGACGCAGGGTGTGACATACCCGAAGCAGGTCCGTGCACGTATATTCCGGCGGACGGCCCACGTCGCACTGCCATTACGCCACTATCCCCTCCCGCACACTCCTCCCTCCAGCTACTGAGCGGGCTAGTGTCGTCAGGCAAAAAATTTAAAAATGCTAGCACTTTTTAGTAATGTCAGGGTATGAGATACCCTGGGTCATGCTCGCCGGGTTAAATATAAATTTTATTATTAAAAATCAATGCCTTTTCAGATTTCTGCCTAGTAGAGCATTTATGTCGAACAAAATAACGATGTAACCAAATCGCTAAACTTGTGAGCAAGTCCAGAAGTCAGTTAGTAAACTATCTTGTCTACGCTGCGGATAATGCACTAGCATAGCACTTCAAGCAGCAGAGTAGTAAAGTGAACTAAACTCAAATACACCATTTCAATTCAAAACGACATCGTAAAGGGATATTGTCATAGTATCAATTGGCATTTTAGGTTAATGGTTTGTAATGAAAATATAAATAAGAGGTTTTTATCTTTTGTTTACTGTTTATTTTAAGTTGTACAAAAAAACACCAACACAATCTGAATAAAATACACAATCCAATCTTAAATATACAATCAGTATATCTCTTCTACCATTATTACTATTGGTGTGCATAACTCACATACTTAATTATGTAAATTATTTCCTGGTAGAGAACATTGTGATTTTTATGCAATAAAATATAATATTATGAATATGAATGCAAATTCTAAGCAGATAAAGGCAAAGGTGTTAAGTTAAACCAAAATAGCACGCTATTCTACGCTTATATGGCGTTCCCTCAATGTAAACGGATCCTAAGAGCACACTTAGGCATTATACTCAGCGCTATATAGCTCGGTTTGTGTAACAATGGCGCTTTGTCAGGACTTGAAGTAGACCATGCTGTTTTTGATTAAACGTTTTGTTTGTGCAGAATAAAATGCGGTTTCTGGATCAAGATCTAGATTTTAAGCATACGGGGTATCTAAGTTGATGGCATGTTTTTTATTAAAACCTATACCGTAGAAAATAAGAGATTTTCAATTTTTGTTTTCTAAAATCTCTTTGGTAACATAAAATTAGCAAGTAATCAATTATCAATATAGAGAATACTAAGCCACAACTCTGATATTTATTTTATTCAGATTTTTTCAAGTTTGATTTTAAAGTGATTTTATATATTTTATTACTGCTTGCTTGCTTGCTTGCGTGCTTTTATATATCATATTAATTTTGTACGACTAAAGAATATTTTTCTTTTTCAGGTATGTAATTAGAACGAGTACTTCAGAAACACCTGGGTTCTATTAATAACAAATACTTACCACACAAACACGAAAAAGAAACAGGTTTGTTAGTAAATATTATTGCAATAATTCCTCCTCATAAGCAGAGCCCTGTAACGAAATTACACAAGGTAAAATCATATTCCTTGCCTTAATATCGCTGAACTAATCTTTACCTCCGTCTACCAGCGAGCTAATTACATTGCTGACACAGCCAATCTATATATTTCTACAAGCTCGAATTACGGAACATTCGAGACTACCCGTCATGAAAAGAAACAAGCAATTCGAGTCGTAAAAATATTCAAGTGGTCCAATTACATGACTTTTTTTCAGACATTTCCTGGATTAATTAAGCACAATAAAACAATAGCGTACCCAAATTTAATCATTCCATTCAGAAACCGTTTTATAACACCATTGTATGATGACCATAAAAACATTATACAGTAAAATTTACGGTCGCATTCAAATTATTTTTTCAAAACCCCTCGACACGCGAACGAAAACAATATTTTAATTGAAAAATTATTACTGATGTGGTTGGAACTGTGAAATATTGCACTGTGGGTTGGAATTACCTTTTGTTGGCGGCGTGATGATTTAGTGCGGCGTTCTGTCCGCGGAAAAAACCGCGCGGACCACTGTGCCATTTTGCGTGCCGCAGTCGGATGTCGTCGGAATTTACCGTTTGCGATGTGATTTGTAAATTGTTTCATATTTAATAAATACAACATTTTTATTTTGTTAATTTTGATTAAAGAAATATTCTTATCAGATAATTTTAATCTATATTTTGTTATTAACAATTAAGCTTTTATTTAGAGCATTAGAATATTCCACTTCACAACGTATAATTAAAGTTTATCACATCATTAATATCATCAATTCATCATATTGTGACTAACTGCGAGCCTAAACACATACACTGCTGGGTTTCGATTAGATATTATGTTATCTAAGCGACACTTTGACTGGGTTGGCATTTGTATTTATTCAGATCATAAATTTTCAAGAAAAAGAAAAAATAAAGGAATAACACATACCAATAGAAAAAATATTAAAACTTCAACTTATTCCACTAATACAGTTCAAACTGAGTGCAATAAAAAAACTGGTTATCTTTTAAACCGCGCGCTGTGCTCCCAAACACTTGAAAACAGTTTTACATGTAAAATAGTTTCCATTGTGCTCTCTTTTAAGAGTCTAAAAGCCCTAAAATTTCCTTTATACTGTAAAAGAGCTAGAAAATTTCTTCCGCGTACAAAATAATTTCCAACTTACGTCACTGAAACAACAAGCGCTTTCGTGCTCGAAATCCGGTTAAGTTTTAAGCAAAGAACCGTCCAATTAACCGGGAAGAATGGACGGACGGACAGACAAAGCAACATTGTGAATATTTCAGGGCAAGTTTTAACTATGTTAATAGTGAATTCTTGGAGATATCTCGGTACTGTAAAGGAGTGCTTGAAGAGATCTGGTTATTTTAAGTTTGTTAAAACAACTGAATCTATTTGCTAGTTTGGTAAGTTTTAATTTGAGCGAAGTATTTACCTGAAATTTTTGTGTTATGTTTATTTGGCCTGGATAAAATAAGCGCCAGTGTTATTCTTTATTTTGTTATATAGCTCGTTTTCCCAATTTCTTTAAGCGTTGCTCTATTTATATTTTAAATTTTCGTTTGTAAATTTTGTAAATTAAAAGAGACCAAAACATACTTCATACACATTTTTTTATTCAATACTTGATTTGGAAGACAATTTCTTTAATGCAAAATGAATTCATTTTTCACATCGAAAAAATGATATTACAAATGACACTGTATTCGTTTATAAAACATAAAATTTTGTTTTGAGAATATAATATGAGTTTATTTTACAGAGAGATAAAAAAAAACCTCCACAATTTTGATACACTTATACTTTTACAATAAAAATACCTTAACTTTGTTTAGTTTTGCCCAGTCCTTAAATTAATTGAACCACTGTTTAAACATAAACATTATTGATCATCTTTGGCACCCCTTCGTACCTTGACTTTTAAGTACCCGGATTCCGCGCCGGACGGTAAGCACCCAATCCGTAACCGGATCACCGTCCGGTCGGAATGGAGCAAAAAAGAAATAACCGGAACCCTCTTGGCGTCGGCCATTTTTCGTCCGGACCCACGTTTTTTGCTGGTGTTAGGGTAAATAGGTACTTTCCCTTCGGCCTTTAATTTTTTCTTTTAATGCAATATTGTGCCAGTAGAACGGGGATAAGAAACTGATTAAAACTGCTGTAAAGGAATTCTGGTTTCAAAATAGAATATATTTTTGATTTCATATAAATGTTTTTTTTTATTTAAAGTTACAACGTGTCGGACCATCCCGCCTTACAGTTGTGAGTTTACAGCGGGTTTCCATTACAATTAAGATTGTTCATAACAAAACCTACTTATAAGCAAATCTCAAGACAATGGTTTTTAAACAAAAACTTGAAATAAATTGATGCCAATAAAAAACAAAGCTTAGCTAGAACTTTGTAATATTTAAGTCAACTTTTTTAATAACTTATTATATTGTACTACAACGGTAACACATCACTGACGAAACTGGCCACCAATTTTTCGAGATACATTTTTAAATAAATCAAACAGTTCGGACTTTTTAGATTAAAAAATACGCGTCTCGACTGTCAATTCCGTCCCAAACATACCACCCCGAACACTCGCTTTTTACCAAAATTGAATTACTGCATAAAGGGTTGCATCTACCCTCAAATACCTCCCCATATACCAACCACAAAGAACACAAAAGTAATTCAATAATAGTGATTTAGTTATGTGCTTTGTGACGTCACAATCGCAATTAGTTGCTGATTTCACCGCTTGGCGGCGCTGACGTAACTCGATTAGCGGGACGGGTGATTTTGGTGTTTTAGAGATTGGGTATTGTCCCGTATAGGCATAATTTTTGCGTAATTTTTCATTCATTCATTTTTAAAGACGCTATCGTTAAGTATTCAGGTAAAACAAAACGTTATTAAAATATGGTACAGTCAGCATAAAAAGTAGCTAAGCAGAGTAACATGCTCAAAATTATCTAGACACGACGTATTACGAGTATCTTATGGGGTACCATTGAATAGGTATTTAAAAATCATCTTTAGGTTTCTCTCATAATTTTTCATTTTGAATGATTTTGCAGGATTTTAAACGATTTAAAGTTGATAAACAACTTACAGTCGGGTTTATTATAGCTTGTTTTTTGTTAGACTTGTTTCAAGTGTAGTGGCTATTTATTAAGACTGCGCCACCTGCGTCACCTTTGAGTTATCAACTCAACGGAAAAAAGTCACCTTTTTCCGTTAAGTTGACTACTCAAAGGGTAATTGTTATTAAAGTTTTTACTTGCGCTACAAAAACCTATCGTCTGATTGCAAGGAATTTCTTTAGTTAATTAGAAAACACAATAAAAGTAATGAGGGCGCCACTGGACGCTCGACGTTTGCTCGGTGCAGTCTTAACATTCAAGTGTAAACGTAGCTACTTATTTGTATTAATCCGAACGTACATTTGAAATGTTTCACATTGTTTCATATTTTCCTTGTCAACTGAAGTAATAACCTCTCCTCCCGTCCAACGCTAGACACAATTAAAACTCTACACACGTCGATACTCACATCGTATGAACGTCACCGTTCCCGCCGCGTAATATTTCAAAGACGTCACGATCCGGACAATCGATGTTCTCTTGTTATAGAGAATTTGCGTTGTTTGGGGTAGTCTATACTTTTGAAAGTAGAAGTTAGTGATCTAGGTGATCTAGAATTTTTGCCGTTTTAGCCTAGTTGGGCGCCATTTATAGTGGGACTTCACAGGGGTAGGGTCTTCCTGAGTAAAACAACGTTCTGGTTCAGAGGTCAAGAAAATAAAAGCAAAAATATTCTAAAAAAAGTGGTGAAGAGGTTTTGCAAACAAAGAGTTATAAAAGTCACAAAATGGCCGGCACAGGGCCAGCGCAGGTGTTATACATTTTAATATCTAAATATGTAAATAATGGCGTAGAAGACCTTTTATTCACGCATTATTAATAATTTATAACTTTCTTTAAATATCGGAGGTGACATATCAAAATAAAAAATTTAAGATATTGGTAAAAATAATAAACCTTAGAACCAAGAATTTCATATCTCGTCTCTGATGCACTTAACACACAAAGTATTTACACCAAACTACAACCCAAAAAAGAAACTGTAAAAAAAAAGAATTCGGCTCCGTCCGGATCGCTCAATACTCAATACTTTATTGCAATCATAATGTTTACAGAGATGGAAATATAATAATTGTCTCAATTATGAACCCTGTTGGGCACAGCAAATATATTCGGAGAGAGGGAGACTTATCGTTTTAATAATTAGAAGACTTCAGAGAAAAAAAAATGTATTTTTATATAATTTACAATATACGACGAACATAAATAAACCACCAAATAAAATAATATATCGCTACCACCATCTTATCCATTAACCTACCGCCAAACAGCAGTGTTCACATTGTTGTGTTCCGGTTTGGAGTAAGACAGCCGGTGAAATGACTAGCATAGAGGCATTCCACCTTAGTCTTCAGGGTTGGCAACGCATTTGCAGTTTTAGGATTGCATTGCAGTCCAGTGAATGCGAATGTCTATGGGTCACAGTTTCCACTTACCATCAGGTAGACTGTGTGCTCGTTTGTCTTCTAAAAATAAATAAATGAAAAATCGTTTATTGGTCTCAATCAGTGTGTTTACAATAAGGATAAGGTTGGAACCTTCTAATAAGTAAGATTAAGGGTACAAAACAACCAACAATACACTCAAACCTTACAAAGGAATAAAAATATTGATATGACTTCACCTTGATCCTGACATGTACGAAGAGCTACAGTCTGGTAGCTCAGTCTATTTGCACTTTTCCGTAACGAACCAATATTGGTGTAATAATTTATGTAATACGTTCGTTACCAAATCAAACGACGGCGTGATAAGCCCTCGTTAATAGATTTCACGCCATATTGTCACTCATTGTCTCCGACTATACACCACCCCGAATCAACCCTGACATGGGAACATCACCTTTCGCATCTGAAGATAAAGACCAGTTTAGACTGAAGCTGTAAGCTCTAAAATACAGACATGACTTGACATTTCAGAACAAACCGTTGTATCACTCAGTATCTTTCAAAGTGTTTTGTGCTGTGCGTGTGTAGTTTCAAGGTTCATTGGTGTTTGTGGATTGTGTCGTGTTGGGCGTTTTGGAAACGTGATGACAGGACTTTGTGATGAGCATTGTTCTGTAAACGCGTAACGTTTGAGCCACTTGTCGTGTGTATGATGCTCAGTGCGTAGCTGATTTGGTATTATCGCGTTGCTTTTGTGATATATAATATCAAAGACGTCATGTTTTGTCGTCGATCAGAATAAACTAGCGTAACTTTGTATGAGAAAAATTATCTAGGATATCATACTCCGTAGCACAATCCCTGAATATATACAAATTAGAAAGTGTCAAAAATTACAATGATTAATTTTAGATAATGAACGTTTGTGCAACTGGATGTCAGATTGGTGTTATTAAAATGGAAAAAGGAATCTAGCGAAGCAAGGAATATGAAGGTCAGTGGAATAATACACCATGACATCCTGCCTGAAGAAGTTTCTAGTCTTTTAAGTATGTTTTCTGTCAAACTAAAGATATAGAAAAGGCCTTCTACAGGAAGCATGATTAACCTAACGGTTAATAATAATTAACCAGTTTTTTAACGACTAATATAATCTCCAGATTTCCATTTTTAATTTGATTCCATGATTATTCCATTGGCGTGGAATACATACATGTCTAAATTGGGCTAAATGCCCAATTTCGTTCAATTTGTAGAGTAGATTTACTTTTTTCAGAATGCCAAGAACAAAATGCTTTTCCTCCAACTTCCTACTTGATCTACTGTCTCAATAAGAACCTTCCAGCAAGGAAGGCAAATCAACACTAATCCCGACATATCCAACACGAATTTGAGATAATCCTGTTGCCCACTGAATTGCCTGTCTCTGTACTTTAGTTACACAGGCCATGGACTCATTTTCATAACTCGTCGTCCAATCAGCGCGATAGATGGCTATCGTGATGAATAGGCTTACTCGGTGCGCCGGAGGTGCAATTAGTGACCCAACCAATCAGGTACATTGTGACGATGAAATTAGTTACCAACTTAATGTGTGACAATGTTCTAGACTTTAGAAAAGTTTTTGATTACGCCTGTTGTTTACGCACTTGAACATTTTTGGGTCGCTTTTGATTGGTTTTTTGTATTGCTTATTAAAAAGACTGTTTTGTATTTCTTTGAAGAGAGATTGTTAATTTTACCTCAATCAAGAAGTAAACGATAAATAGCAATAATAATAGTTTTTGACTACACCCATAAATTTTACATGCAGCGTTTACCTATACCTTGATATGTTTCGACATTAATAAACTTTATTACTACTCAGGTACTGTTAAGTGTGAGGTGAGGGGGTATGTCGCATTTGTTTTATGGAACTTCGCATTTTGCATTAAGCTATGACGTAATGTTCAATATAAAATTGGTAGTTCCATGAAACAAATGGGAAGCACCTGTATTACTGTGTACGTAGTAGACCGACGACCTGATAAAGGTCGTGGGAAACCACTGGATGACAGCAGCTGAGGACCGATGGTTGTGGAAAATCTTGGAGAAGGCCTTTGTCCAGCAGTGGACGTGTTGAGGCTGATAATGATGATGGAACTGTATTTGCTTAAATATCAATTAAATTTAACGTGCCTTCTTTTTCCTCTTCTCAGCATACTTCTCATATTTCTCCATCACTGAACATGGTTATAAATCTTCTTTAATTATATTAAGCAATAAAACAAGTTTAAACTGAATCTTTATCTTTAGACAAGCTAAATTACCTTAGCTTTTGTTCAGAACTTACAAGTACAATTCACTAGCACAAAGCTCCTCCTATTAAGCAAAATAAATTTACCTTAAGTGCAAAGAGTATTTTAAATCGTAATGAAATGTACATTAATTTCTCCCCTCCAGAGTTAAACCTCCTGACTAAAATAAAACGTCTTTACAAAGGGGTCTAAATCGCCCAATGTAAACGCAGGTCCGAGCAATCAAGTGGTGTTATCCTATAACGCGTTTAGATTTTCAAATTCGCTGACATACCAATATATTTTATAGACCTACTCACTCACAGAAACTACTAGAGATCAAAAGATCATTGACGCTGGTTTGTGTAACAAACAATCAACCAATTTACAATGATATCTTATTTGAAACAGTTGAAATAAGTCTACGGGTTTTAGTTATCTGGTTTGAAGGGGAAGTTTCTACATTCAGCACTAAGAACTCCTCATCGGGTCTTTTCAGTATGGTATTTAGATGAACTGGCTCTGAATACGTTAAGGAATAATGCCGTAAAGCATGGAGTAACGAAGCGTGAAGCGCGTGACTGGAAAGCACGTTTGATGGCTGGATTGACAACTATTTGTGTACGAACTTTGCATCGCAATCAACCTTGAATTGGCATTGTTTATGCAGGCGCGTGGTGCGATGCAGGGGTTAACGGTGTTTGATCTTGGTGGTACAATAAAAAGGGAATGTCTTTGATAGCTTTTGTTTTTAGAATGCTTATCATATCATGATATAGTTCATGGATAGCATTTTAGTTGAGGCGATGATCTATTTCGTTGTTTTGATTTGTCGTTTTATTCGGAGACAAATGAAAAGAAACATTACTTATTCTAGTTTTTTTAATGGTTGTTTTGCTTGTCCCTTTTTGGGTTGATTCTAAACTTTCTACTGCAAATGTGAATTGAACATAAAACCAGGCCGGAAAAGAGATAGAACTATGTGATATTGAGTTTTTACTACCATTATTACAAAAATAAATATTTATTGAAATTTTATCTAGAAATAATAATTTGAGGGTTGTGCGGGACGTCGAATTGCTATTGCCCCGCACAAGGCGCAGAGCAGTGGACTGTATGTTCGGAGGTGGGGGGCTGATTTCGTTTCGAAGAAATAAAACCGAAGATGCTTCTATATGCGTGCGATCTGCCAGTAGGGAGCGGGAACTATTCGGTGACGGTTGTAGCAAGCTTCTATGGGGGGGGGTGCCGAGGGTCCCTTCTATTGCGGTAGGTTCCGAAGGCTTCTTGCTTGCTACTGGTTGCTTCCCTTTTCTTGATTTGCTTCCACGATTTGTCACAATTTCTATCGATCGGGGGCCTATTAATATTCCAGTTTTGGGGAACGGACCTAGTTGGTAAACGAACGAGGCTATAGTTTGGTAGGAGAGACAGGGACTTGGAAAGGGAGACGGCGAATATGCGTGAGAGAGAAGGTAAAATACGAGAGGGAGACAGCTATACAAAAATGGAGGGAGTCGTGCAAGGAGTGGGGCGGACTTGGTCCTGGTAGCGACGAGGTGTGCGCCCAAGCGCTGGACAGAGAGGTCGGAGTGAGCGAGAGGTCCGAGGCGACCAAACTCGCTGACCGGAAGGGTCGTGTAAGAGGGGGGATTGATTAAGACAGTGAAGGAACGAGGAGTGATTTTAAAGGGAGAGACAAGGAAGTTTACGAAAGAGAGTCTGAGTGGGGATACTATTTCCTAAGCCTTTTTAGGAGGGGATGCGATGTTTACTATTTACTATCCTGTACCTATCTCCTATACCTACCTATTTCCCGTGTCCCTACTGGCATTTCTATTTATTTAAACTTACAACTAACTTAATTAACAGAGTTCTATAATCATCTTTGTCTTGCTGTGCCGGTGTGTTTGCATCGTCCTGCACATTTCTCCCGCCGTGTATCGCTGCAGGCGTTACTCTTGATTCGGTGCAGGCGATGGTGCCGTCGGGAGCACGACGAGCTTCTTAGTCGGTCTCCTGAGCACGCCGCCCTTGGTTCGGATGTCCGCCGTCCGCACTATGCCGTCGGCGCCCGGGTAAGTAGCAATTACGACCCCCCGGGGCCAAGTGTTTCGTGGCAGCGTGCTGTCGGCTATGAGCACGACGTCGTCGATCTTGAGGGCTGGTCCTTGACCGTGTGGCTCCCGCCGGTATTGAAGGTCAGGCAGGTACTCCTTCAGCCAGCGAGCCCAGAAGTGGTCTGCCAGCCTCTGTGCTGTTTTCCAGGTGGCGCGGCCGGCAAGGTCCCGGTCGTCGAAGGTTCCCGGAGTAGGGACCCGGGCGGAGCCCCCCAGGAGAAAGTGGTTGGGGGTGATGGCCTCCGGGTCCTCGGCGCTGACTGGTACGTGGGTTAACGGGCGACTGTTCACCACGTACTCAGCCTCGGTGAGCAGTGTCGTGAGGACCTCTTCGGTGGGATGACGCTCGTGCAGCGTCACCTCTAGCGCGGTCTTCACGGAGCGGACGAGGCGCTCCCAGGCGCCTCCCATGAACGGGGCGCCGGGAGGTATGTAGCGCCAGGCGATACCCTTGGCGCTCGCCTCCTCTTCTGTAGCGGTGTCGATGGCCAGGCGCAGCTCGCGGTCTGCACCGCGAAGGTTGGTCCCGTTGTCGGACCACATCTCGGTTGGGCAGCCTCGGCGCGCGACCATGCGCCGGAGCGCCATGATCGCTGAATCGGTGGTGAGCGAGCCGGCCACCTCCAGGTGGACGGCGCGAGTCGTCAGGCAGGTGAAGAGCGCCCCGTACCTCTTCTGTGTTCCGCGGCCCACTGTCACTGTTAGTGGGCCGAAGTAGTCAACGCCCGCGTATGTGAATGGGCGCTGATGATGGGCGAGGCGGCACGCCGGGTGATCCCCGGTCGGGGGCCGCGGAGGTACGGCGCGTCGGATACGGCACGGTAGGCACCGGCCGACGATCTGCTTGGTCACTGGGCGTACCTTTATGATCCAGTAGTGCTGTCGGCACTCGTTTATGGTCGTCTCGACCCCGCCGTGCGACAGCTGTCTATGTACGTACTCTATGTACAGTCTCGTTCCGTAGTTGTCTCCGTCGAGGATGGCGGGACTTTTCATGTCAGCGGCGACCTCGGTCGCAGCTTGTATGCGACTTCTGAGTTGGATCGTCCCGTTCACTAGCTCTATTCTTATTTTCTTTAGGCGGCTGGAGTTTTCTATGTTTCTATCTTGTTCCAGCGCCCTGATTTCGTGCGGGAAGGACGCTTGTTGTCCCGCTCGCACGATCAGCTGTTCAGCTCTCTTTAGGCAGCCCGCCTCAATTATTCTGTAATTTATTTTCTTCGTTTTCTTGGGTAGAGCGGGCTCGCTCGTCCTTTTCGGTTCTATTTTCTTTGCATTTTTCCAGCTCGGATTTTCTTCCTTGTTCCTTTTCGTCCGACTGTAGTGAGTGCGGTGTTTGACCCCTCGGCAGAGGTCGATGAACTGTAGCACCCTGGCGGTTGCCCTCAGTAGCCGTTCCCATTTAGAAAAACGGGTCGGGTCAGGGAGGCTGTCGCGAAGGTTCATTTTCGTGCGTCTTTCTTGCCCCACGACGTTTACTTTTTCTTCCCCTGTTTTTTCGGGTTTCTGCGAGTCTTCTATGGGCCAGTCCTGTTCGTCGCGGAGTAGGTATTCCGGGCCGGTGTACCATCGGTGCTTGCTCGTGAAGTCCGTAGGTACGTTGCGTGTGGCGTCGTCGGCTGTGTTCATCTTGGTTGGCACCCACCGCCACTCGTTCACGGTGGTGTGCTCTTCTATAGCGGCGATTCTGTGCGCCACGAACGGGCGGTAGGTACGGGAGCCGTTCCGTATCCACGCCAGTACCGTCCGGCTGTCAGACCAGAAGGTTCTTGAGTCGGGTCGTCGCTCGTGCTCTTCAGTGACGACCGCGGCCATCCTTGCGCCCATCACCGCGGCTTGTAGCTCCAGCCGCGGTATCGAGGTGCACTGCAGCGGCGCGACGCGTGACTTCGCTACTATCAACGACAGGTGTATGTTGCCGTCGGGTGTCACGGCGCGCCAGTACAGGGCGGCGGCGTAGGCGGCTTCGCTTGCGTCGACCAGTATGTGCAGTTGGAGGTTCACTGCTTCGCTGTAGTGTGGGTAGCACCGTGGTACCTTTATGTCTCTTAGGCTGGTCAGGTGCGTCATCCACTTCCTCCACTCTTGCGCCAGTTCTGGCGTTAGTGGTTCGTCCCAGTCTGTGCCCTGGCGCCAGACCTCTTGTAGTATTTGTTTAGCCCTCGTTGTAACAGGCGAGGCTAGTCCGAGCGGGTCATATAGCGACATGACTATTCTCAGCGCTTCTCTCTTCGTTGGTGCGTCACTGGCGAGTACTTGCTGCGGTATGCGGGCCATGTCCAGGTTGAATGCGATGGTGTCGGTGGCCGGCATCCAGATAAGGCCTAGGACTCGTTCTGTTTTTGTTCCGTCGTCAATCGCGATGTGTGTCGATGGCGGCGGCGTGACGTCACTCTTGGTCATTTGCTGACGAACTTGCGGCGAGTTAGACGCCCATCCACGTAGGTGAAAGTTCCCTTTTTCATGGATTCTGAGTACTTCTTGCGATGTTCTTATGGCCTCCTCTTCTGTCTGATAGGAGGCCAGGTAGTCGTCCACATAATGGTTTTCTATTATAGCCCTTACGGCCTCGGGTTGAGAGTTCACGTACTTCTGTGCGTTGAGGTTCTTGACGTAGATTGCCGACGTAGGCGAGCAGCTTGAGCCGAATATTAAAGAGGTCATTCGGTACTCATCGGGTGCTCCATCTCGCCGGTCCCCGCGCCACAGGTAGCGCAGCGCGTCGCGGTCCTCCGGTCGCATCTTCACTCTCATGAACATCTCGGCTATGTCAGCAGTCACCGCCACTTTGTGTTGCCGGAACCTCATCATGACTCCGGGCAGTGGTTGTAGGAGCCCCGGCCCTGCGAGCAGGTGACTGTTGAGTGAGACTCCTCTTGTCTTGGCGGCTGCGTCGTGAACGATGCGGACCTTCCCTGGCTTCATGGGGTTAACCACCGCGAAGTGCGGCAGGTACCAGGTGCGGCCCTCGTGCTTGTTAATAGGGGCGATTTCTGCGTACCCCTTTTCTATGAGTGCTTCCATCTGCTCGCTGTACTTTTCTTTGAGCTGTGGATTCTTATCGATTTTTCTTTCTGTAGTTGCTAGCCTTTTCAAAGCGTTTTCATAATTGTTCGGCATCCTGACGTCATCCTCGCTCCATAGCAGGCCGGTTTGGTAGGGGCCCTCTTCTAATTGGACTGTGGTGGCCTCTAGTATTTTCAATGCGCGTTGATCTGGGTTCGAGGCGGGTTGTTTGGGTTCGATGGCGAGTGATTCGATGGCGAAGTAGCGGCGCAGCTGTTCGTTCATGCTCTCGTCCTCTTCGTGTTGCAGGAAGTTCACTCGGTGTCCCATTGCTCTCGTGTTTGCGCCGTGTAGAACCCAGCCGAGCGGTGTGAGAGAGGCGACGGGCTGATGTTTCCGTCCCCTTCTCGTCATCGTGGCTAGTAGGAGGTGCCAGTTGTCTTGACCTATGAGGATTCTTGGCTCTGCTTGGCTATAGGTTAGATGACTCTTGATGTCTTCTAAGTGGCTGCACGCTTCGATGTCGTACTGCTGTATGGTCTGCGGCGATAGGTGGAGTTTGTTCACCGTTCGCGCATAAACTTGCTGTGTTTCGCCCGTGCCGCGCAGCGTAAGAGAGACGCGGCGCGACTTGGGGGCTTCTATTGTGATGTCGGCGACCGCTTCTATTTGTAGGGCTTCTACTGGGCCCTCGGCGCCGACTTGTTCAGCTATTTCTTCATCCACCAGGGTTACAGTGGATCCGTCGTCCAGTAGGGCCCAGGCGTGTACTGTGCCGGCAGGCCCCGAGACTTGTACTGGAACGAGCTTCAAGTAGGATCGCATCTGGTGGCTCGATTGCACGCTTGCGACTATGGCGGGCTCTTGGTCTTCGTTTACTTGGTTTTCGGCCCTCCTGAAGTGTAGGAGGCTGTGATGTGTCCGCCCGCACCCGCCGACATTGCAGGTTTTCTTCGTGCAGGTGTGCGTCTTCGATCTGTATCGTAGGCATCGGTAGCACAAGTTGTGGTTCTTAGCGAGTTCCCACCTCGCCAGACTATCGCTTTCCTTGAACTTGTTGCAGCTGGTTGCTGCACTGTGGGCTTCGCTGTTGCATACAGCGCATTTTCTTCTATGTGTTTCCGCAGCGGCGAATGTTCGATGCTGTGTCTTGATGGGGTATCGCCGCGGCGGTTCGATCGTGACGTTTGCGGCTATGTTTTCGGGCTGTGCGTATGGGGCGCACAGCTCCGCTTCTCTCGTTAGAAATCTTGATATCTTGACGAGATCAGCTTCTTCTTCGTTCTGTGTGGCCGCGAAGTCGAACCATCTGTAGCGCAACGTCAGTGTAAATTTTTCTATAATGTTCTTCGTCAGCTCCGGGTTGAACATGTAGTGCGCGCGGTTGAGTACGCGCAGCGTGGCCACTATGTTGGCTATGCGGTTGGCAAACACGCAGATGTCTCGAGGCACGTCGGTCAAGCGTGGTAGTGCCCGGAGCCGCTCTATTTCTGACAGAGCGATGGAGTTGGGACGTCCGAAGCGGTTCGCTAATGCAGCGACGATGTCTTCGGATGTAGCGCCGCAGATGAATAAATCTTCGACGGCTTCGCGCGCTTTCCCTTTAAGCGCTCTTCTGAGGTTTGCTATTTTTTCTATGTCGCTATGTTGCGCTGATGCTTCTTTGTAGGCCGCTATGAATGACAGCCATTGTTGATGTGCGCCGGTGAAGGTTGGTAGCTCGATATGGTGTCGACGTGATGACCCAGCATTGATGGCTTGAGTGATGGCAGACGTCAAGTTGTTGAAGTATTCCCCCGGTACTGTAGCGCTGGCTCCCGTTGCTTCATTGTTGACTGGAGTGGGGAGAGCCGCCATTGGTGGGGATACGGCTTGGGTACCCGCTGGTGGGGGTAGCGGCTGCCATTGCTGTGGTGGGGATGGCGCCTGGTGGGGCGCCGCCATCGGTGGTGGGGATGGCGCCTGGTGGGGCGCCGCCATCGGTGGTGGTGGGGATGGCGCCTGGAGGGGCGCCGCCGAGCTCGGTTGTATCGACGCGGAGTAGGGCCGATCTTGCATCAGCGTCCACTGTGGTGTGTCGGTGACGGCTATTGGGTGTGGCTGGGAGGTTTCCAGCCAGTCACCGACTCTTCGTGCTGCTTCCCCGTCCGACGCTATGGTTTCTTCATCTTCGTCGTCGGATGGTTCCGCTTCTATTCTTGCTATTTGGGCAGCGGCTAACTGTACTTGCTTCCTCGCAAGTTCTTCTTTGGCGGCGGCGAGCCTGGATGCTCGCCCCGTCTTCGATGACGATGTGCGTGCTCGTTGATGGAGCACGCCGAAGCCGGCGCCCTGTTGTGTCGACGGTGGCGCCGGTATTGTCACGTCTGGTGACGCTGGAGGATCCGGATGAACTATCTTTGTCGACGGGATGATCCTTGGCTGCGGGACTGACGCAGCTGGTGCCGGCTGCGGGACTGACGCAGCGGCCTGTTGTCGCGGGACTGACGCGACGGGTGCCGACTGCGGGACTGACGCAGCGGCCTGTGACTGCGGGACTGACGCAGTGGTTGCCGGCTGCGGGACTGACGCAGCCGGTCTTGATCCTGTGGCTATTGACAGAGGCTCGATCGTCGAGGTAGCTTCTGTCGTCGTTGTGGCAGCTTCTGTTGCCGGCGGAAGCTTCTTTCCGCTCTTGCTTCTGGTGACGGGCATCTTCGATTTTCTTTTTTCTATCCGGTTCGAAGGACCAATGTGCGGGACGTCGAATTGCTATTGCCCCGCACAAGGCGCAGAGCAGTGGACTGTATGTTCGGAGGTGGGGGGCTGATTTCGTTTCGAAGAAATAAAACCGAAGATGCTTCTATATGCGTGCGATCTGCCAGTAGGGAGCGGGAACTATTCGGTGACGGTTGTAGCAAGCTTCTATGGGGGGGGGTGCCGAGGGTCCCTTCTATTGCGGTAGGTTCCGAAGGCTTCTTGCTTGCTACTGGTTGCTTCCCTTTTCTTGATTTGCTTCCACGATTTGTCACAATTTCTATCGATCGGGGGCCTATTAATATTCCAGTTTTGGGGAACGGACCTAGTTGGTAAACGAACGAGGCTATAGTTTGGTAGGAGAGACAGGGACTTGGAAAGGGAGACGGCGAATATGCGTGAGAGAGAAGGTAAAATACGAGAGGGAGACAGCTATACAAAAATGGAGGGAGTCGTGCAAGGAGTGGGGCGGACTTGGTCCTGGTAGCGACGAGGTGTGCGCCCAAGCGCTGGACAGAGAGGTCGGAGTGAGCGAGAGGTCCGAGGCGACCAAACTCGCTGACCGGAAGGGTCGTGTAAGAGGGGGGATTGATTAAGACAGTGAAGGAACGAGGAGTGATTTTAAAGGGAGAGACAAGGAAGTTTACGAAAGAGAGTCTGAGTGGGGATACTATTTCCTAAGCCTTTTTAGGAGGGGATGCGATGTTTACTATTTACTATCCTGTACCTATCTCCTATACCTACCTATTTCCCGTGTCCCTACTGGCATTTCTATTTATTTAAACTTACAACTAACTTAATTAACAGAGTTCTATAATCATCTTTGTCTTGCTGTGCCGGTGTGTTTGCATCGTCCTGCACAAGGGTTATTTTAGTTTTAATTATGTCAACTCTTTAAAACAAATATTTCAAAATCAGCTTCGTTATGATTTTAATACTTAATAAAAAAAACTTGAATAAAGTTTTGATTAAGGTGTTACCAGTTCTCTGAATTGTAGTGTGACTAAGTGATGTTGACATTTACGAGTATTAATTCTTGCAATATTAAACGCTGGCGGAATAGAAAGGTTAATGATAGCAATAGCGCTCAGCATCGGGAACGAATAAAAGGTGTAATTTATGTGTTCCACCCCGAAATGTGGCCTCGCAATTACACTGTATGGGGTTCGAGTCCCAAGGAGGGCGGCAGTCGATAAAAAAAATATCGATTGTTTTTATTTTTATTTACTAAAATTCTATATTTCCGACCTGGCAACTATACTGCAATACCTCAAACAATAGGTAACTTTCACTCTTTGTGTTGTGTTTGAATTGTGGTAGTGTCGTAATTGCTACCCATGATGTGCAGTAAAATTAGTTCTTACTAAATCACACCCTGTTTCCCAGAGGGGTAGGCAGAGACTACTTCTTTCCACTTGCTACGATCTTGACAAATTTCTTTCACTTCTTCCACATTCATACATCGAGTCATGCACGCCCGTTGGTTTCGGGTACTTAAGATTCGGCCCTTAAAATTAGTTCTTAAGTGAAGATTATAAAAGTATTGAGATTATATTAAACTAAGATGAAATTATAAAATATTATAAGTACTAAAATTTATCAAAACATTATGCTCAGTTAATCACACCCGTTATAAACTGAAATATCGATTATAAAAAGATGAAGTTTATACATATACTTGGTATTTCATTAATCATAATTAAAAATGGTGGTTTATTTTCGTTTGCGAACTTTTGCACACATTGACAAATTAAAGTACGTATCGACAATTTCCCATCGCTATTTACTGTAGAGTCCCCATCCCATTGTAGAAAATGCTAATGATTTCCTTCGTTTCGACTGCGTTTAAAGGTGGGACGTAAATTTAATGAATTCTCTGCTTAGGCTAGAGCCGCCATTGTCGACTTCAATGAAATTTTGAGCCCGTATGATAACATTTTAAGACTAATGTTTAAAGCTCTTCGTAGCTTAAATGCAAAAGGGACACAAATCAAAATGTATTTGTGTTGCATTTAAATTACTTAGGTTTTTTTTTAATAATAATGAATTTCCTCTAATAAAGTACTCTTTTTTTTCAATACAATCTTCGCAAAACTGCGGTAACAATGATATAATGCTTTATTTTTAAAAATTAAAAATTTAATAGTTTTAAATCAAACAATATCTGTTCATTTCATTGAAAAGCATAGGTATCTCGCCCCATTTGTTGTTTTTTTTTGATAGTCATAAGGCTAACCTAACCTAATCTACATAATACATCATTAATTTACTTATTCTCAAGGTAGACGGGAACTACAGTAGAGTAGACGACACGCTACACCGTCGTCATAGGAAAGTATAAATATGTTTATTTGCTCTTGTTATTCTTTATTCAACGCACACAAAATTCAAGTAATGATAATTAAACAGAAAACAAACAAACGAAATAACTTACAAAATCACTTAAAACTACACTAATCTAACAAACCGCTACCAGTGGGCATTGTTCCTAAAATGCTGGCAGCATTGCCACGTTGAATGGCAATGCTTAATCTTTGTGCCAAGTACAGGCCAGCATTTTTGTCACTTGATGCGTCGATCAGGCGCTTTGACAAATCTTTAAAAATACGGTGTGCTCCTGGTCCCCACGGTCCTAAAGTTTCGACCCCAAAAGGCTAAAATATGTAACTTCTATCAAGTTGACTGTATTTGCGCCTTTTGAGGGTCTCCGCTGATTCCGCCGCGAAACCAGCCCTATTACTTGTTCCGGGAAGATGTGACGGCGCAAGGGTATCCACGCAAGTGGCATCCCAAACCAACGGCCGGCCCAACTTCCACGGAACAAGAGTCATCCCATCAGGTCTTTTACCATCATCGCGCATGAGACCATTTGGTTCCAAAGTAGCCGCGCAATTGGCGGTGGTAAAAGCCCGACGGAGGACATCATTAATGCTGGAGTGACGGGAAAATCTACCAGCACTTCGCGTACAGCATAGACCGTGGTGACCAAGCCGATCGACGCTAGCGCCACACTGGCAGCGGTGAGGAGCACAACATTGTGCACCCAAGCGGAGAGAGGTTGCAACTCTAAATGTTGATGAATCTAACAAAGTTCCTGTGTTCGGCGATGGAAGCGTCTGTAGCCACAAACCCGATTCCCACACTCCGACCGCTAGGAGACGGGCACGATCTGCGGAGCTGTTGCACGTTTGTAAAAGTTGATTCCGTACTTGCTCGCAGATCGGTCCGTCCCACAGCCTCTGAGAAGAAAGAGTTTTTGGGAGCTCAGAGTTTGGACAAGCCAAAACCCACGTGTCTTGGGCCTCGTTAAAATGTGGTATGAAATAATTTGAAAAAGATTTTGAAAGAATTTTTGCAATTAAATTTTGAGTACTATGTACTGAGGACAGAAACGCGGGCAAAGCGATTCCAGAAACCGACCTGATGCCTAATCCACCGGATCGCACAGGAAGTGAGGCCTGTAACCACTCTCGTTCATCTAAATTTATGTTTAAAATCGAAGCCAAAGTATTTTTTATGATGCTGTCAATTCTGTGTAATATATCTGTATGCTTCCAGAGTTGACAACAGCGAGTATAATATGTAAATTTAGGAACAAAAAGACAAAAACGAATAATTGTAAAAGCCATGTGTGTGTTAATTTTCGATAAGCGGTCTGAACATTGCAAAAAATTTTGAATTTTCTCTTCGAAAAAAGGAGGTATAGATTCATCAAGAATAGGAGAGCCCAGTAAACGAAGTGAAGATCTGTTTACATTTTTAATATCGGGGGTCAAACAATTAAATTTTTGTATTACAGTTTCTTTGGCCACAAAATCATCTGAAATAAATAGTTCACACTTTGTAAAATTTAGTTCCAGACCAATTACACGAAACTCGGCTATTAAAAGTGCGAGATCGTTAAAAACTGTATTAACATCTCCACCTAAAGTCCCATCATCCAAGTACCACACGTTGAACTTTGATTGCAGGCGTTGGATAATGGGGTGTATGGCGAGACTAAAAACAGCCGGTCCGAGAGGATCCCCTTGTTGGCACCCTACAGCTGAAGAAATTTCGTTGCCATTGTACGTTAATTTTGATGCGGAACCGTAACATTGCCAAAGAAAATCGTAAACATTTGGAATTTTGTCCTTAACTTGCGTTAGTAGGGCTCCTCTATTCACAGAATTAAAAGCATTCTTCACATCCACCTTCAGCAGCACCTCCCCACCATTTTGCATCTACATAATTAATGTTTACGATATCCCGAAAACATGATGCTTTTAGCAGAAAAATTGTGTGGTTGTACAAATAGCTTACAATAGTACCACTTAATGTCTTCCGGTGGAAGTTGTAAGAGGCGACTAAGGGATTAAAGGCTTGTAGTATTGTTAGGCGATGGGCTTGCAACCTGTCACTAATGTACATACACATGGTAAACATCTTAGCCTGTTGTGCAAAATGTGGCTATAGGATTAACAACAAGTTGTTAGAGTTGTTGGTAATTCTTTAGCTCTGCCTACCCCGCTTTGGGATGAAGGCGTGACGGTATGTATGTTTGTGTATGTATAGCGTTTGATAGAATAAAATTTGATGAAAATGATACAGTCAATGAAGTGGGATTTGATAAAATGATGGGTTACCAATGCAAACACTGTTTTTCTTATCCTGCATCAAGACAAGTACAAATTTTACATTTTAAAAACACCTCATAAACCACTTAAGGGTTTGTGCGAGGATAGAACGCTCTAAATTACAATATACATATATGTCTAACAATTACAAGTACACTTCTACCCACAAACATAACAGTTTATTGACGAAGTGTGATTTTAGTTTATACTTAATATTTTTTTGCCATGTCTAAATTTAACATCAAGGTCATTTATGAGACGAGGAATTAAGTAGGCGCTAGTTCTCTGTCCATAGACATAAGTGTATGCAGGAGTTGTTTAACTGCTAGTTATAGGGAAATATGGTAGAAGTGATCCGGACAGACCACGACTAAACTAACAACTAATAACTAATGACTAAACTTGGACTGTTCTAGAATAGTGATAAAAAAACTTCTGCGGCAAAAGCTAAATAGCTAATAGTAGCAATAAATAAAAGTTCTCGCAACAAATTTCGTTCTTGACGTAGCTCCAATACATCCTTCTCAGCATTTCGCGAGTTTGCCGAATATTCATGCCCGAGCCGCGAAAAAACAGAACTTGCTAAATGAGTTAGCCAACTTTTCTCATATGTGGGACGGCGGTACTACGGGTTGCGGCAATCTCGATCCGAGAGTTTCTATAAAAATAAGTGAATATGAGAAAATCGGAACTGATACATTCAATATTGCCTAAATTATATCTCCATTTTTTTTTGCTACGATATGATAGCTTGATAACTTGATCGCCAAGGCGTAGAAAAGCTATATTTTGCTTCAAGCAAGATATACATACAGTAAAAATAGAAGCAGTCTTTTTATTAAACGCCATTACACTTATAAATACAAGAAACCGATCAACAGAAATATTTTCTTCTCTTATTACAAAAGTAATAAGCAAAGTATTCGCTAACGCAATAGTTAGTTAGTGTCTATAAAAACAGAGAATTTCAAAGAGTTAGTCATAAATTCACAAATACACAACAAACCTGTTTTAGTTAAGGTATTTTTGCCTCTTTCTCTCATTTTCAAAAGTCCCAAAGAACGATTAAGACATAATATATTTAAACACTTATTAACTATTGTGCATTAATGAATACTAGAGATGTTAAAAACAAACAATAAAGGAATTGGAAATATAGTTAAGTTCCACAGTTAAGTTGTTCCAGGAATCGAATTGGTTGCCTGTAACAAACTGATTGTCTACTCATGACGTTGGCTGTGCATTATTGAAGGTGCGGTTAGTAGTGAGTTGAATTATACTGCACCCTTACTATGAGTTACAATTAATGTACTCGCTAGCGAGCCGCAGCTCTGTCCCTCGCAGACCTCGCTAGTATTCTTATAGAGTGCGAAGGATAGAGCATTCGACTCGCTAGCGAGTACGGTAATTGTAACTCATGGTACGGGTACTGTACACGTTTTTGAAGACAACGGTCTGTGGTTTAATCGATAAACCGCAATCGTAGTCGGCAACCGCAACCGTATTGGATGGCAGTTTAATAGTACATGTGCAATTATTGATTGATTGCATCATTGTTGTTCGATTTTTTTATTAATTTTCCAAATGTTAGAACAAGCAGGAACCACTTTTTTTAAAGGCATAGTATGGTTGCATACGTCTTCCTGAGACCTTCCTGGTAACTTCTGAGACAAGCACCAAAAATAACTATATTTCCATTATAATACCTAAACCAAAATTTTAAACTTCCTGTACTTTAAATATTCTAATTAATTTAAGTAAACACAAGAACCAATTTGGAATATAAAACTCGTAACTTAATTTTACATAAGTAGGAACCTAACTTTACATATTTAATCCTTAAATACTGTTACCACGGGAACGTAAAAAAAGAAATGTTAAAAGTATCTCTGATTGACGTTTTATCATAAATTAATAATATTTATTCATAAATGAAATAAGTTAATTATTTAAATTACGGAAATTTCATTTAAAAACAGAAACAAGATGCAAAAAAATAAAATTTCTGTAAAGTACGATTTTTTTAAGTACATTTTTACTACATTCATTTTCGGATAGAACAAAGGCTTGCCTATACATTATACAGGATGGTTATGGATCTCTAAATACTTACAGGAAATGCTGTTTTGAAGCATACAAAAAGCAAAGTTCGCTTCTTTTTATAAAATAGGCGTGTAAAACGTTATGTAAAAACAAACCAAAAGTGATAATGTTGTTGAAAACACGTAGTACCGCAAAATATAATATTGACTAGCGAAAATCAGGAATATTGTTCCAAAATTACCTGCACGAAGTTGGGAGCAGTCCGACGGGCTCCTTATTTATTGCTCCTCTATATGTGTATTATGCCTGAAGTTTACTTACTTAATAATTTTATAAGTGTGTAACTATCTTATAAGACGGTAAAATATTATGCTACATGGTCAGTACCCCAGTGAAAATGTTAAGCACTTTAGTGCTCTGTCATAATGAAAATAAATTAAAAATAGGCTTGTTAAAAACAAAAATTAAACAAATGTTACTGTCTGATAGTTAGTCCTGTTAGGGTGAATTGAACTTATAATATGTATTACCATTCTGGCACTCCAAACGTTAATTAAGTTAGTAAGTAAGTAAGCACTAGCATCTGTATACCTACCAAGTAGTATTAGATTATTGAAGTTACTATACTTACATACATACATACATTAAATCACGCCTATTTCCCAGAGGGGTAGGCAGAGACCACTTCGTTTCATTTGCTACGATCTTGTCAAATTTCTTTCGCTTCTTCCACATTCATACATCGAGTCATGCACGCACGTCGGTTTCAGGTACTTAATATTCGGCCCTTTTCCAGTATTTCTCCGATTTGACTCGAAAAAGTACGCCTAAGGCGGCTCCTTCCGACCCGTCCACTCACTTTCGATATGTATATCTCTTTCGTCAATCTTCATTCATCCATCCTTTCCAAATGACCGAACCATGCATCGAAGCATGCTTCTTCTCCGCAATGATGGTCTCGTCCGAAGCGCTGGTAGACTCACCCTATATTACCGACGTGTAAAAGAGGCCTCATGTGGCCTATTTACTGAATAAATATTTTGAATTTTTTGAATACTTAATAACTAGGTATATTTAATGGCCACTTATAGCAAAGAGGTAAAATATAGTTTTAAATTAAACGGTTTTACTGTACCAATACAGTACTGTCCGTCTTATATCTAGTAATAAGACTTAAAGTAAAAGATTGTAAACCTTTTCTTTTATTAGGATAACCTTTACCACATGAGCTTTATGTGCTTTAAAATAGACAAGTAAATTACGTTGTTTTAGCCGCTTGACCAACAACGTCTAAAGCTACCCAAACTTCCGAGATCGAAGCCTTACTTGTGCTAAATTAATCACTTAAAGTTAAATCCAAGCTGCATTATGCAAGCTGCGGACAGCGAGCTTAGCGCAGCTTAGAGCTTTAAGCGCGGCTTAGGCACATGTGCGCGGGAGCTAATATTGTGACGGTACACCGACAGTGTACACAGAGCTTTATAGTGGCCGAAACAATACTGTCAACAGCTTTAATTTTCGAACGGTTATTATGACCCTATCACAATGACAACGTTGAGAAAGGAGAAAGAAATTACATTAAAATTATTTATTGGGTTTTGGCGATAGGGTTCTTTTGCGACTCGACAATTACTTAAGTTGATTAAAGTTAAACTTATTTTCTTAGTGCAGTATTCCAGTTAAGTCCTACATACAGGCGAAGTGTTGCTTTTCCACACAAAGCCCTTGGTATGGTATGGTGATGGACTCCTTTTTCCGCACTTAACCCGTGTATGTCGGGCCATTGTGCGTAGGGGTACCGGCTAGTAGTCTAGCCAGCCTAACTCCGACCAGAAGCGCAGGATCCTCCTGGTATCTCCACAACACAAAGCCCTTGTTAAATAATTAAATAGCAAGTAAACGATTTTGGCGATAGCCTAGTTGGTAGTGACCCTGCCTACGAAGCTAGTGGTCCTGGGTTCAAATCCCGGTAAGGGCAGATATTTGTGTGATGAGCGCAAATATTTGTTCCTGAGTCATGGATGTTTTCTATGTATTTAAGTATATATTTCTCTATATAAGTATTTATATCGTTGTCTAGTACCCATATTACAAGCCTAGAGCTTAGTTTGGGACTAGGTCAATTGGTGTGACATAGTCCCCTGATAATTATGATTATGATTATTATAAAAAAAAACAAAAAAAAACTGTAAAAAAAGAAAGTATTCTTCTCATTGTTTTCGTCACAAAAGCTCAATGCCAAAAATACATACAGCAAGACTTTACAAACCTAAAAAGTTAAAAAAAACCTTGAAAATATTTTATTTTTGAACCTCATCCATTTAAACAAAGCCTCCCCCCTTAATATTCATGGGGCAATCCGGGACATGTCGGAGGTGCGGCTCATTCCTCACGGCTGACGGCGCCCGCCCACGCGTGGGCCCACCACAGCGCTAATAGAGATATGTGGGCTTTGGCTTCTAAATACGACTATGGGTAAAATAGAGATGAAGATTGTTATGTAGGTTCACAATTATGAGTATACTCTTTTTTTATGTCAAATAAAAGTTAAGTGGGATCCGAGATCCATATTTATTTAAATTTCCAAGAATATAATCACAAGACTGCAATCTAAAGACTGCAAATGCTACTTTACTAAGGTGAAGCTGAAAGATATCCCATTTAGGGATAAGTTCACCTTTGTACGAAGGTGAACTTACTTTAATAAACAATGTTGTACTATTTATATTTTTTGGTTCAATGAAGAGTTTACATACATACATATGCTAGTATTTTTACTTTATCCCCATACCAGAGGGCCCAGGCAAGATGCACTACGCTACGCGTTTCTCTTCGTTTAGTTTTTAAACCAATCGCGTCACTGGTAGATGACGTATACGAAAAGTCACGTGATGTGCCAGTGACATGAATGATTTCAAAACTAAACCAATAGAAAATAATTATAGTTAGTGTAATGCATCATGTCTGGGCCCTCTGAATACAACAATGTGAACACTGCTGCTTGGTAATAGAAGAATAAGGTGGTGGTAACGATCCGGACGGACTCAACAAGGACCCTACCATCACTTTTATAGCTTTCATTAGGAGGCCATACCCTTCAGGTTATTATACTTACATACATACATTAAATCACGCCTGTTTCCCAGAGGGGTACGCAGAGACCATTTCCACTTGCTACGATCTTGACAAATTTCTTTCGCTTTTTCCTCATTCATACATCGAGTCATGCACGCACGTCGGTTTCTGGTACTTAAGATTCGGCCCTTTTCCATTATTTCTCCGATTTGACTCGAAAAAGAACGCCTAGGGCGGCCCCTTCCGACCCGTCCACTCACTTTCAATCTGTATATCTCTTTCGTCAATCTTCTTTCATCCTATACTTGAGGTCATAAATATACACATTCCCAAAACCTCATAGATATATTACATGACATCGCTCATTGAATACAAAACGGACACATTTCAAAAAAATTCGCTCTTAAAAATCGTTTTACAACGACTTCTAATTTTAAAATGCAACATTAACTCATTTCGGATTGTGTCCGTTTTGTATTCAAAGAACGACATATACAAATGTGTTCACATCAATGGAAAATTTTAAGACGCAACAAAGAAATTGACGCGTTTAAACGTTCGTTAGTCATTATCCTTCAATAGAACGGGAAGAATGGCGATCAATGGCGGGAATTAGCTGCTGATTCGAGCTTATTACGCGCCACAAAGACTCTCAAACACTCTCGCCGCGCGCGCGCCGCAGCAGGATACAGGCGCAGAAGTTCAACTTTATTACGACCCATTAAAAAACAATTTAAGTTACGTTATGTATCTACTGATTGAATACTTGGGTCTGATTGACTGCCATAATTATTTTTAATGATAATGTGTTTTAAGTCATAATTTTTTATCAGGATTGTTATAAAACTAACCTAACCTAACATAACTAATCTACACGATAAATGTTTATTAAAAACTGTAACATCAGTTTGAAATAAGTTATGACAAAAAAAAGTATGACTAACGATATGTATGGCAGTCAAAGGGATCCGTGAATATTTACAATATACATCTTTTTCTAAAATGGCATAAAGAACCAAAACACAAATTTTATTTGGGAATATGATAATTTTAATTAAGCAGTAGCGGCGATGTGTACAAATAAGTACGTATTTATACCGTAAAATTTGACAGATACTATTCACATTTAATAATCAAACAGTACCAATTCAATTGATGCAAAATGTACAAAAATTCCTTATATTCTTTAGTTATAGTATCCAACACTGGTCTTTGTCTATTAATGCAGACACCACCTTACGTACGCTTCGTGAGAAAATGATTTCAAGGAGAATTTGTATAAAATGATTATCACTTTCAATTTTAAAATCATCCATTGTCCTTCTCTATGGTACAGTCGAGGAAATTGATGACTATAATGTCCAAGTGCACTGTAAATAAAACCATGAGAAGTCTCTTACGTTTTGATTGATTTCGTCACAATGACATAGTCCAAAATAGTTTAGGAATCAATTGTCTTCACTGAACTGACAGTTGAGTAACAGTTCTTTGAATTTTGCCATTGAAATTGTGCTTAATACACTGGTAAACATCTTCGCCTAAGTGTGCAAAATGTGGTTACAGAATCATCAAAAAGTTTTTATAGTTGTTGGAAATTCTGTAGCTCTGCCTACCCTACTCTGGGAATAATGGCGTGAGTTTATGTATGTATGTATGTAAATTGTGCTTTTTCTAAATGTCCCTTCTGTGTTTCTCCATACTGCGCGTGTCAGCCGCACGATATTTCTCTCCTATAATTTAGCGGGTCGTTTGCGCGATTGTTCTCTTATTAGGAGTTTTTTTTACGCGCTCCAGCCGAGAACTCTGTATCGAGTCCTATTTGTATGCAAATCAGTTGGTGTGGCGCTGAACGTGTGACGTCACTGGGGCATGCGCCGTTGGGAGCAGAAGGGTATTGCTAATGTCTTGGAATAATGCGGCTTTTTTTAATTTTACATTTGCTTAGATTTTCATTTTCATTTTACATGGTGAAAATTTGTAAAGAAAAACATTTGAAACGCGTGTTGAGTTTTGTAGAGATTAAGGGGTAAGTAGGGACACATTCTAAAATAAGTTATAACTTGTTGCAAATAAGAACAGGTATTCAATGGACAATAACGTTACGTCTATTGGAAATAATTTCAGTCTTATAATTAGTAACATATGCTTCATTTTGGGTTGTGTCCCTACTCACCCCGTTTTACGGACCTAGTAGAAAGTTTGTGAACTCTGCGGTTACAACACATGTCATGTCATGTCATGATCAACATTTAACTATAATTTATTAAATTGGTGACTTAATAATTAATACCGCTTTCAAAAATATTTTTATAGCTACTTACTAGCTTATTTTTAAATGATTAATTACCGGTAGTGTTGAAGGGGGCATAATTTTCCGACTTTCGGAATTTATATTTCGTTACAAATTTCATCCAACGAACAATAAAAAAATCCTGGATGTTATTTCTAAATACCTATTTAATGATGCTGTGATCCGCGAAAGCAATGCTATTTATGTCTCTATTGCATGTACGTGCCCAAAACGTAACACTTCATGAATAGATTATAAAATTAAGTTAAGCATTTCACAAAATACACATGCAAACAATGGCTGTGACATAAAAGAAAGAAAGGTAACGGAACAAGAATGCTGCCCTGTGGCACTCCAATGGTTCATGGCTATTTTTACCATACTATTTTAAGCATGCGAGTGATATTATGATAACTTATACTTAAATGGGAGTAGCAAGTTTCATACAAGAAGAAATTGAAAAAAGTGTAAGTAAAGAAGTGTATTACAGCTCTGCGGAATAATTGTATTGTGAAAAAACATGGGCCAAAACTTCTTTTCGTAATTTGGCGAACACGCCTGGCAGCTGCTTCACTAATGCAGAAAAAAATAAATAGAGTCAAAGCAGTGATTGAACAAACGAACTATCTTTTTAGAAACTAAGACAAAATAAATTTTGAAAAACCCATATCTATAACAGTTAACCGAATAGAACAACATATTATTATGAATCATAATATTGAATATTAGCCCAAACTTTGGCCTCCTTCCGTAAGAAAATTCTTTGTCATGTTAACGTCAAAAATATCCTGCTCGCAGTTTCTCTTTGTGCTTGTGGCCTGTGGTTAGAATAACAGTAAATGTTTGTGTTGTCTTTGTTTTTATTCCTAAAAACGTCATGTTCCTTAATAATATATTATTAAACCTTTTATTTATTGACAGTCTTAATGCTGTTACAATACATTATAATATTATATACATGATGATTGCATGTTTAAATTCATGTAAACTTAATACAAAAACGGTTTAGTTTTATAAAAAAATCTTGATTTGGGCTTAACCCAAAACAAAGTCGAGAAAACCTTCAATATTTTCTAAAATCCTCTTAATTTACCGCCTTATGCCACTGCAATACAATCGTCAATTCTTCGGGAGTGTGGAGTAGGGTAAAAACAAACGCGGTGTCCACACAACGCGGGTATAATCCAAGTGGCTCCCACCGCCTTTCGGACTCGATTGATAGCACTTTATTTGCCACTTCAACCGGTCGGTCTCTGAGTCTAAGGGAGTTTTGGTCCGAATTGAAGAAGATTGACTTTGATGAAATACTTATGAAAAATACTTGCGATCATTATTAAATAACAGATAGATACATTGAAGTAACTACTTAAGAACTTCATAATTTATTTCGATTGCACCACTCATATGTGTGTGTGAAAGAAATGAACTTGCAAAACTTTAAATTTCTATCCCACTTGGTTATATATAGATAGTTGTATAACTAGTGGTCCTGGGATCGAATCCCGGTAAGGGCATTTGTGTGATGAGCGCGAATATTTGTTGCTGAGTCATGGATGTTTTCTATGTAGTTAAGTATATGTTTCTCTATATAAGTACCTATTTATATCGTTGTCTAGTACCCATAGTACAAGCCTAGAGCTTAGTTTGGGACTAGGTCAATTGGTGTGAGATTGTTCCCTTATATGTTTTAACACTTTTTTCTTAGTAAGTTTTTACATAATATTCGTCACAAAACTTTATTTATTTAAATGAGGCCCAAGGTAGATTTTTACCGAACAAAACCTCTACGATTTTTCAAAACCTGAATCCACCATCATGTTTGCCATCTCATCTCTAAATATTCCGAGCATACGCTATAAGAAGTTCCAAATAAGAGGGTACTTCATTTTCGTTCGTCAGAATGACTCGTTTTTTCGCGCCCTCAGCGTTGAGGGCTGATTGATTGCGCTCACGCACACCCCGACATGAAATGTCGTAATTAAATGTACACATAAACAAAATACTTACTGCTTAACTTTGGGAAAATATTAAAAGAAAAAGTTAAAAGATGTTTATTCAGTAAGTCGACCGCACGGGCACTTTTACATGTCAAAAATCTACCAGCGCCAAGAGACCACTGCTGAGAAGAAACGCCGCAAGAAACTCAACAGTTAGTCGTTTTATAAAATATACAATATTAAAACTTAACCTAGCATTAAAACAATGAATCTAACATACGATAAGAAATAAATGTATTCACGCGTAGTTGAGCAGGAAAATGTGTCAAAACTCTGAATTTTCTCCAGAACTAATTAAGTAGTAGTAAGTAAAAGAAAAATAAGGGAAACCTAAAGAGCACAAGTAAATGGATATCCCTCTTATTGCATAACCAAATATAAGGGTAACCCTTATAAATAGTGCTTAAAAGCCAATAGAATGGCTTTTTATAAGGGTAACGCTTATAAATAGCGCTTCAAAAGCCAATCGAACGGCTTTTTTAAGTTAAAGAAGTAGTTTTAAAGTTTCTAAAAATCATGTAATATTTAGTTACAGAAATAAAAGCGGGTTGGCAAATGAAGCGGTTGGGAAACGATACATTTGGCCACTCATAATTTCTGCCAAAAGGCAGAGAACCAAGTATTTTATCTCAGAACACTAAAGTTTCAACCTAACTATATCGCTATATTTATTATTGTTAGCTGTTATGTGCTCATGTGTATTCATGGGGTATGCATCGTTGCTGTGGCAAATATTATTGTTTGCTTCAATCTAGACTGAGGTGTTGTGTTATACAGCATTATACAGGCTGTCGCGTGACTGGGACAGCAGATCAACGGAAACTTCTCGCTGTTCATTGAAGAAAGACGGGCTAGGTGAAACAGATATAATTTTATACATTTACAACGATTAAAGTTACTTTGCGCTACGTAATGACATTTTAATGTTCGTGATAAATACAAGCTTATGTGAAGACTTAGTTTTTTTTAATGGGTAGCTAAACTCTTGCATGTTGTTAAAAAAAATCCCTCTTACCACCTTCAAAACATAACGCAAATCAAAATCAAAATCAGAATCAGAATATTCTTTATTCAAGGTTTACATAATAAACTCTTTTGAAACATCATAGTAGCGACAGCCTAAAATTTACAGAAGGTTCAATCGCAACCCCTGAATTGTTAGCTGTAGATAAATAATCTGGGGCCCTAACATGGCTGCCTTTATCGCGTGACAAAGTTTTGATAAGGCATCCGTCACCTTCTGACACGTATAGAAGAACGAGAGTGACGGATGCTTTATCCACATTTGACACGCGATATAGACGCAGCCATTACTAGACCCGCTGCTGGCAATGGAAGCAGAAAAACTCTTGTACTAAGTATAATACTAGCACAAAGTATACAAGTAAGAATGTCACAATATTATGGTAAATGATTGCAGTAACAGATATTATATTCGCAATACTAACTACAAGTATCACCAGTGCTTTACGGGTCTTTCAGAACCTTTGTGAATTCACACTTGTAAGAACAATTTTCGAAGTAAGATAACTCATCATCAACACAAAGGCAAACTTTAACTCCTGCATAAGTATACAGCCTTATTGTACAACATCGAGTTCCGAAGAGCTTAAGTATTATCTGACAACGGAATTATGTTTCAAGCACATACGAAAACTTATGTTTTGGTCAAAGTTCGGAACACTATGCGGCGCGATGAACAGCAATATAACCACCTCAGATCCTTACGCTAATTAGAAGTTCCTTCCCAAATTTAAAGCACTATTTTGCAGTACTTTCTATACACAGGCCCTTGGCATGTTTAAAGTTATCGTAAGGTTATTTTCGAAAACTTTAACCCCACTTTCTGTCAGATGCAAATGTCACAATTACAGATAAGGACAAAGCATGGCATAAACTATTCCAAGCATATTCCATGTTTATAAGTAAGGTCGTAAATGTATATGGAACTGACGTAAATGTTACTGATCAATTTGGCAGCTTACGTTTTATACAATTTCGATACCGATAACGATCCCACTACGCATCTTGTCTAGCGCCATAGAACGAAGAAAATGGGAATCTATCCCAAGTCTAAAGTTTTGTAAGTCCACAGTTTAATTTGCCAAGTTTTCAAAAATTTTTTTTTTTAAACCCGTTAAGTTTTCAGCATTTTTACAACGTGGTACATATTGTTTTGAAATATACGGGATTCGACAATAGCCAAATTTCTGTAAATTCATTTTCGAGTAACAACTACTCTTGTACAGTCGAAGTCATAAATATGTTTACACTTTAGTACCTTGTAACTTTATTCGCTTTGACAATTTCATATGACAGCTTAAACATGACGGTACATAGACAAGGTACTAAAGTGTAAACATATTTTTGACTTCGACTGTACCAAATGGTATGCACAAGTAAACCAAATGGCCAAAATCTGTAGTCAGCTTATCAAAAGTATAAACGGTAATAACACCTCTATGTAACATTTGACACTGGTCGAGAATGATTCAGCCTAAGATGAAATAAGCACACGTCGCTTACACGATTGCGCACTAAATATCAGGGATTTACTACAAAGTATGATCCCCATTTTCAAAATACACATTATCCTCGCACGTGTACCTTGAATTCCTAGTTTAGCCTCACTACTCGTAACTCCTACCTGTAACAATGACATTGGCAATAAAGACTAGACACGAAATCCCACCGCTTACCCGGAGAATAAATTACACCCGCCGACAGACCCACTTGGCGTCTCAATCAAGCTATAATAACCCTTACTTTATTGCAATAAAGCACATGATTATGGCCATGTAGGGCCGTCGTGTTCCTGCCTGCAGTGCAATGTAGTAATTTAGAGCTTCGTAGAAAGTGGACTCCCCCTCCAATTTATTGGACTCGTCCGTCTTATTCCCCAAAAGGGTCTTAAGATTCCGTCAGATCTTACCGGCCCTTCGGCAGAAGTGGGTATGGGTAGAGAGATGATACAACCGAATAATCTCTTTTTTTAGATATAAATGTACGGCCTAATTGTACAAAATGAGATTGTATAATAAGTTTTTAGAGTTGTTTGTAATTCTGTAAGCTCTGCCTAACCCATTCTGGGAATAAAAACGTGAAATTATTTATGTACGGAAATGACACAAAACAAGTATAGATAGGTACTTAAAATGTGGTTAGTAAAGAAAAACTAATAGGTTTTGTTTTTATACGGATTTTGTTATTTGGGATTTTTTGGTAAGGGGTGCTTATTGTTTTGAGATGACATATTATAATTATGTTTAATTTAATTCAACAATGTTTTCAGGGTGTTATTTTTAGCTTTCCATTTATACATAATTATTTTTTGTTTAAATGTTTGCAATACAAGGTTAATATTGAAAAAAAAAGTAAGGTAGGCTCCTACATAATGTTTCTCAAGTTAAAATAAATGGATAAAAACTAAATGATTTCCAAAAAAAAAACTTAAAAATTGGCTATTTATTTACCCTTGCGACAAACATAGACTCATTTTCTTCACTTTTCTTTCTCGCATAAGACAAGCTGTTCAAATACGAGTATCCAAGGCTTGCAAATCAAACATGCTATCATTATACTAGCAAGATTAATATGTTTAACCAGCTCTGTACACATCTCTCGCTTCACTCCGGTCTCAAGGATTACGCCCGCACCTATCCGCCACCGCACATAAAGCTATTATCGGCCAAATCACTCCGTATCTTAATTCTTCGACGTATTTGTTGGGGCGGAAGAATTCCGGGATTGTTTTTGTACGGCTCAGCTTGCTAGCGGGCTCGAGGGTGGTCAAGTGTACTTAGCATGGGGGCAGTTGGTAAACGGAGAATCCAAAGTTAATCATGGCGTCGTAAATTTTTACCAAAATAGAAGTATAAGAACAAGTATTTCAAACATTTCCTTGCAATAATATTATGACAGTGACACGTGTCAACCTTAACGATAGTAAGATCTCACAGAAACTTTCGTCAGGGACTTGACAGAAGCGCGTGGAGCTAACCCCATGTGCTTTTGTTTAGTCCATTGGCGAAAATTCTCTTTTTTTTTATGGCATAGAGAAGACAAACGAGCACACAGGCCACCTGATGATAAGTGGAAACTGTGACCCATAAACATTCGCATTCACAAGACTGCAATGCAATCCTAAGACTGAAAATGCGTTGCCAACCCTGAGGACTAAGATGGAATGCTATGCTAGTCATTTCACCGGATGTCTTATCCCCACACCGAATCTTATCTTTTACCGAACAATTGTGTTCGCGTGTGATATCCACGGACTTATTGCTCTAATAAGTACATGGTAGTGTCTATAAATAACTTGACATTGGCGAAGTACACCTTAACAGATGTGAAAGCCATTTATTTAAATTAAAAAAAATACACTTTAGTTAAAACTGAAAGATCACTTTCTTGGCCGACCGTATGTATTTTTTCGTGTTATTACTTTTCTTTTTCCTGCATTTTCCCAAAGTATTTTTTTAAGTTCTGCCATTTCCTTTACCATGTTTTTTTTTCACAACGAACTACCTTCAAATTATCTTACCTCTGTTTTAGGTCTATTTTCACTTCTCCTTTCAGTAGTATTTCGCCGGTGAAACTCGCGTAAGTAACATTTAAATGAGGAGCAAAATGCACCTTCTTTCTATAGTACGTTTAGGTTTATTTTGTTCTAATAATCAGTTCGTTGGTTACGCGATTTCCATGGCTTACGTGGAAGAACTTCTTCAAATCCATAAAAGTAACCCGAAATCCATAATTCAAACACCAAATTTCCTAAAGTTCTTTATCTACAAGTAGTATTAGGGGTCCGTAATAAATCCCAGAGGTCCACACTACAGGTGACAAGTTTTATTTTGCCCCCCAAGGGTTCTAAAAGGCAAATTTATGAAGGTTGGGACTTTACGTAGTTTTTGTTTGGGTTAAGATGTTCTGTGGGATGATTGGTAAAGTTTCTGTCAAATGTTTGTTAAGTAAAATTTACATCTTTAATATTAAAGACTCTGTAAACGACTTGTATAGAAAAGTAGTCAAAATGTGGTCCACGTGGTAATGATATTTTTTATGCGTTGTTGATAGTTTCAGAATCGCCCAATTTTTTTTGCATTTAAAACATTTTCAAATCTTCCCTAAATAGTACACAAAACCTTTTTTCTGGTGCTATTAAATATTTTATACTTACTAGGTTTTATATGAATATTCTCAGTTTAAATTAGAAGTCACTTTTTTTAGCCGCTTAAGGTATTATTTAAATAAGTTTTAAAGTTTCCTATACTACAAAATATAATTGTGAACATTAGTTACATTCTACATACCTACGCGTTGAATATACTCGTAAAAACAAACAGTCAAGCTACGTGTGGTCTGGATACCGATGAAATGGTTGAGAAAAAAAAAATTGTGTTACTACTATAGAATTTATTAATTATTATTTTGGTCACGTTTTCATTTGAATCCTGTGTAAAATTACACCCACACCAATGCTTAAAAAACGGTGACGTTACGGAATCGCAGTGACGCGTCATATCCGTACCGTTTTTGACGCATGCCCTCCACACCAATGCTTAAAAAACGGTGACAGTACGGAAACGCAGTGACGGGGATACGACGCGTCACTGCGTTTCCGTACCGTCTCCGTATTCTAAGCACCGGTGTGGTCGCAGCTTGATATCGTAATATTATAATTCCTAAATTTTAAAAACTTTGTACACAAACTTCTCTACTTATCTGAATATTCTTAATCTACCATAAGGTCCCATTCAATGACGTATGTATATTTTCTCAGTATATAAATAAGGGTCTCCTAATCTGCTTAGGCTGGTTCAATTAAATGGGCACTTCTGCGGATTAACGCATTGTCGGTCGGATTCCGACGCGGAGGTATTGTGAGTGGTTTAAAATGGGAGGGTATGGGTGACTCTACGGGCTCCCTCTTAAGAAAGGGCTGTACTAAAATTTTCTTCGCATTTCTCAAAGGAGACAAAGGCTTTTCTCTTTAAGTGCCTTTTGAGACGCCTATCATCAGGCGTGTCTATATTTCGTAATAAGTAAGCTAGTGCGATATGTTGTTTAGAAACAAGAGACACAATTCAAGTAGTTAGATATTTTCGAGCCCAATATTGATTATAATGTAGATATATAAAAAATCATCCAAGCACTTGTTCTGCCTGATAAATATCTATTAGTTACTAAAATGCTAGTAAGGTGGCAACATGTATCTAGAAATAAATATACTACCCACCGCCCGCGCGGAAAACACATGTTTTGTTTTGCTCCGGTTATTTTATTCTTTATTTATTGTTCATAGTGTCTTTCGCATATAGTGTGTTACGTTGTTTTATAGCGTTTGAATTGCGCTAAAAAGTGGTATAAGTGTTATCACTGGACTTTATAGGGTTCACGAGTAATAAGCAAAAACAATTTACGAAACTATCGGTAGTGCCCTTGACCCCGATTTGCGGTGCATTCCGTACGTAAGTTATCAGAGTTATTGTGTTTATCTTATTCTGATGTCGTTAAGAAAGGGATCTACATGTGCGGGCTGCAAGAACCCAATCAAGCCTAAAGAAATGATAACCTGCTCGCTATGCACATTGAAATATGATATTGTTTGTGCTGATATTTCAAATAAAAGTTTCGACCTTATGTCAAAGGTACAGAAATCTATTTGGAAATGCCCTGAGTGTGTGAGCAAACAATCTAGACTCAGTCAATGTGACACGCCGGTACGTGCAGCCACCGAATCTCCCGAACAGAAGAAGAACGACGCGATCGACGCCAATACGGACTCCAGCAACGTTACTCTCAGAGCTAAGAAGCCACATATCATCGTTGACAACAGTGAGACATCAAATTCAATCGACAACCTTCGCGGAATTATACGAGAGGAAATTAACCTGTCAATTAAGAGACTCGTCTTGGACAAGCTTAACGGAATTGAGGAGAGATTGTGTGGTTTTGCTGAAGCTGTGTCATTCATCAGTCAACAGTACGACGAGGTGAAAAAGGATTTGGAGGATAAAACTATAATTATAAAGAAATTAAAAGAAGATAACACCCAGTTACAGTCTACAGTCAATAACCTCTCTGTCAGGCTCAACCTAGTAGAACAGCATGCTCGGGACTGTAACTTGGAAATAAACGGCATACCTGAACACGACTCAGAGAATTTAACCGCTACAGTTTTGCAACTAACAAGCGTTATCGAGAGCCCACTCGTGGAAAGTGACATACAGCAGGTGACTCGTATTGCAAAATTGGACAGGCAGAGTGCCAGGCCAAGATCAGTAATAGTTAAGCTCCGGAACCAGCGCATACGTGACACTCTGCTAGGAAAAGTGTTCGAGTTCAACAAAAAGAACGTGACCAATAAGCTGTGCTCTCATCACCTTGGCATCGGTGGACCTCGCGCTCCAGTCTACGTTGGAGAACACTTGTCTCCTGCCAACAAAGCGCTCCACGCCGCTACTAGGAAGAGAGCAAGGGAGTTATCGTATAAGTTTGTTCGCGTCCGCAACGCGCGTATATATGTACGTAAGTCCGAAACCAGTCAGTCTATCTTGATACGCTCATTTGATCAACTACACAACCTGGTTTAAAGTCATTTCCTTATCACACTAGTTTATATTCTCAAGTAGGTAATTATCTGTTTCTTTGCATGACTGGGATTAGTTTGTATTATCAAAACGTACGAGGCATAAGAACTAAAACTAATGACCTATATAAAAATATACTACTTAGTAGTTATGATGTCATAGCCCTAACTGAGACGTGGTTGCGGCCTGGCGTTTGTGATAATGAATTTATCGACTCAAGGTACATAGTATATAGAAAGGATAGATCAATCACAAGTAGCTCTAAAAAAGACGGGGGTGGAGTAATGCTGGCTGTCTCAAATGATCTCAAATCAACTAGATTGTATAATTACGAAGGCACATGCGAGGCCCTATGGGTTAAAGTACAATCAAAACTGAACAATATCTATAAACATATAGCGATTTGTGTCGTGTATCTTCCCCCCCCAGTCAAACTTGAGACACTGGTCAGTTTTTATGACACCTTAAATAGTATTTCCAGTCAGGTGGATGACATAATAGTGCTTGGAGACTTTAACCTTGGGTTTATAAATTGGTCAGTCGGATATAATAATGGTATAGCTTGCATGATGCCATCCAACTACTGTAACCCCCTGGGCTATTCTTTGGTCGACAATATGGCAATTAATAGCCTAAATCAATACAACCATATAACAAATTGCGATGGGAGGTTGTTGGACCTTATATTAAGTAACAATCCGAACATTATGGTATCATCCCCATTAGACGTACTAAGTAAATTGGATACTAAACATCCCGCTTTATTGCTCACAGTTAAATATGTAACATGTCATCATGACCATAAAGTTAATCGTACTGATTTTAACTATTTTAAAGCAGACTATTCGAGTATTACAAAAAAACTATTTGATATAAATTGGCAGGATATTCTGAACAATCTAGATGTAAACGAAATGATTTCAGCATTTTATGATATTCTTAATGATCTTATAGGCAAATTTGTACCAAAACGTTCTGTTAAAAAATCGAAATATCCTCCTTGGTTTAAATATAGTTTAATTAAAATGCTATCAGAAAAGGATAAATTAAGAAAAGCGTATCGTAAATATCAGAACCCTCGAGACAAAGTTGATTATGAAGTACTGCGTGACAGATGTCATAAATTATTGGCTAAATCATATTCTGAATATAAATCAAACATTGAATCACAAATTACTTCTAACCCAAAAGCTTTTTGGAGGTTCATCAAAGACAAAAAGAAAGGTCAATGTACCTATCCACCTTGTATGCATTTGGACGGAGTCATGGCGGAGTCTGGGCCAGCTATAGCTAACTCATTCGCTAAACAGTTTTCTTCTGTTTTCAGTAAAGATCTCCCTTCTGTGGTAAACCCTCCAGCTCTGGACAACCATTGTTTCCTTTCTCAAATCACCTTTACCGAGAAGGAGATCTTAAAGAATATGAAAAAACTTGATATTTTCAAAGGTGCCGGCCCAGATGGAATTCCCCCTCTCTTCATAAAACGCTGCGGGAAAGCAATCTGCTTGCCTCTGGTTATAATTATGAATGCTTCTTTACGAGAAGGAATATTTCCTGAGGAGTGGAAAAAAGCTAGAATCACCCCAATTTATAAGAAAGGAAACCAAAATGACATCAAAAACTATAGACCAGTGTCAATACTTTCATGTTTTTCTAAAATATTTGAATCTTTGGTTTACCCACACTTTGTAAATTACACAAGTAAACTCATTTCTTTTGCACAACATGGTTTTAAGTCTGGGCGTTCTGTCGAGACCAACCTAATTTCATTTGTCACTGACTTATCGCGGGATCTTGACAAGGGGCTAGAAGTTGATGCTATATATACTGATTTTAGTAGTGCATTCGACAAGGTTAATCATAAGTTACTAATAGTCAAGCTTCAATCATGCGGTATATCTGGCTCCTTGCTAAGTTGGTTTAACTCATACTTAGCAAAAAGACTTCAAGTAGTTGTAATAGATGGTCACACTTCGCAGGAATATGTAGCGGAGTCTGGAGTCCCTCAAGGATCTCATCTCGGCCCTGTGCTTTTTTCATTGTTCATAAACGATATTACCACTAAGCTAAATGAATGTGGGTATTCGCTATATGCGGATGACCTTAAAATTTACAGAACAATTACATCTACAGATGATACCAACCTATTACAAGAAAATTTAAAAAAGGTTGAACAGTGGTGTTCTGACAATGCCATGTCTCTTAATATTGTGAAATGCGTCCACATACAATTTTCACGGAAGAAGCATACATTTCCATCTGCTTATAAACTTAATGGTACAAACCTACACAGGGTCAATGAGATCAGAGATCTGGGAGTGGTAATGGATAATAAACTTAGTTTTATTCCTCATATTGATTCCATAGTAAAGAAGTCTGCTCAAACGCTCGGCTTCTTGAAACGAAACTACAAAGACTTTCGTCATGCTAAAACTAAGATTCTTCTTTATAATGCACTTGTCCGTAGCCAACTTGAATTTGCAGCCACCGTCTGGAATCCGCTATATTCTGTACATTCTCAGCGTATTGAAAGTATTCAGAGGTCATTTACTAGAAGTCTGGCATACACGTCATCAAATATATCACACCGCTGCCCATATGAGCAAAGATTGTGTTTTTATAAAATGGATACTTTGCGTGATCGTCGTAAAATTCAAGACCAACTATTTTTATACAAAATATTAAATAACAGAATTGACTGCAGTGCCCTTTTGGAAAAATTGTCTATTTCAGTACCATACAATTTACCAAGAAAACCTACAAGTAAAATATTTCATACTCCCATTTGTAGAACCAATTTAGGCCGCAATTCTCCTTTGTCACGTTTTGTCTCCACATACAATGATTTAAATGCAAAAATGCCTAATATTGATATCTTTAGTGATAACTTAAAAACATTCAAACATAAACTGCTGAAGTCAATTAGAACTTAATCTATTCTTAACTTAAAATTTTACTTTTGGTAACATTATATAATTTCCCATTTTTAATAACTATAATGTAGTACCTAACTATGTGAACCGTGCACTTTAAAAGGTGAATGCTGTACATGCCTGTAATAGGCTTACATATAATGAATAATGTTGTCAGGTTATATTATATTATGAATGATGGATATGTATGCTGTTGGCGTGTCTTTAAATAAATAAAATAAAATAAATAAATAAAATAAAATATCTGGGAACAATTGACCTAGTCCCAAACAAAGCTAACTACGCTCTAGGCTTGTAGTATACTGGACAATGATATAAATACATGTATAGAAAAATATATACTCAAATTCATAGAGAACATCCATGACTCAAACACATATTCGCTCTCATCACACAAATATCTGTCCTTAACGGGATTTGTCGGGTCACTACCAACTAGGCCATCGCATCAACAAGAATAAGGTCAGCTGAGGACCGTTTGTTGCAACGCTTAGGTACAGGAAGATGACGCTATCGGCTATTAATATAGACCAGCAATCTGGTCACGTTAATTTAAGTCTAATTGATGCAGATAGCGATGGTTACCGGATGTATTTAGGCCGGCTTGATGAAATGAGACTATAACTCTTCAACGTATTATCAGGACCATTATAATTGTCCATGGGGGGCAAAGGCAACTCCTGCTTTGAAAGCCATGAAGCATGATCAATAGCCATTTTCATCCAGTTCGTGCCACTTTGCAAAAATTGACACGCCACATAGCCTGAAAGCGTACTGTGGTGGTGGTGTGACCATCTGTTGGGCCCGTCTTGATCACTACTACCATCATATATTTTTTTCATTTTATTTGTATAGGCTTTATTGGTTAGTTATTGTGTTATGTTCTTCTAAATAAAGTATACTTGCTTACTCGATGCACAAATGTAAATATTTTAATTTTAATTGTATGTTCTGGTTTTTCTTTTGTACAATAAAGTGTTTACATACATAGGTACATACATTCGCATTGTTGTTTCTCAGTGTTGAAATAGACAAGTGCAATGACTAGTCCTACAGGTTGACAAAGCATCGGTGTTAGGATTTTAATCTTGAGATGGAAAACTGAATGTGTGATGTTGGATCTTACTTATAAGTTAAATCCGTAGAAACACTCAAGTTCTTCACATGATGAAAACAATTGGCAACCTGCTAAGAAGCTGTAAAATATTAACTGGATGTGGTGCGGGTCGGCTTAGCCGCGCCTCCCCTCGGGGTGGCCGTGGGACGAGTGACAGATGGCAGCTGTGCTTTTGTTTAATTCGGCTTCGTGTCAACGAGTGTGTAAAAACGTTGGTATTACTCAAAGGATTTGGATATCTGTATATTATGAGCAGAGCCCGGATTTTTCGCGGCAAAACAAAAGACTGTCGCGAATTATAGAATTATAATTAGGGCCGATTCGACCAAACCAGAATAAAGTCTTATACCTAGATTAGACGCCAAATTCGTATAGAATAATCTCGGAGTAAGTAGTATTCCAGTGTGGTCAAATCCGCCCTTATAATCATATAATCCAATAATGAATGGCGAAAAGACACTGTTTTATGCTAATGGTATTGATATAGGTACTCGCGCCACTTAACCAACTTTCAACAACGACCACTTACTTCACACTTTGACTTTTTAATCAGTCCAAAGTCAATTACTCTATTGCACTAAGTATAGACGGTCCTCTTTCCTCCAAGGGAAGACCATAAATTGCACGGGTACGCCATTGCTTTCTGTTTTTTTCCTCGTAATTCTCTAACGTTATTTTGCCACTAATTGAAGTTTTTATAGTGTATAATGAAATGCTTAGTACCCTTAATAGATTTTACTAAGGCTTCTATTAAAGTAAAAGTGAATTCACTGTTTAATGATACTTTTTGTTCCTATGTCAGTAAGAAAGTGCGGGTGGTAGGACCTTGTGCAGGGTCCGTCCGGATCGCTACCACCATCTTATCCATTAACCTACCGCCAAACAGCAGTGTTCACACTGTTGTGTTCCGGTTTGGGGATAAGACAGCCGGTGAAAACACTAGCATGGAGGCATTCCATCTTAGTCCTCAGGGTTGGCAACGCATTTGCAGTCTTAGGATTGCATTGCAGTTTTGTGAATGCGAATGTCTATGGGTCACAGTTTCCACATACCATCAGGTGGCCTGTGTGCTCGTTTGTCTTCTCTACGCCATAAAAAAAAAGTTTATTTATTTAATCGTTACAAGCAATGGGAATGCATATGAAAATAATATTCCAGACGGGGTGAAATTTTATTTTTAAATATACTCGTATATACTTTTTTGTTAATTCTTTTACTTTAACTGTGCTTTAAATCTGGTGAACAGTTTTAAAACATTCTTGGATTCAAGTCAATGTTTTTAATATACGTATTCCTATTGTGTAAAGGTTTTTAAAAAAGATGAAATGTTTTCATTTCTCTTCGATTCTAGAAGTTTAATATCGAGCACTTAGAAGAAGTACAAGTAGAGTTCGAAACGAAAAAGGGAAGCCCATTCAAACCTGGCTGGGCAAAATATATCTACTTGTGATAAACACGATTATCGATGATCGCTTAGTGTTCAAAATACAAAAGTAGGTACTTTTTTAATTATTATTTTGACAAGTTTTCCTGCTCAACTAGGCATGGTATTTTTAATTAATATATTGCTAGGTCAAGTTTTATTGCAGTAAGCAATATTAAAAAAAAATGCCAACGAGTTTCTTGCGGCGTTTCTTCTCAGCAGCCTCTTGGAAAGCGCTGGTATATTTTGAGTGTGTAAAAGCGCTAAAAATCTATCTTATCTATACTATTGTTATAAAGCTGAAGAATTCCTTTGTTTGTTTGCTTGAACGCCCTAATCTCAGAAATGAATGGTCCGATTTGAAAAATTATTTCAGTGTTAGATAGCCCATTTATCAAAGAAGGCTATAAGCTATGTATCATACTCACATAAACCCAAGCGATACCAGGGGCGGATCGCTCGTTAAATATATAAAAGATCTCTAGAGTAACTTAAAACATGAATTTCTTCCTCTATAAACCACACCAAACCTACATGTTCCAATACGTCACAAATCCGTAACCAACTTAACACTGTTACATTGTCTCCAACACCATTATTCCCGGCATGCAAGTAAGCAGTAACTGCAACTGCTGATTGAATGCAGCCACTTCACTGCTCGCGACGCAATTTATCGTTCAGTTTCAGCACATAGACTAGACAATTATGGTACAGAAGTGGCAACGAAGCGGCAATGTATGGCAAGCATTACATCACCAAGTTTAGCTTTAGGGAGCTTTAATTAATACCAACAGTTTGTAAAGTATCTTCTACTTTAGAGTTGTTCGAACTACGTTGTTCTGTTTTATGACATTTTTATAAAAACAACTCTGGTCTACTTTTATTACTAGATATAGAGAAGCTTATTTTAATTCAAATTTTGTATCTGTATATTATAGTTTCTGCCTTCGTCCGCTTAGAATTAGTTTTTCGACCATCCCAAGCGGCGGGGGAAATCCTTTAATTCCTCAGGAATATTCCGGGATGAAAAATCTATGTTCTAATCCAGGCTATAGGCTATCTCTATTTCAAATTTCAAACAAATCCGTCCAGCTGTTGCAGCATGAAGGAGTAACAAACTACCACACAAAAGTTTTTTTTTAAATATTAAAAGGATTTTATATGTATTTAGTTTGAAATTAAAATGAGAATAGAATGCCAATACTATCTCTAAATAAGTTTCTGTCAAAAAAAACATTTTTGGGATATTCTCTTGATGCCAACTGTACTTTTATTGCAATGTCGTCATCTAGTCAAGCCGATTCTAACGAGCCCTAACACGACCTACCCTGTATCTCCATCATCAGACCAGTTCAATGGTACTATATTGCATTGTCATCAGAACTAAACGTGTATGCAAATTTTCAAAATGAACCTGCAAGATTTGATCCGTATCATACACACATACATTGCAAGTTAAATAAAAGCTTGTAATAAAATACTACGTACTTATCCAAGTAAGTCGCGATGAAAATTCATTAACAACTCAATATTTCCTCGTCTTGGTAAATGTCAAGTTGGAGTGTCTCTACAAAGTTGATTCATCGTTAAAGGTCTCACTTAGTCCCGACGCGTGGGCACGTCAACTCACCGCGTCACGGACCCGCTTAACGAGAGCTGTTCAAAGTTTGGCGTTATTTTGCTCTGCTAGATCAAAACAGTAATAACTCCACATACAAATGTATTTAAATTGATGGATGAAAGAAGATTGACGAAAAAAATACACAGATCGAAAGTGAGTGGACAGGTCGGAAGGGGCCGCCCTAGGCGTACTTTTTCGAGTCAAATCGGAGAAATACTGGAAAAGGGCCGAATCTTAAGTATCTACCCGAAACCGACGTGCGTGCATGACTCGATGTATGAATGTGGAAGAAGCGAGAGATTTGTCAAGATCGTAGCAAGTGGAAAGAAGTGGTCTCTGCCTACCCCTCATTATGGTGATATAAAAAAATCGAAAACACCAATTCATGAATTATTGTTGACACAATGGTCTACGCACTGAGACGTCTACTGCGTCACGTTTTTAACATAGAAGAGACACATAGGAAAGCATAGAGGGAGTATAAACACGGCTAATGGAATAGTACTCCTCGCACTGTTACAAATGCCCTTCGTTAAAAAGAATCGTCTATATAAATGACCGCCTTTGATTGAATTTCAAAAGTGTATCACTTTTTAGGGGTGTCAGTGTGTGATGTACGATTTATCAATAACTAGCGACCCGCCCTCGCTTCGCTTCGGTTTATTTGAATTTTCTATAACACACGTACATAAAACAAAATGTATTATACATAAAAACCTTCCTCTTGAATCACTCTCTCTACTAAAAAAAACCGCATCAAAATCCGTTACGTAGTTTTAAAGATCTAAGCATACATAGGGACAGACAGCGGGAAGCGACTTTGTTTTATACTATGTAGTGATGATAGTGATATTGGCTACAAGCTGTGTTGTACACAGAAGGAAAAGGTGGCACGGTTTAAATTTGACAACACGGGATCTATGTTTTCCTACATCTATGGTTTTTACGCATATTTTACGTCATCTTTAGGGTCAATATTATGTATTTATTGACTATTTTTAAACTACAATCACACAGTATTCTGGAAATTATGTACAATTTCATCAATCTCCCTAGTATTAAAGTTACTGCTCAAAGTTCAAAGTTTGCCCAAATAAATTCAAAACACGGCAAACATTTAATCGCAAGATGCGGGTAGCTTTTGTTGTGATTTGTATTCACGGAGTTATCTGCAAGGATGTCAACGGCAACGTGCGGCCATTGTGGCTTTTTGACAATCGTTTTTTTGACATTTCAAAGGGGCTGACTAATGATGGGGGTCATAGTGAAAGTTTGAGCGCCATTGTCCTTTTGCACCAAAATATTTTTTTAAACAAAATTATTTTGTTTAAGTTCATCGCTCTGTTATTAATTGACGGCATGAAAGTGTCAGTTTTTAACCCTTTTAGCGCTGGGAGTTTCGAACTTTCCATTTTTCTCATTTTGAAGATGACCAAATAATTTCAACAATTAAATACATTGAACAACATCTTTTACAATTCAATGCATTGAGCGCTGTATTAAATTTATAAACCAATAATATTTTTGCCCGTCAAAACTCTTAATGTGTTATGTTTTTTGTTTTAATTTTGAGTGGTAGTAATAATTTGATATGAATAATTGTGCAGTGGGCCAAAAATGTGGTCTACCACCCTACGGTTGAATTCATTTGCACATCATAATACTCGTACAACAAGTTCCATTTTTCCTTGCAATAATATTATGACAGTGACAATAGTGTCAATTTTTCCAAAACTGGTAGACCACTTTCTAAGCCGACCGTACCTTCTTAAACATGCATCATGGCTTTATATTTGTATCTCGATCAATTTTATCAAATTGCATAATCTTTTTTAAACTGTTTGGCATCTCGATCAAGTGATCTGATGTATCAATTTTAAAGCATGTAGTTGCACTGTCATTCTACTAACGCAAAAAGTTTTAAAAATCTCTCCCCTACACAAAAGATAACATTAAAGGCAGTAAAAGCCAAGATTTTACTCGATTTTAAACCTTCATCTAAACCACAATATAAAGAACTAATGAAGTGAACACAATATATTACACTAGCATGACGCGTTTGAAACAAACCAAGCCAAAATCAACCCTGGATTGTTTGATTAAGACTTATATTCTATTGGTTGCCAGGCTCCAACCCCTTCTAGTGAAGTGTGAAGTAAGGTATCAATTTATTATGCTGTCGTGTTTATTTATAACTAGTAGGAAATAATAAATCGATACTATTTCGCACTATAACTACTACTACTACTAGTTCGCCTTTGTACATTCTATTTCTGTAAATATTGTATTTGATTTTCTGTTTTTTGTACAATAAAGTGTTTACATACATACATATATACATAACAAAAACAAAAACAAGTTTAGTAAGACGCTTTCCATTTAGCAGTCGATAATTCGGAAATATCTTAAAATACTCGTACCCCATTAATAAAAAAAAATACAAAATGCAGTTTAATTGCTTAAAAATTACAGGAAACCCTTTAAGAATTCTATGAAAAAAAAAAAAAAAAAATTACGTGGTACGGTCACGAGCTTTAATTTAGGACCCATTTCAAGAAAAAATATGCTTGAAGTCGTCAATGTCATTAGAGATGTCAAATCATCTGTAACTTTTAGGAAACCCATCCTTATTGTTGTAGAATGTCAGATTGACTTTGGACCTAAGGTGGGTACCAAATTAAATCTCGTGACTATACGTAACCCTCTCCACGCCAGTTCAACTCGCAATTGGGCAGGTTTTTGTCTACATTGATAATAGTAGTGTTAACTAGTTCATATTATTACTTTTATGCGTAATTAATTTCCTCTGCGTAGGCTAAATTTGATTACAACTAGATATAAGCTATAATCACCTCTCTGTTCTACCCACGAATATGAACAACTTTCACTATGACCTGCACCTGAACCTATCCTGAAATCATGAAAAAAAAAACTGCTTCATACATTTTGGTCGAGTACGTATTGAACTTTTCTATGGAACAGCTATTTGTTTTTTCGTAATTTCAGAGTTGGTCTTATTGTGAAAGTTGTCCATATTCGTGGGTGGAATACAGACGTGATCATTTGATTCACGACTTAGATTACACCCTGTATAAAAAAGTTTAGATTTGAAAAAATCGTGTTTAGTTACAAATATTTTTCTTAAAATTTCAACAGGTAAAAGTTGTCCAAGAATAAAACATTACTTCGAAGTTATTGAGGTATTGGCATCAAAAGTTATATTCTCGTTATTGAAATTAATTTGCACTTAGTTTGTCATACCACGCTAATCAACTCACTATACTTAATGAAGTTAAATACGTTCCCCCTTACTAATAAACGTTTAGTAGCGGTGGTATAGTTATACAATGTTTTGTCCTTGTCTGTCAAATTCAAATGTCACAATGACAGATAAGGACAAAACATTGTATAGCTATACCACCGTTACTCAACGTTTATTAGTAAGGAGGGTTAAGTGCAGTCTGATACACAATTTAAATATTGTCATTGCTTTGAAAAAACCTCGTATCTCATATTTCGTGACGTACGATTTTAAACTTAAACCTGTAGAGAATTAAGTTCAAACTCATACATCTCCAAATATCAGATACGAGTTTTTTGTACAGAAAAAACGTTTCTTGTATGGAGATCCCATTAATTTTTTTTAATTTCTATGTTTATAGTTTTGGTTCATTATTATCTGCTGTTTACACACAATTACATTTTAAAAACAAACATTAACCGGTATCTCTTAAAGTTAAAAGCTACCGTTTTTTGAACTTAGGACGGACACGGTCTAGTAATAGTCCCGTTTGACACCCTCCACACTGGCCTCTATTCCACACTGGAAAACCAAATCGTTTTTAACCTGTTATCGCATTGTCAATGTTTTGATAGCTCTTATTTACTTGCCTATAATGGCGGCCGAATTAAAAACAATACCAAAACAGTTCAAATACGATTCGGATTTTACCGCTTAGACATCTGTTTGTCCGTAAGGCCAGCCAGTTCGGAGCAGACCCTTACAGGTTCTGAACTCCTGGTAACAGAATGACTAAACACCCTCATCTGAATGATTGTCACATTAGAACAGCGTGACGAACTAGATTCCTTCAAAGAGACTTGACTTAATAATGTAAGGGTCATGTTAATAAACTAATCTCAACTCTAATGCTAAAAAAAGATAAAAAAAAGATAAAAGATGTTTATTCAGAAAGTAGGCCGTACGGGCACTTTTACACGTCAAGAATCTACCAGCGCTTCCCAAGAGGAGACACTCCTGGGAAGAAACGCCGCAAGAAACTCAACAGTCAGACATTTTTTAAACATATTACAATGGTACAACTTAATCTAGCATTATATAAAGCAATAAATATTAATTCAATATAACTCAATATTGCTTGTCTTGAGATGCGTCAAAAATGACAGTGTTCTATGGTTTGAGGTTTACTTTGACGTATCTTGTGGCGGGCATCTCAGCCAAGATGAGTTTATTAATACGGGCCTTGATACAGGACACCCTGTATAAGACATTAACTCAGTCAAGTTTTACTCTAAGTTAATTTCAGCCATACCATACTCGTGTTGTAGCCAATATGGGTAATACACAAGATCTCTGCCACTTGGCTTGTGTGTTTGTCTTTAATTGAGACGGAAGCTTGTTTGTTGTGCCAAGTGAGATTAACTCCGAGACTTGGCTGTGATTTTAATGGTTTTACTTAGTGCTGTTTTAAGTTAGTGCTGCTGCGCGAGCCGTTAGTTTAAGTTATGGAGTCTGGGGCTTTAAAACGGTATCAAAGTTGGTTCATTAAATGTGCATTACATTTTAATGTATGTGCTGAAAATTTAACTAGTCCTTTAGTTATTAAGACTTTGATACCTAAAGATACGATTTGAAATGTCCGTTTTGTTACCATAATAAAATGCAATACATATTTCTGTAACAGACTGGATATCTCCATACATTTGAAAATTTTACCCAAAGTAAAAATATAAAGGGTGTAATTTTTTGAACTCCCTTATGTTGAATCAAGTTGAGATTTTTACAAGCTTTTTAACTTGCAATCTATGTATGTACGTACGCGTCAAATCTTGCAGTAAAATTGGACACACTTCCCAAATTCCAATGAAGCTGAATGTGAAAATTGGATGACAATACAATACTTTTATGACATCAAACTGATCTGATAATGGAGTCAAAAGCTGGCGACAGAATCTCCGTCATACTCAACGTACGCCCACAGTGTTGAGACTCATATATTTGAGTCTTTATAAGTAGATAATGACTGCAAAAAAGTACAGTCGGTACCAAAAGTCGGTATCATAGATCCGATGAATGGATTTTAATAGAATGATTGATATAACTCATTGATAAGTAGTATGATTGGGATAAGTTCGCCTATGTACTCGTACCTACATTATTTATATAAATATAAATAATAATATAAATATAAATATAAGGGGGACAATCTCACACCAATTGACCTAGTCCCAAACTAAGCTCTAGGCTTGTACTATGGGTACTAGACAACGATATAAATACTTAAATAGAGAAATATATACTTAAATACATAGAAAACATCCATGACTCGGGAACAAATATTCGCGCTTATCACACAAATATCTGCCCTTACCGGGATTCGAACCCAGGACCACTAGCTAAGTAGGCAGGGTCACTACCCACTAGGCCAGCACGTCGTCAAACTCTTGATGCAAACATGTCTTGTAATTGTTTATGTGCAATAAAGAGGTTACATACATACCCCATGGTTTCCGCAACCCTAAACTAGCACGTTAGCATATATTTTAAGGCATTTTAACAGTACTAATAATTATTGCGAGCGCGTCGGTCCGCGAGATGGGTCGGCAGATACGCCGCCGATGGAGCGGCCGCGTGCCCCGGCGCGGTAAAGTACTGGATTTTATTACTACAGTGCTCGCTGAAGGCTATTTGTCTGTTGCACCAACAGGGCTGTGGTGTAGGGGATGAGAGGAGGAGGTGTTGTAATTGGTTTAGGTAGAGTCAACTATAGAGACATGTGTGTCAATTATGTAATATACTTTTGGATTTTGTTCCATTGAAAAAAGTGAAAACATATCTTCATAGTGCATTGTACCGACAGGTATTCCTATTTGGAATGACATAAATCACACTAATAATATTAATGCGAAAGTTTGTTAGCGTGTGGGTGTGTTTGTTACTTTCCTTACGTTAAAACAGCAAATGATTTGAATGAAATTTAAAATGGATATAGTTTATACCTGGATTTAGCACATCGGCAACTTTTTATCCTGAAAAAAAAATATTGTTCCTTTGAGATGGTCAACGCGGATGAAATCGAGGGCAGTTTTATTTATAATAATTAGACAGTTATAATCTTTTATCGCACCTATTCTTTTAACAGATTTTGCAAAAAAATGCATTATAAAAACAGTCGAAAAAGTTATTATAGCTTCGACCAGAAAAGAAAGCTCGTTTGACACGTTTCAGTTTTACAACTAAAAAATGGATAATACCATGTGTTATTTTAAGTACACCCCAAACCTTATCCCAAAACTTTCACCTGTCTACATGTTTTTCAAGGAAGGCGAAAAATTGTAAATTGTTTACCGCTCATCGCTTATGACTTAAGCCAGATCGTCGCTGGGCCGGTGCGCTTACGGGCGTCCTGTAAAAACACGCGCACCGGTTCGGGCAGCGCACAAAACGTTTACAAAGCGTTCTCACAGCGTTTCTTATTGATTATGCTCATCCATCTAGATATATAAAAAAGTATCGTGACTGAGTGACTAAATGACAGACAACATACAGACTAAACTGCTGGACTGACTTCGAGAATTGAAATTCAGATAAAGTATTTTTTGGGTAGGTACTGTAAAACGGGGTGACTAGGGACAAAACCTAAAATGAAGCAAATATTACTAGTTATAGGACTGAAATTATCAGTTAATATTTATCATTAATATTGTCCATTCAATACTAATTCTTATTTAATTTTCTAATATTATTACTTTTTTATTTGTAATAAGTTATGACATTTTCTAAATGTCAACCCCCAACGGGACGAAAGAGTAAGAGTAGCGGGAAACTTCGAAGTTGCAAGCGTCTTCTAGTGTGACATAAAATGTTTTCAAAATGAGATTCTCTAACGGGCATAACAGGCTAACAGCCTGTCGGACGATATTGGCCTGTCACAGACTATCAGGTTCTCTAAAGGTTAGTTACATACTTTTATTTGCAGATTTTGGACTCCACGAAAAAAACAGTTTCTGCGGGAATCTTAAATAGGCCAGATGGGTAATTCTCATCCATAGAGATAGGACAGCATAGATGGAGTATAAAAACGGCTAATTGTTAAAAAGAGTCGTCTATATTATGGCCACTTTCGATTGAATTTTAAAGTGGATGTAGTGAATAATCCTTTCCCATCGTTTTTTGTCGGATTAGTTCGTATTTATCTAGCTTTCTCAATCAGCTTCACTACCCATCAATAAGCCTCTTGAGAAAGCAAGATAAATACAAAGTTATCCGACGAAAAACGATGGGAAAGGTTTATTCACTATATATGTACCACTTTTTAGATGTGTTAGTGTGTCTGCATTAGTGTACGTAAGTTTGCATTCAGTGATGTGCGGCTTGTCAATAATATTGGCTACAAGCTGTTAGTACTACGAGAAAAAGGTAGTACGCTTGACATTTCGCTCATTGAATACAAAACGGACACATTCCAAAACAATTTGCTCTTCCATTAAAAATCGGGTTACTATCAAAATTCCCTTTTCGCCAAAGGACCGTTTCAGCTAGATGACATAACAGTAAAATACACAGTCAGCAAAGAGTCAATTCAGCTGAATGACATGAAAGTAGAATACTCAGTCAGCAAAGGGTCAATTTAGTAGGACGGCTCAGTATTTAAATGAGCAAGTAGCCAAACGTTTGGAAATATAAATAGTCGGTATGATTAAAATACCTAATTAGTCGAAAGTAAAATTAGTCAATTGACATGAACACAAAACGACTTAATAGCAAAACGTCTGGAAATGAAAGAAGTCCATAAAACAAGAATACCTAATTCGTCGAAAGTAAAATTAGTTGATTGTCATGACCACAGAACGAGTTAGTAACAATACCTAATTCGTCGAAAGTAAAAATTGTTGTATTTAATTATCAAGTGTCATATCAACACGCCATTTTAAGATCCAGACGTTTTGCTAACGGGCCATTTGGCGATCATATCTATTTAGTAATTAAGACATTTTGAGATACAAACGTTTCGCTACCGGGCCATTTAGCGTTTATGTCTATTAAGTAATAAAGACATTCTATGATAAAGACGTTTCGCTACTAGGGTATTTTAAATTGTAACATTCTAAGATCCAGACGTTTTGCTAAAAATCCATTTAGCGTTCATGTCTATATAACAACAAAGACATTACACAATCCAGACATTTGAGCTATATTGTCATTTGGCGAAAAGGGAATTTTGATAGTAACCCAAAAATCTAATTCCAACCGCTTCTAATTTTAAAATGCAACACTGACTCATTTCAGATTGTGTCCGTTTTGTATTCAATAAACGATTTGACTACACGGGATCTATGTTTTCTTACCATCTATATTCTCGTCGTGTTTATTACATTATGATATTTATGAGTTTCAGGTAGTGGTAAGACCTTGAGCAAGGTCTGTCCTAATCACTACCACGATCTTATCCTTCAACCTGCCCCCCAACCTGCCCCCCAACCTGCCCCCCAACCTGCCCCCCAACCTGCCCCCCAACCTGCCCCCCAACCACCATTCAAATTGTATTCTGTTGTGGGGATAAGACAACCGGTGGAGTTAGAGCCATTCCTTCGTCCTTAGGATTGTACCTGCACTCTAAGGGTCATAGATTGCACTTATTATCAGATAGCTTGTATTCGATCCCTCTCACCATGCCGTAAAAAAGGCAGTGAGAAGGACAGATTAGATAGAACTGATTGGAATTAGGCAGGTTGTAACAGGTTATAAGGATAGGACAGGTGGTATTAGTATTATTTGTGTCACTGGATTTTCGGAGGAAGATATAGGAAATGCCAAGAAATTGCTTTTCGAGTCCGTCAAAGGATGTAGCAGGATGATTTCTAGAAGAAAGGACAAGGTGCAACGTGATTTGGAGGATATGGCAACGCTGCTACTAAATACTGAGCCCGAAAAAACCCCTCTCTTCGTAGCGAAGGATTTACATAAGCTTCCGCCAGTAGACTTCAAGCATGTAGATGTGACTAGGTTGCTTAAAGACATTAGAGTTTTGCAGTCAGAGATTCGAGTGATTAAAGGTACCTATGCGACATCGGAGCAATTAAATGTCTTAAAAGAGGAGTTCCAGTCCAACGGCAAGGATAACAATTATGGATTGCTGAACGCATGTTTTGTTAATTGTAAGAAAAGGGGTACATATTCGCAACACGGTGCTGACTCTGGGCCGTTCGGCATGACCTTCAATAGCACAGATAACCCGGGGACAGAGGAGCCGCAGGTCAATGCCCCCGCTCCGTTGAGCGCGCTATCCTCGTCGCTCTCGCCAGCGCGGCCTACTATTTCGCTCACCGATGCGCCGAAGTCGCCGCGCAGAGCGATCTGCGGTAATAGCAAACCGGCTCCCATATCAGTTATAGTGCACGGAGATGACGACGCGCGTTGCGCACCGGAATTAGCTAATGTAAACACGAGCGAGTTGCAATTTAGGTCTTTAATAACGAGTCAAGGCGTGAAAGTATGTTCCTATGCGGATGTTCTACAGGACGCAGGAGGAAATGAACTGAAGAAGGACGGGGAACCATGGACTACAGTTACGAGGCGTAAATACTCGTATAGGGATAAATTTGTAGGTAATACGGGCAAAGCGATGCAGGCGCCGGGTGCTAAGTTTAAAGCGGCGGAGATTAAAGTGCCGTTATTCGTGTCGAACGTGGATCCAACTACCTCTATGGATGATATTGCTGAGTATATATTTAGTAAAACTCAAGATAAAGTCTCAATGTACCAAATAAAGATGAAAAAGAACAAGGGTTATAGTGCGTATAAGGTTTTTGTAAGTAAATGTAAATTAGGTATGTACCTGAATAAAGACTTATGGCCGAGTGGTATACAGTTTAGACGCTTTTTTGTGTTTAAAAAACCATCGGGTGATAAGGTTAATAGTGAAAGTGAATCGGAATCAACAAATAATAATAGTAATAATGGATGACAATAATATAACTAAAAATAGGTGTAAAATGGTAACTTTTAATTGTAAGTCGCTTAAGCGTTCTATAAACGGTGTAAGATGTTTGTGTAAAGTAGCGGATATTATCTCGCTTCAGGAGACTTGGTTATTGCCTTTTGAATGCCGCTCCTGGGTACAGTAGACAGTGAGTTTGGTTGGACGGGCAAGTCTGCGGTGGACTTTGGAGCAGGCATGTTAAAGGGTAGACCATATGGTGGTGTTGGTATTCTGTGGCGTAAACAAGCCTTTCAGTCTGTCTCAGTAATAGAATGTAATAATGACAGGATTGTGGCTATTAAAATCGAATCACAGGGGAAATCATTTATAGTGTGTAGTATATATATGCCAACGGATTCAGCTGAAAATATGTGTATATTTACCGAATGTATGGGTACATTGTCTTCGATAGTCGTGGAAATGACGGACGTACAAGCGGTGTTTCTGATGGGAGACTTTAACTCGCATCCAAACGAACCCTTTTATGATGAACTTATAAATTTTTGTTCTGATCAGCAGTGGGTATGTGCGGATGTCGAGAAGCTGGGCCGAGATTCGGATACATTTACGTACGTCAGTGATGCTCATGGGTGTCGAAGATGGTTAGACCATTGTCTAGTGACTGAGAGCGCGTGGAATACAATCCGTAGCGTAGCTGTTAAGTATGACGTTTTATGGTCGGATCACTACCCCTTGATGATTGAATGTAACATGGATGTATTAAAACCGGTGTATAATAATATTGGTAACGCTATTGGTAACGGAGTGCTGTGGGGTGAGCGACAAATTGAGCAAATAGAGGCGTATCGTGACATATGCAACAGTCTGTTAAAAAATATCGACTTTCCGGCTGAACTGCGCAACTGTTGTGATGGAACGTGTAGTAATCGTGATCACCATAGCATTCTGGACAGATTGTACAGCGACATTATAACCGCTCTTACAAGTGCTTCGAAGGAGACATATAGGCATAAAAAGCGAAAAAAGGGTGGTTGTATTGCCGGCTGGAACAAATTTGTTGCGGGACCTCACAGGGAGGCTAGGTTAAACTTTCTCATCTGGGAAAATGCCGGAAAACCTCGTCAGGGTAGGGTGTTCGAAATGATGAACAGCAGTAGACGATTGTTTAAAAGCAAACTAAAGTGGTGCCAAGACCGACAGGACCAGCTAAAAATGGACAAACTTGCCATGGCTCGTCACAATAAAAGGTTCAACGAGTTCTGGAAGATGACCAAAAGTTTTAACGTAAGACCTAGCCTACCAGTGAGTGTCGGGGGTAAATCTGAGCATAGGGAGATTGCTGAGGTATTCAGGGAGCATTTCACGGTAAAATCTTTGATTCCTGACACACCCATGGAGTCGTGGGCAGCGCCCACTACTGGGGTTATCGGAAACCAGCGTGACGTGCATTTTACCTCTATAAATATAGCAAATGTAATAAGAAAAATGCAAAGAGGTAAATCACCTGGTCATGATGGCCTGAGTATTGAACACTTTAAGTACGCGGGCGAGCACTTGCCGCGGGTGCTGTCCATGTTCCTGAACGTGTGTATGGGTCATTCATACTTACCTGCGGCATTTATGAAAACCGTTGTTATACCCGTAGCGAAAAACAAGAACGGCGACCTATCGGATAAAGGAAATTATCGCCCTATCTCGTTGGCCACGACAGCCGCTAAAGTACTCGACAGTCTGCTTGATACTATACTTGAAAGACTCAATATCCGTGACACTCAGTTCGGATTTAGAGCGGGCCTGTCGACTGAAAGCGCCATTCTGAGTCTGAAGCACACTGTCGGGTATTATACGGCTAGGAAGACACCGATTTACGCCTGCTTCCTGGACCTGTCAAAGGCTTTCGACAGAGTTAACTATCAGATCCTGTGGCAAAAGCTGGAGGAAGCGGACGTACCGGTTGATTGCATCAATATTTTTAAATATTGGTATAGCAATCAATCGAATCAGGTGAGATGGGCTGACGTGCTGTCTGAGGAGTATAGGCTAGAATGTGGAGTGAGGCAGGGTGGCCTAACCTCACCTAAGCTGTTTAACTGGTATGTGAATGACCTATTGGGCGAGCTCAGCGGCATGCATGCGGGATGTTATATTGAAGACACATGTCTCAATAATATTAGTTATGCGGATGATATGGTGCTGCTGAGTCCGTCCGTGGGTGCACTAAGACAGCTTGTGGGCAGGTGTGAAGCGTATGCGAAATACCATGGTCTAGTTTACAATGCTACCAAGAGTGAGTTGATGGTGTTCAAAGCCGGTAAAATAAAGCCCTACTACGTACCTCCGGTCACTCTTGGGGGCACTGTACTTAAAACAGTGCATAGTTTTAAATATCTTGGTCACATAATCACTGACGACCTGTGCGATGATCAAGATATTGAAAGGGAGCGTAGGGCGTTATCAGTGAGAAGCAATATGCTGGCCCGCAGGTTTGCGAGATGTTCAAATGAGGTTAAAGTTGCGCTATTTAAAGCTTATAGTCAATCCTTTTACGCGAGCAGCCTGTGGGTTAAGTATACGAAACGAGCTTATAACGCCCTTCGCGTGCAATACAACAACGCTTTCAGGATACTGCTGGGTCTGCCGAGGTGGTGCAGCGCCTCAGGTATGTTTACTGAGTCGCGCACAGACGGCTTCCTGGCGATCATGCGTAAGAAAATCGCATCACACATGGATCGCGTCAGGAAAAGCCCCAACAGTATCCTGAAAATGATAGCTGGCAGGTTTGATTGTCCGATTTTTATTAACTGGGTAGGACAAGTCAAACCTATTTTTACATATACAAAATAAATAAATAAATAAGTTAAATGTAGTAGGTAGTAGTATTAACATAGTCTAAGTACCTCTGTTACTAACAAATGTTATGGGTCTGTCGGCCTGAAATAAAGGATTCTATTCTATTCTATTCTATTCTATTAGACCTCCGTGTGTGTTTATCGGAAATAATGGTATCCCATCAGCCTGTGTTGTCGTCGACCATTGCATCTTGTAAGGTGATGTCAACGGTAATATAGACAAGTATAAAATGTTGGACACTTACCAGTTACTTGTTTCTTATATTTAAGAAGACAAGGGTTATTCATTTATTTTGCAAAAATCAATTTGTAACTGTATGATTTTAGCATTAAGAGTTTAGTGTTAATTATTGTGACCTGTCACTTAAAATTGACGAAAAAGCCTTCATCGTATATTAATTAAAACACGTTTTTTGTTTCAGTGGAAGTCAAGATGGGGCGTTGTAACGAAACTATCACCAGCCGCAGGTATGTAACTATTATACTCAAATAAATATTAAACACTTTCAAAAATCGTTCTTAAACTTAACAAATCTATTGTCACTTGTGTTTACCTTTAAAGTGGTTTTAACCGGCGATGAAAGAGATACCTAATTAAATCGGACAAATTCAAAGTATAACAAAAAATTCATTCTCTTCTAGCGCACGGCATTCTCGGTGGAAATGGTCCTGCGGACCTAGTATGGCTGCTTCTATATCGCGTGTCAGATTTGTATAAAGCATCTGTCACTCTCGTACTTGTTTTATTAGAAGGTGACGGATGCCTTATCCACGCTTTGTCACGCGATAAACACAACCATAGTAGACCCCCTGGTTGAAAAAGGTCAAAATCATAATTTCTCGTCTAATCTCATTTCGTCTCGTCCCACAGGTGAACAACCGCCATAGCTAACAACAATTAGATGACGGGATATATTAAGCAGAGCAACAAAAAAATACTGAGTTCGTTCATTGAATACAAAACGGACACATTCCGAAATGAGTCAGTGTTGCATTTTAAAAATTCTAATTTTCTCTTCGTATAAGATTATCAATGCCAGAGCAAATTATTTTGGAATGTGTCCATTTTATATACAAAACTTCCGTGCACTCAAAACTGTTTTCTGAGTGCAATTTGATTTTTTAGTGTGCAAAGTATTTTTAGGTTCTGTTTTTTTTTGTTTTGCATTTAAATACAATGTCATGCCTTAGTTAAAAAACGTCTCAAAAAACATAATCATCCTGACTATAAGTAAAACCTATCTATCTATGTATTACCTTTTCAAACGTTTAACCCTTTTTTATTCGTCATTTTAATAATTAAAAGAAAATTAAATTCGTTGACAAAATACAAATACAACACGCAATTAACGAAGCAAAGTGATTAATTAATCCTACACGTTTTTATTAACATAAAGCATTGCTATTCAAACCTTTTATGGCACCGAAATATTAGGAAAGTTACCGCATCGTCCGTAAAAGCAATTAGACCGATAATATCTGGCGTAAATAATGTTTCTGACCCGGGTACATAATTTTCTATTTCGTGCTTCGAGTCGGCTAGAACATTATTGTTATAATTACGTAAGCTACACTGAAATGTTCACATTTGAGTTTATATTTTAACGAGGAAAAACCAGTGGCTCGTGCTTTTGATATTTGGAAAATTATGTTTCACGAAATGAAACTTAAGTTTCTTTCTTGTTAGTTAAGCATTATTAAAATTATTTTAACTTTCCGTAATTTTCGCATTGAATAAATTTTTATGTGTATACGATGGTCACACAATGTTAATAAATGATACATTGCTGCAGAGACCGGAAAAAAAGCCTTTGCGGGACGAGTGTGAGTCGAGCAACCGCATTTCCAAGCCGTGTCTTGTATATAGTGCTTTACTTCTCCATGAATGCCAAAAACATATAACACATTTGGAAATAAATGTCCAGTTAAAGAGAGTTTGGTCACCGTCACGAAACTGTTGGTTAACGTCAAACATACGTCAATTAATTGTATCTAATGAAATTGTAAGTTAGACATCATTTAAGTGACATTTAAATAGCGTCCTTATGTACATTTATTTTGATTTCTACCCATTTATCTCTCTGTGAAAGGTTACTGTAGCTCCTAATTTATTGGTCATAAATCAAAAATAAATATGATCAACTTTGTAGGAAATTTGATGTAGAGACTTGTCAGAAGTAATTATAATGGTATTCGTTCAGGTATTACAGATATGAGCAAAAATCTGAAAAACGGTACCTTCAACCCCTCTCCCTACACCCTCAGCACACCCCCTACCCATGAGGACTTTTAGTAAGTTCATCTGGATACCGCAAAGTATAAATAAATTTTATAATTTTACAATTTGATCACGATATAAATTTAAATCTAGTGTTAATCAAAAACCTCTATTATACTAGTATTTCCACTTAATATAATCGCTCTTTAAACCTTTTTTTTTAAATCTAAACAATTTTTAAAGGAGTTTTAACAACTTCTAGATAGAATGTGTCCAAAAATTACTTAAGAAAAAGTCGTAGCAATAAAAAAGTAGCACCTTAATTATTTTTTACGTTTGCCCTACTGTCAAAAAATACAACCTCCGCTTTGTTCCACGATCATAATCAAACAAAGCCTCGACAAACATGACACGACAAGTTAAACGAGCTTTTAGATTAAGTTCATATTTGCCCAATTTCCGTGTGCAGTTCAACATTTAGCATTAAGTGTCGTGTCGGGCGCGATTGAGGGTAGATAAGCCCAGCGCTGGGCTGTGGGGTTGGGCATAACCTTAAGCGGTATAAAAAAAAGTAAACGGATAATATCACGCAGATGCACATAGTCCCAAACGAAGCTCTAGGTTTGTACTAAGGGAACTTGATAATGAGAAATACTTATAAAGAGAAATGCATGTTTAAATACGTTAAAAACATCAAAGATTAAACAAATTTACTAAAAAAAAAAAAAATGGCGTTAAACAATACCAGAAACCTAACATCGGGATCGCTAGCCAACTAAGCTAACCGCGCTGAAATAAGGTTAGCTGCCTTCTGGATGAGTTGATCAAACTAAGTTATTATTTTTGAATGCCTGTTGGTATACATTGCAAAGTTAACATGCTAATACATCACTGTGTTTTTTACATGCTGCGCGATGTACACTGAAATGTTATTTGATTGTCGGAATGGTGAAATAGGGGGCTGATGTTGACAGTCGAAATACAGTTGGAGAGTTTTTGGGTGGTACTACTATCTCGAACAGTAAGGTAGTACGAGTAGTATTATGGTTATTTGCTATGTCATCAAATTGGTCGAGCCAATTAATATATATCATATTAATAGGTTTCAAAAGCTGAAATTGGGGGTTACCCTCTTTTAAATAGGGGAGAAAGTGGTAATGGGAGTCAAAGGGTAATGGTGGTAGCGTTCTAACATCCAGATAAAAGTATCTTAACTAATGCATGTCAGCCTAAAAGACTCGTTACGCGACAGTTCGCTCTGCCCCGACTTGGCAACTGTCTCCGACTAGTACGAAATTTGTTTGTTTAGATGCTTTTTTCTGCATTAGAGCTATATATTGCCCCCTGACTCCCATTTCCCCTCTCTCCCCTATTTTTAACACCTTCTTAATTTGAATTCGAAATCAACCAAACGATGTGTAAACTTTCTCTTTTGACTTGTGCCTCGATACACATTCCCCGCTGAATATTTTCAATCCTAGTTTTTGGTGAGTTATTTCACTGTCGGCGTTTGCTTTGTTACAAGCAGGACATTACTGTTAACTGCTTTTATGTTTAAAACGGTTCCGGTACTAAGGATTCGTTGAATGGGACTGATAAGGCAAATTAGGGTAAATCAAAGAAATTCTTACACTGCGCGTTTAACAAAATAAAATTGTATACAACAGTATAGCAAGGGTGACGGAACCAAGGACCAACGATGGATACTTGATTCCTATTCTACAGAAGATAAGGGTTATTAATTTTTTTTGAAAAACCAAATTAGCACCTTAAGAAATTTAAATTGAGAATGAAGTGTCTGTTACTGGTGCCTGTCAACTAAATCTGTCCATCATTAGTGCCACCCTAAGTTGCAATAGACTAATAGGCCCCTCATTAAGTACTAATCGATGTTGTCTATTGCGATAAGGTTCCATTGGCAAAAAGCATCAAATCAATAAAATTATTTTCTAATGTCACTGTGACACAGTTCAATGGTGAGTTGTGGTTCCATTTTATCGATTATACCTAAATCGTTTTGCTAACGTTCGGATTCCTGGATTTCCAAATTCAAATTCAAATTCAAAATCATTTATTGCGTGTCACATTTCGTTTACATTAGATGGAACTACAGACAGGTATGCATGTGACGCCCTGCAAGGGCACAGCAACACGAGATCTCCAGATATTTCCGGATCTTGTTAACTAACTCTTTTAAACTAACATTTTGATCCTTATAATTATTCCAAAATGTTACTTGCTTTATTAATTTTATTATACACATACGGAAAACAAACAAAAACGGGAACGGTGATTATATCTCTATGATGTTCCGTACAAAACACAATTATAAAACAGACTCCCAGACACATTCCTCAAGTTTAACAAGGTAATGTTTAATTCAGGCGGAGCACGGGCTATAAATAACGCGAACAAATTAAAAAGTCGGGTGTTATTGCGCAGCGTGATACCAGAGGGGTCATTCATTGCACGGTCGGATTGTAGATAGTTTTGTTATACAGACTAGCTGACTTCAAAAGGGTTCCGTACCATTCTTGTATGGCGCCCTCGTTTAATTTTACATTTTATTTTATTTTTATTATTTTATTTGTCACTTGGAAAGAATGGGTGAAGGAAGATTGACGAAAGAGATAAACCGAGCGAAAGTGAGTGGAAGGGTCAAAAGGGGCCGCCCTAGGCGTGCTTTTTCGAACCAAATCGGAGAAATACTGGAAAAGGGCCGAATCTTAAGTACCCAAAACCGACGTGCGTGCATGACTCGATGTATGAATGTGGAAGAACCGATTTTTTTTTGTCAGGATCGTAGCAGGTGGAAAGAAGTGGTCTCCCTCCGGGAAATAGGCGTGATTAAAATGTATGTATGCATGATTTTAACAACAATATTTATAAATACTCATTTACTGTTAATTTCAACTGTCTAACCTATTATGGTTCACTAGCAACCCGCCCTCACTTTGCTTCGGTTTATGTAAGTATAGCCTTCCTCGATAAATGGGCTATCTAACACTGAAAGATTTTTTCAAATCGGAGCAGTAGTTCCTAAGATTAGCGCGTTCAAACAAACAAACAAACTCTTCACCTTTATAATATTAGTATAGATGAGATACACATGCCCATACACAGACAGATGGACAGTAGAGGCTTAGTTGTAGGGTATTCTTAGTACCTTTTGGGTACGGAATTTTAAAAAGCTTAACTCCTACTTTTTTGACTAGGACAAAAATGTTCAAAGCAAGACTTCGTTCTGACAACCTACCTAATCATTTTTTGATGTGCCCTAAAACGACAAATTAAATAAAAAAATCAAGATTCTGTACAAATGTAGTAAAGATTGTATTCCGCGGTCGGTTAAAACGAGTTTTATGTAAAACCATTACTTCCAGCCGACGCCTTTGACGTTGTAATAAATAAAATTCCTGCCGGCCATATTCTTACTATCGCCCCTGGGATTATTTCTCGGTTTATACCTTAAGGTGTCTTGTGTAGTGATAGTGCTATGCTATGCTGTGCTATGTATAGTTATACAACAAAGAAAAAAAAATTACACAAGCTGACGAAGCTATTGGCTTTAATTTTGGGTGCTAGAAAACGATAAACAAACGTAAATAAAGATAATCATATTTAAAGATAGAAATACATATACATAGGATTTCATGCTTTTTATGCACTTTTTGGTCGTCAATTTAACCTGTGCAAAATTAAAATGCTTATCACTAGAGTTTACTATAACTGTTGAAATTTTTTAGTGTCGTTAATATTATGAACTTATAGGTATAAGTAAAAAATAGTGTTTTTGCTTCGATTTAGACTGTAACAAAATTCATTTAAAAATAAATCCTTACCTTAGAAATACCTTTAAACATCCACACACAACAAAATACTGACCCAAAACCAAATAAATAAAATAGACTTCTTTTATTTCAAGACTTTTAATATTACATATTTTCCAAATCAGCTTTACAATATCAAACATTAAAACAAATTCAGATCAGATTCGCGATGTACTGAATAAGGGCCAAATCAAAAGCACCCGAAACCGACGTACGTGCATGAAGAGATTGATGAATGTAGAGGAAGCGAACATTGTGTGTTTAGATCGGTGCACCTGGCGTTCTATAATCTCTGCCTACCCCATTGGGGTGAAGGCATGTATGTGTATTTATGTAACATTAAAACAAATCTGAACAATTTTTTCTGAAGCTAAGATATTTATATCCTCGCTCCTCCACTGCAGCGCAGCCTTTATTATGAGTAATAGAGGAGACAACCCCTCGGTCTTAAGGAATTCAAATTACAGATTTTATGAGCACGAAATCTGTTTAATGCCAGTGTGCGCGGGCTTTATTTTGTAGCCGATTGCGAGTGGCGTTTCTAAACTATGTTTGTAAATGAGATTTATTGGAGAGACGGATTTATTTCAAAATTTAAACAACTTTTTACATCAAAGCGACTTTTTCTAACCGTATATGTGTTTATATCGTTGTCTAGCTATTTATGTGGTTGTAGAATTAAGAACAAGTTTTTAGAGTTGTTGGTATTTCTATATAGGTATGTAACGTATCGTATAACACGTTCTATTTACGTGCTAAATGCTGTGTTATGTATATACCGGGTGGAAAAAACGAACTTCACATGGAAGGCAACTACCATAAATATTAAAAATAGTGAATTTTACATAAAAGAGATATGGACGCAGTATTTTTTATTTCATGCATTTATGAAGTCTTAATTGGAAAAAGTTAATCATATTGGTCAAAATTGCCAAAGTCTCATGCATTATTAAGAACACAAGTTATTGTCAGTTTTCACGAGGTTTTTTTCCATTTTTTTTTGGGATCTTATCGACACCTCCTAAGTATACTGGTGCAAGTGACCTTTTTGCGATTTTCGTTTTTTTGCATTTTTATGCCTATAATACTTATATTTACCTCCCACAAAAATTTCATGCGGAAATTCCTGCTACTTTCTGAAATAAAGTGACGTATACAAATGCAAGTAACACTTTTTTGTAAATCGGTAGGTTGTAAACCGAGTCAAGTCGCTTGCACCACAGTACGCGGGACCGATTCCGTGGAGGGGCTGAGTGTGAGCGGTACAACTGACAGTTGGCTCAGTATGCTCGTAAACCATTAATGCTAGCAGACGTTGGCTCAGTATACTCGCTTCTGTGTCGACGCGATATACGTTAATAAACTTAACGTGTTAGAATCATAATTGGAGAACGCCCATTTTAACAATGTATGAAAATTTCAAAACCATTTCGAGGAATAGGTTCCTCAAACTAATCTCTGCCATTAAATTGAAAATACATGTTACAGTGAATTAATTATATAGTTATAAAGAAATGACCTTCATTTGACCCCTAAATGTGGTCCGAATGGCGCTATCAACCTTTTTGTGGTTTTATATGAAACATATGTATAAAACCTATCCAATGTTTAACTTAGGTACTTTTTTCTTTTTTATCAATGGCTGTCCATCACGGTATTCTGCAGTGATTTTGCCAGTGTCAAGTGAGTTGAGTAAACAGTAAACAGAATAAATCAAAAGTAAAAGCCGGACAGCTTCCCTCCCCGATGGTTACCGGCAGATTCCAATATTTTACCTCATTACTACAATTTAGATACCTAGCTGACACCTACGATCGAAGACAGCTGTTGTCATAAAAAAAATGTTTTACAAATTGACTATTAATTCTTATGATTAAATTAGTATATTATTAAAGCCATTTCTCTTTTAAGTTGTGTGTGATAAATGTAATTAATTTATGTGATGAGTTTTTCCAAGAGGTTCAATACGACGGCATCGGCACTAACATTTATTATAGAAACGAATGATTAGAGGTATGGAATCTCTTATCCATATTCTTTTTCTACTCTCGTACCGTACCGCTAATATTGATATCGTTAATTGTATCAGAATACCACCAATAGCGTAACTGAAGCAGAAAAACAATTCTATTATGAGCGTTGCTATGGTTATAACAGTTCTATAATAACTAATGATGAACAATAATTTAATGACCGATTTTTGTTGGGGGTTTTCTAAAGATGAAACCTAGCTAGATCGAATTATTGCTCCCGAAACCCCCAGCATACAAAAATTCATGAAAATCTTTGGAGCCGTTTCCGAGATTAAGGTTATATTATATACTTATACAATAATTGCTCGTTATAAAGTATTGTAGATGTGATTGTGTTCAGTAAATCTGCTCTAGAAAGAAGTTATGCAGGAAACGCTGTATTTATTTGAATTTAGGTAATAAGCAATGGCAGAATACTAATAATTCTCTGAAACTATTAATAAATTGTGTTGCGATTGTTTCTTTACATAATGTTTGAATAGACGTGTTTTAAAAAGAAAACACAAATAATTAGAAAAAAACGTCCTTCTAAATAACTCCGTCATTTTTGCACAGTAAGCAGATGAGGTTAATTTTATAAAATAAATTATTTTAAACCACAAAAACACTCTAAATCATGAAAAGCTTGAAATGAAATCCTTATAAAAGGCTATACTATCGAGTAAAAATGTAAAAGCAGACAGTTATCTTTCTGGTGTATCCCAATTATGAAAATGAATAAAGACTGAATCTTGTAAGATACTAAGTAAGAAGTAATCTCAAATAAAATTGCTTTAAAAACAATATTTTATTATTTGGGTTAGTAAAGGTGTTCGAATGATAAATAGCAAAATGATTAAAAACGTTACTTTAAGATAATTCAATTAAGTTTCTAAATTTCCATTCCTACTAATTAATTGAAGAGGTAAAAGCGTTTGTTATGAAAGTTTCCATTAGGAACATAAAATAATTATGGCTGTTATAAAAATGTAAGTAATTTTTTACCAAAATAACACCGTTATTTGGCAAGTTACTATCTTTTGATTTTAAGAACACGGGTTTAGTCATATTTTTAAAAGTCAACCCTTAATATTTTAATATAAAGAACATGACAATATTACAAAAGTGTACTGGTTTAAGTGACATGTCTTTTATTGTATACTGGTACTAGTGATTATTATGCCCAAATAATAATAATAAGGGGTAACAGAGCAAAGCAAGATCTTTATTTATAAATGATATCACCTATAATCACTTAATTACCTGTAAAAATAATAAATAGAAGCTGAATTGTAATGAAAGCCACAAACAGTGTATACTGGATCAAGTGGTAGTTAGCTCAGTAAACTATAAATTGAAACACATGTAATACGCGTAAACTAGTTTATCTGCGATTTTCTCAAAAACCGCTATAGTTATTTAAATTCGAAATATGTAGAAGAAATCGTAGTACTTTAATTAAAATAAATCTAAAATTTCATTACATTATCTTTAAAGGAAAAAAAGTTATGCATATATTTACCTTTGCACAGCTCTCCTGTGAAATCGTGATTTTGCACTTGCATCAGTGTACTTAGGAGGTGTCGTTATATAGTAATAGTTTCGCCATGTCCGTTTGTCCGTCCGTCCGTCCGCCCGTCTGCAGCCTAGCTCAGAGACAATTTTTTTAGTGTACCTCCCCTACAAAAATATAGCGAATTTGTAAATACGTTTTTTCGATTAAGGGATCAGTTTATGAAATATAAAGCTTTAAAGCGCTATTTTTTGTTACAGTCAAGTGTCCCTATTTTTTGTGTTGGTCGTAACGGCTTCGGGACCCTACACTAAGCATGGTAACACATGCTCTTGCCCGGTTTATTGGTCAACAATTTACTCGTGCCTTAACCTTAGGATCAACCTTAAATTTATTGGGAATTCTTAATACCTTAGGTATTGTTTGAATAATAGCAACTTCCAAGAATATAAATACTGCCCTAACTACCCTTTTAAACTTCTAAGTTACCACAGAAGCGAAAACAATTCTACCCTCATTAAAAATATTCCGCAAATTTTTAATTTTCTCAAAAAGGAGGGAAGGTGGATAAGATAATGACTTTAAGAGGCTCTTAGCGGGCAATTTGCTTAAAAAGGGTACATAATTATTTGAGTTTAATCTCTAATTACCTATTCAAGGATTCAAATTCAATTAGGAAAAAAATTAACCCGTAGAGTTAAAGATGGAAGTAAAACATTGGATATCGTCGGTGATAGGGAAATTTCGCGTAATTAGCAAATAAAATAAGGTGGAAAATTACATCTTCGCATGTAATCATTAAGGTACATTTTGCAATTAATTGAAGTTGTTAGTTACGTGGTATTGCAGTATCACCGACGATTTACCGTTCAATCGTTTTCGTTTGCGTGAGGTGCCAACGACACCTGAAAGACTCGACAGACTCTGTAGGTATTATAAAATCATTTTTTTTTTTTTTTTTTTTTTTATGGCATAGAGTAGACAAACGAGCACACAGGCCACCTGATGGTAAGTGGAAACTGTGACCCATAGACATTCGCATTCACAAGAATGCAATGCAATCTTAAGACTGCAAATGCGTTGCCAACCCTGAGGACTAAGATGGAATGCCTCTATGCTAGTCATTTCACCGGCTGTCTTATCCCCAAACCGGAACACAACAATGCGAACACTGCTGTTTGGCGGTAGGTTAATGGATAAGATGGTGGTAGCGATCCGGACGGACCCTGCACAAGGTCCTACCACCCGCAAATATTGAAAAGTTCCAGCCAATGAAAGATACAGAAATATATAACTCCATGCTCTATCGCTTTTCCACTGGACTGCAACTTTTAAAGTTTTAAGAGCTTTTATATTCGATTTATTTTTGTAAAACTGGGTGATTAAACCTTTTATACAGACCCAACGTAGTTTTACTTATATAATATTTTTTCTTGATAAATTATTGATGAGTTAAACGGTTAAAATATCAATCTTTTAGTTATAAATTTTTGCTAGGTCGATCTCTATTAGAAAAATTATGGGCACCCCTTGTTAAGAGAATGACCCCAGATGTTTTTCATTGTTTAAAACCAACTGCCAAAACACTTTTCCTTACTTTACCTGTAAACAACCCTCCCGTAACTCAGGTCCAATATAAACCGCCTCAGCAGTTCCACTTCATATATAAGTCATAAAACTAGTTCAGTCGGGTTGAATGGCGTTTGGATGCACCGCGACTCAGGACGACACTAAAACTATTCACGCGAACTAAGTCAGTCGATTCGTCGAATTAGTGCCAGGTTTTGGGAAAATCTGCATAGTAACTGTGACGTTCTGTTCTGAGTTCTGACGAAAACAGAGAAGACTTGAAATTTTTTAATAAGTTTATTTAACGCTTACACAAAAGAACAAAATTATTTTTTTTAAATTTAGGGGACAGAGGCATACGAGCATGCGAGTTACCTGATGGCAAGACAAGTAATCACCACTACCCATACACGCCCATACCCATGTTTATGCAAATAAAACTATTTCTATTTCTATTTCTACGGGTGCGCCAAAGTTCAATAATTATATAAAATTGCAAATTAGATTATTGGAACTCTGAAAATGTATCTCATATAATTTTACAACCTAATGATCACTCTTCATACTCTTTATATTTTCTTTAAATACTAATGATCGGAACTTAATATAATCATCTGAACTTATAACGCCAATATTCATGGAACCGTACACTTTTCAGAATTTCTTAAATATCTTACGTGTAGATAAAATTAGGTAAGGTTAGGTTAGATTTATAAAAAAAACTTAAAAAAGTAAGAGTTTTTTGAAAAAATTTACAAAAAAGTAAGTATGAGCTAAATTTTAATGATAAGTATAGTCAAAAATCATTATTTGTATAAAAATTCGAAAGACCAATTTTATACGAGCCAATATGGACCCCCATACACACCAGCGGGGCTATTGCTTAGCGCACTCGCAATCGCAATTGTTTTCATTTTGAAAATCGAAGGCTTGTCTGCATACAAAATGAAAACAATTGTTCCGCTTTGAAGCCGATTGAGATTGCGAGTACGTTAGGCAATAGCGACGCAGGTCATAACCAGTTTCGAAATACCGCCGAAGGAAATTCGTTCCAAGGTTTCACTGTACAAGGCAAAAAGTTCTTCAATACGTTGAACTATATCCTCAGTGTGGTGTTGCCAAAAAAGGACATTTCCAAGCTAAAGCTATCGTTCAAACGTTAAATCAGATTACACCAAACTCTCGAGATACCCAGCGGTATTGAGGGGTAGCGGTACCGGTAGTGGAGTGCATTTTTATGCGACGAGCTCACTGATTTATTACCCGTGAAACGAGATGCCATCGACCTCGCTGTTACGAGTTAGGGTGACTGCTTAAACGGGCCTAATAAAACAGATTTTAGTTACTATAAAGTTAAGAGGAAACATTTTGTGGGTATTGTCAAAGACTAGAATTTTGCTGCTCCCAAGGTTTTCTATATTTTAGAAATTATTAGCATAAAGGCATTGTATCTTAGGCTTGGCAACACATTTGCAGTGATGTCATTGTACATAATATATAGTCTTGACAATTTAAATATATAGATATATTTATGAGACTCAGATTAAACTTACCACCAGCCCCCTATATCACCATCCATACACAGGTGACAGGTGACGTTTCAGTGCAGATTGCGCAGCGTATATAAAACCCAGTTATGTAATCAGCGAGTTAACTTTGCAATGTATACCGAATTATCATCCGTCGCATGTCACTTTTTAATTTGGTAAAATATTCACTCAACCATTATTTTATGAATGCTCTTAGCTTGCATTTGCACGTCCACGCAAAAGTTCCGTTTTCGGACTATAAACTATCACCGCACTAAAATGACTTCGATTGAGGCATTGAATTGCGAAGACGGCAAATCAAACTAACACACTTTACAATTGAAAGTACCTATCTGGATATTTAAAAGGTTTAGGGCATGTTTCACTACAGTAGCTAAAGCGCGAGCGTTTCAATCACACGTCACAAACACAAACAGTAATGTTATCAACTAGAGGACCTAAAGTTCCATAAACTATGAATTCAATTTAAAATCAACGGCCTAGTGGCAGGGTATTTCAGTTTATGCTTTAAACTAGCTACCCGGCCTCGCTTCGGTTCGGTTTATGTGAGCATGATATATAGCCTACCCAACTAGCAAAGTAGTCATATAAGATTGAGATTATTCAGCTAATAAATCGTATTAAAGTCGTATAAACGCGAATTATACAGAAGCTGTCGTATAAAACCAGCTTATGCAGCATTTTAGAAACTCAGCATTACAGTCATATTATGATACCGAGTACACGTTTATTCGACTTCCTTTTATGACTTAAGAGTCATATAAAAAATTGCTGAATAAGACACATTTAATAGACGATTATATGACTTTTTACTCGAGTAACAGTAACTTATATAGCTGACTTATGACATGCCAGGCAGAGTCGAGTAAAAGTAATGTGGTTACTATTATATGGCTGTTGTGCTGTATATTTTGCATGAAGTCATATAAACGCGAATTATAGATCATGTTATATAGAAGTATCTTATTCAGCACTTTGGTTTAAAGTCATACTATGATGCTGAGTAAACGTTTACTCGACGTCTTTTTATTACTAAAGAGTCATATAAAATAATGCTGAATAATCTACCTCTATACGACGCTCATGTGACTATTCGGTCGAGTAATAACATCTTATATACCCTTTGCTCGAGTAAATGAAATATGGTTGCTATTATATGGCTATTGTGCTGTATATGCTGCATGAAGGCATATAAACGCGAATTATAGATCATGTTACATAGAAGTATCTTATTCAGCACTTTGGTATGGTAGCAACATAGGTGTCATGGCGCTTTAACCGCTAAGCTTGCTATATAAGAATCATTTATATGACATATTAATCGTATAAATGATATATAACCGCATCTCACGTAAAAAATCAAAATATTTATTTAAAATAAATTTAAATAACTTATTATTATTGTGGGGCGTTAAATATTTACAATTAAACATAGTATACTTTATCAATAAAGTGGCCTTCGCAACACATTTCCACCATTAAGTCGAATTTAACAGCATTCATAATACCGTTCGAGTTATAATGTCAACATGGCCATATATTTCTTAGAAATCAAAATAATACTCACCGACATTTATTTTCACTCAACTCACTAAGTTCCTGTGGTATGAGATGTCAATTCTTCTGCTGTTTAGCCTTCCAGGACGTCACTTTTATTCCACTATTACGTTGTATATTTAGCAATAACATGTCAAATTAGTCATAACGTAGTTCCATCTATGATAATTATATAACTAATAAGCAACTAACTCAACGCTTATATGTCCTTTATATGATTAAAAGTCATATAAAAGTCATATAAGTCGCTTTTATACAGCTAATGAGTTATAAGATAGTCACGTTGGTGATTATTATATGACCAATAAGTGGCTGGCGGTTGCAGTTAAATGACTTTTATATGACGAAAACGCTGAGTAAAATGGGCCCAAATCGCGTTCTATAACCGTTTTCATTACGTTTATATGACTAATATCATAAGCTAACAGTCTGAATATGTTACGTTGCCGCGACCATTATATGACGAAATTTTGCTAGTTGGGTATAGCCTTCCTCAATAAATGGGCTATCTAACAATGAAATATTGTTTCAAATCGGACCAGTAGTTCCTGAGATTAGCGCGTTCCAGCAAACAAACAAACTCTTCGTCTTTATAATACTAGTATAGATATGGTGAAACATTGTATATTTCCTTGATCTTAACGAATTCAAAATTCCTTTTCCTATCTCTTAACATCCTTTCGCCCCATAGTCACCCTACTTTCGTGTCCTGGTTAAAAGTTTCCACATCTCATTTAGTGAATTTATGGGCAGCCGACCGCGTGGTGCGATAGCCTCGTTATCGTACGCTCCTTTAACCCCTGGATGCTTAAAGTGGTTCTATAACTTAACTACTAACTGTCTAGTGCAGAAAAGTTTATTATAATGCTGTAGTTAATACGAAAAAAAACTGGTGACAAGTTCAAGTTCCCATGGATCATCATTGTTCGTTTTGTAAGAGGCAACTAAGGGAATAAAGGTCTGCGGTACTGTTAACTGTGTGTTACTGTAAACATTTTAGCCTGTTTGTGCAGAATGCGGTTACAGAATTATCAACAAGTTTTTAAAGTTGTAGGTAATTCTGTAGCTCTGCCTACCCCACTCTGGGATTACAGGCGGGAATGTATGTATCAGTCTGTGCATGTAGTTAATACGTAAAAAAACAGGTGACAAGTTTTCACACCTTATATGTACATAAATATTATGAATATTTTCCCATTTCCATTATGGAAATTAAGAAAAAAACACGATTTTAAAAGAAATATTGCATAAATGTTTTCCCTTAGTTCTGGCTAACAATACCCAACACAAAAAAGATCTCCTTCTTGTATATTGGAAAATTGGTAAAAAAAAACTGGATAAAGCATAATCCATATCGACATGGCAGTCGAAACTCGACTACTGTTGGAGATAGGTCCTTCCCAAACTATCATTATTTATTTATTTATTTATTTATTATAACAAACACAAAGTTTACATGGTTATGCATTGTTCTACAAAACTGTTTGCACAGTTTGACTGCGGAATCTTCGGTCCAGCTTGTTGAACATAAATAAATTATCTCCACTAAAGTTCACCCCTGTGCTACTGGCATCCAGTTATTCCCCATGAATTATCATTCGTCTCACCTTATATTAATGTCTTTAAAGTATTACTTTTTTTAATTAAAATATTTATTATCATCATAACCGCATAAAAACGACCCCGGCAAAAACCTCCATATTCACCGGTGCCTTTTTTCCACATTACCCAAGCCATATCGTTAAGTTTTTTTATAGCTACACATTTTCAACTTGCTCCTTTAATTTTTTAGCTAGAAAACTTAAACATAACACAAACAAGATCTGCCCGTTCGTCGGTGTACTTGTACCTCTAATATTATTATTTTAGTTTTTTTATTAAAAACTTATATAATACCTATAGCCTTCATTTTAGCAACAACAGAGGGCCCAGACATGATGCACTACGCTAGCTAGCGTTTCTCTTCGTTTAGTTTTTAAACTAATCGCGTTACAGGTAGATGACGTGATACGAAAAGTCACGTGATATGCCAGTGACGCGATTGGTTTAAAAACTAAACGAATAGAAACGATAGTTAGCGTAATGCATCTTGTCTGGGCCCTCTGTACCGACTAAATATCTAAATGCTCTCTCGTAGTACAGAACCTAATTTCAGGAAGTAATGAACCGATTTGAAAAAAAAATTCAGTGTCAGATAGCCCATTTATCGAGAAAAAGTATCTAAGGCTTTATATTATACTCACATAAACCGAAGCGAAGTGAGGGCGGGTCGCTAGTAATTAAATAAATCTCCTCATGTAAAGACATGCACAAATATTTTACATTACTGTTCTGTTTTAATAAAATAAACTCGTACGCGTATAATGTTGCCAGAATTCTTTACCTAAAGTAGCCATACAATCTTTTCAAGAATTTCGCTAAAAGTTTTCAATATTCCTAACAAAATAATTACTAAAAACACAGCACTAATATTTCAAATTGGTGCTTCTCCATGTGCTTTTCATCCAAAAAACCAGAAACTTCCAAATTAAGTCCCTCGAGCGTGGCCAAAAGCTTAGAACTCGTATTCTTTGCCGGGCTCTCAAAGGCTGCAGTGCTAATTAAAATTTCAACCAGAATAAGCTGCAGTGTAAAAGTTTAATCTAGCTGTTGCTGAGTTACGACTCCACTTGTATTGGAGAAGCACACAGAGCGTTAACAGTACGATGAATCAAGGGCTTTATTCTGCTCTGTAAAACTATATCGCTTTTGGCATGTTATCGTGTAACTTAGTTTTAAGTACTATGTTATTATGATTGAAAAAATTACCTTCTGCTGGAGTTTCTTGCGGCGCTTCTTCTCCGCAATGATGGTCTTGTCCGAAGCGCTGGTAGACTCACCCTATATTACCGACGTGTAAAAGAGCCACATGTGGCCAATTTACTGAATAAATATTTTGATTTTGATTTGATTTGATTTGTATAGCTCTTATTTACTTGACAGTAATGGTGACCGAGTTAAAAACAATAAAAAAACATGTCAAAGCAACATAGCTTTACCGTCTAGAATAGAGCCTCAGGCGTGTTGTAATGACATGCCTTTGCAGTTCATTTTACGGCGAGCGTAAAAGACAGTGCTGTTGTAGCAATGTATAAATAGCTCTGTCCATTTCTCTCAGCGTAAACTGAACTGCATAGCTATATCATATAACCCCCAGGTCTTGAAATTACGAGCTCTTGGTGCTTTGAGACGGCTGCTTTTTGTTTGGCTTTGAGTTTGAAATGTCGTGTTTAAACAGGACTATGTACCTACTCACAGCCGGTTGCCTACTTGAAAGTCTATCTCTCAAAGGAATGCAGGAGTGTAATCAAAAGCTCGTTAATTTTGAACCTAATGGATACTCTCAATAAAACACTTCAACACTCAACCATATATCATTGTAACTTACTTTAACTCTGTCATTGGCCGAGTGTTTCCACCACCAGTTTAAATAACAGTTTCACCTAATTATTGGCGGTAAGGGGAACTACCGTCAGTATTAATACTTAGAACCAGTACTGTGGGGTTATTACGGCGTAGCTATGCAATTCTGTTTACGCTGAGAGAAACTGACGGAGCTATATAACTGCTATAGCTCGGTCCTTTACGCTCACCGTAAAAAGAACTGCATAGCTATCTCATAATAACCTCCTGGCCTCATTTATATTTGTTCCTGTGTCATGGATGATTCTATATTTTTAAGTATATGTTTCTCTATATAAGTGTTTATATAGTTGTCTAGTACCCATAGTACAAGCCTAGAGCTTAGTTTGGGACTAGGTCAATTGGTGTGACATAGTCCCCTGATATTTGTTTATTTATATTTATTTCTCCATGGTTCCCCATTTGTTTTCATGACATGTTTTTAATCATGCTTTAATGATCGGCATGTTAATAAAAAGTGCGAGAGGCAGCGGTATTCTCGTTTCGCTGCCTTGTCTTACTGTTTCAAATCATCTACTGCGCTGCAGCAGTGGCTCCACCTATCGCTTTTTGCACTATTTAGCACCACCAAGGGTCGCCTGTTGATTGCCTGTTGTGCGATTGTGTTGTCTGTGCCTTTACATTATCGCCGCTATTTGTAAAGCAATCTGTGGGGCTAGACAAGTTGCCATCGTTCACGAACGCTAGCGTTAGGTGATCACTGTCGACCTGTGTTGTCATTGAAAAATGTATGGGATTGACGTAAGTCACGTGATATATCACTCGATACAACTGATACGCTGAAAAGTGATCACTATCACTCGCGCTAGTGATAGGTTTGACGACTACGGTCGTTACGCGGTACTATTTTTATACAAAGGCTAGGCTAGATTTTGACAGCGCCAAGTGACAAGTGATCACCAAAGTGATCGCCTAACGCTAGCGTTCGTGAACGATGGCAACTTGTCTAGCCCCACTGAAGTACACTCTAACTTGAATAGTAGTAGAGTTTTTGTGCACTAAGTAATTGATTAGATTTTTTAACCTTTCATCTTGGGAAGTTTGTAGTTGACATTTTACGACACATCATATCATTTGGCCTAAACTTTCATGTTTTCTCCTTTAATAGAGCACTGTAGATTAATATTTAAAAATGATATTTCATATTTTTTGACATTATTCCAATGATATGATAGCAAACTTCGAAAGCAGTAAAAATAAACAACATTGTCAAGTCTCCGACGTTGTATACTTAATACACTTCAAAGTAAGTTGGCACACTTAAGCCTTTGTAACATTATTACGCTAGTGTCGCCCCGCGTCGCTACGTGAGTTTAATATCGTTCGGTTAGGAACTTCGGTAAGTACAATCTTACAAGTTGTGCGGTTTTAGAGTTTCCTTCAAAATTGTAACTAAAATATAGTTTGAGAACCAGAGAGCTCAGGGGGGAAAAGAGGGAATTTACAATAGTTTCAGCGGTAGCGTAGGGTTCGGGTACTTGTAACCATTACTGTTGTAATTATTGACATAATTACCGTTTTTGTATAATTATTTGAATCAAATGACTTATAAATTGGCTTTACAAACAAAATATTATCATTATCATTATCATTATCATCCTCAATATATCAGTCTTATCGATTTAAGGGACAAGTTGATATTGATTTCGTGATAGAGATGTCTTTCAAAATCTTTGAGAATGAACTATTGGTTGGTAAGGAAAGTTAAAACTACAGTGGAACTAACAGTTAAGTATTATATTATTATTGAGTAAGTCATAGTATATTGAAAACTACATTTTAAACCACATTTTAGATGATTATCATAAGCTTATAAAAAAAAAATTGAAATAACTATCAGGGAGTTCGATACTAAATGAAAACCAAACCGGAAACACTGGTTCCAAAACTGTGGCTGCAACAAAAGTGGAATATTCCTCAGGAAATATATTCATAAATTCATGTTCAACATAGGAAATTATATTCATAATAAATGTTAAAAAATATATTTCACACAAGACACATTTACAACTTAAGATATATTTTATTGTATACTTAATAGCCGTTAGGCTAAATTATGACAATTTAAATGCATTATTAAATGTTTTATACTTATAAAAATAAAAATAAAATCCTATCAGTCCCATTACTTTTTATTCTATCCTGGATTGACTAGCGATTGACCTTCATTTTATCGGATAGTACTAATGATGATGTAATAGAGCTCGTTGTTTCAATAAAAACCTATTCACTTTTTTTAAAGATACTTTTTAAAAAAAACCTCATAAAATACAACCGAAATTAAAGTGAACTTAAGGGCTTCTGCGTCTTGGCTTGGACTCCATTTTCACCTTCCAAAGGCCCGAGACTCCCATAGTCTCCCGATCTGTAACGGTAATAGTATGAAGACTAAAATATATTATTTTTAAACCTGAACACACTGTTCACCTGACCGTTTGCCAATTTTTTCCTTTTAAATTTAAATGCTTTTTCACACAGCGTCGAAATAAAATCAAATTTACATTCGTGTTACGTGCCAAGAACCGCTCGGTTTTAAAACATATGATACGGAAATTTCGGGCGGAGGAAGAGCGCACCACTAAATTAAAAGTTGAATTATAATTCCCGTATCGTGCCTAACTGTCGGAGTGGGGGGTTCGTAGGAGAAGTCGACGTCGAAATGGTTGTGAAACCAAACTCAAAGGTGGTTTTGGTACAATATTTAAGATGAACTCGTCAAAGTTATAGAACAAGTGCTCAATAAGCCAGCGTTTCAGACGATTTTCACAACTGCATAAGCTTGGGCCCGTAGCGATGCTATTCGGAGTTAATTGTATACTGTCCATGTGGATGAATTCTTTAGCCTGCTGCTGATACCGACAAGCTTGTTAGCATTGCGCGTGTTGTACTTGTGTACTATCAGCCCAATGGAACCCTGACCCACCATATAACTGTGTCACAGTGACGTTATGATTGAAGTCGGAAGAAGTGTCAAACAAATTGTTTTATAATGTCACTGTGACACCGTTCTATGGTGGGTCAGGGTTCCGTTGTGCTGATAGTACCATGCTGTGAGTATGACTGCCATCTGAAAAATAACTATACCCGGCAGCGTCTTTACACCCAGTTTTCGAAAATAAAGCCTTGCACGGGTGTCAAATGGCACCCGCAAATAAGAGCTATGCTACCGTTGACAATACATAACATGTCAAAAGCAATTATGCTCTTTACCGTGTAGAATCTCGGCCCAGTTTGCCGTAGACCTCGTTCAAAATCTCCGCGTACATGCATTCAAGAATAGAACCACTGCACTAAATTCAAACTAGGATTATAATTCGCGCGCCGCCTAACTCGAGAATCAGGAAAAATCGAGCCATAAAATGCAGGCGCGGGAATTTGCATAAACTAAACACCGCTGCAGATAGTTGGGCCGCGGACGGGGGATTGTGAGGGGCACTTGTAATTTGTAGATGTTGGTGGAAGATCGTGTAGGGAGATAGAGGGAGTTGTGTTTCGTGAAGTACTTTGGAATCACTTTAAACAAAAAACGGCAGCCCAAGGAGGGTGATGTTTTTATTAATTATACGAATACATTGTTTAAATGAATTCAAAAATTATCAGAAGACAGTATCACACTAAATAGCCTAGTCCCAAACTAAGCTCAAAGAAAAATACGCTTGAAGTCGTCAATGTCATTAGAGATGTCAAGTCTGTTGTAACTTTTAAGAAACTCAACCATGTTGTTGTAGAATGTCAGATTGACTTTGGACCTAATGTGGGTACCAAATTAAATCTTTTGACTGTACATAATATCATAGTCTCTTAAACGATGGGTACCTAGACAATGATAAACATACTGATGACAGATGATTATAGATCTGAGGTAGGATGACGGCACCAATGATGGACACTGTGTCCACCCTATGGGGTTTATAAATACATACTTAAAAACTAGTAAAACCGCATTTTCGCCGTCAGTAATGTTTGTACGAGTATGTAAGCTTTGAGGAAGTTGATTAAAGTATTGTGCTTTACCATCAATCAATCAAATTAGCGTCAGTACTCATAGGTTAAAAAAAGTTGTTTTTTAGGTATCCTCCGTAATTGGTAGCTTTCAATATTAGAAAAGATCGATGTTTGAAATTTCTAACAATATTAATTATACCATATCTTGCTTTTTTATTTTTTTAATTGCCTTCAACGGGCAAACAGGCAGACAGCCTGATGGGAAGTGGTCACCACCGCCTATGGACATTTGCAACGCCGGCGTCATTTAATGATACCTTTTTTACAAAGCCCCATATTTGTAGCGCATTGGGTAAATCTAAACCGGAAGCTCATGAGACGTCTCCTATATTCTAACACTGCAACTGCAAAAGCAGTGTTATCGTATTACATAACTCAGATCAACGTCGTGCTCGACGCGTACTTAGAAACTTCAAAGCTCGTGTACTAACTTAACGTCAAGAGCAGTCTTGTTCACATCAAGCAGATAGACCAGGGTAGTGATTCTCTGAACAACGACGGTCGGACGGACGGACGAGTGAATGTCCAAGCGGCGAGTTTAAGTAGTCCCGTCAGTGCGAACAAAACACATTTTAGCGCGTGCATTTTCAATTAAGCACCCTTATACGTTCGATCCATTGGCAGAAACCACGCTGTTAAATTGACAATGCATGATTGATTCTGAAACTAGTGCATCAAATACAATTTTCTCTAGAGTGTTGTAGGGTCGAATTCGGCTAATATAAGCTATAATTTAATGTATGTGTTTATTTAGTGTACTCCGTATCTTTCCGTGGATGTCGTAAAAGCCGACTAAGGTAATAAAGGCGTGTAGTACCAGGGATTGAAAACCGGTTTATTTTCCGTACCGGTTAGAGCCGCACTTTGAGAGCCTAACCCATAATAAAGGTTACGCTCGCAAGAACCGCTCAAACTGGTATCTCTATGTCGGAGCGTAAACGGGGAACGAAATCAATTTACCGGTTAGAGAGCGGTTCCTCCGTGTGGGGGGTGAATGACCGCTCGTTTAAGGAGACAGGATTGGTTTGCTATGGTATTAGATTGATAGCGCAGCCACCAGCAGCGCCTCGACGCGCGACAGCGGTCATTCATCCCGTATCGAAACACAGAGTAACCGGTTAGGGAGCGCTTCGAAATAACGTTCCCAAATCATTTCGTTCGAACGTAACCTAAATTATTAACCGGTTTAACCTAAATAAATACCGGTTTATTTGTAACCGGTTACAATCCCTGTGTAGTACTGTTAGGTGATGGGCTAACAACCTGTCACTAATACACTGGTAAACATCTTCGCCTAAGTGTGCAGACTGTGGTTACAGAATTATCAAAAAGTTTTTATAGTTGTTGGAAATTCTGTAGCTCTGCCTACCCCACTCTGAGAATAGAGGCGTCAGTTTTGTATGTATGCATGTAATTTAATGTATATGTATATTTTAATATTATCTATAACCATATTTTGGTCCTAAATAGATAAAATAAACAAAAAAAGAATTTTAAGTTCCCAAAACATTGCCCATTCCGACAGTATTTAAATATTAAATCAAGGAGGGAATGCATCCGAGTTTTGTTTTTCTTTTCACGCGGGGGAAAGTTGCGCCTGCCGGCGAAGTTGAGGCAAATTATTTGATTTCTTCCAAAGTCAAAGAAAATAATTTCTCATTCGTCGGTCTAGATGATTAATTCATACCTAGGTATATTGGTTTAATGAGTTTCTTCATGCTGTTTGCTTTAAAAAAGTGCGATAAATGGGAAAAACCGCTCAAGTGCGATATGACGATACGGTAAGCTAATTTTATTTAAGTTATATGAAAGAGACCCTGCCTATGAAACTTGCGGTCTCAGGTTTGTTCCCGGTACGTGCATACAATACAATATAATACATTAAGCAAAAAATAAACTGAAGCAGTACAATTCTAAATCAAGTAAACAACAGACGGCTGTCTTATCGCTGATTAGCGATCTCTTTATAATTATACTAGTATGATGAGCGTAAACATAATTCCTGAGTCTTGGGTATTTCTATGTCTTTTTTCTCTATACAGGGTGACTGCGGGGTCGTGATCCTAACTTAATTTTCTGAATTCAGTAAATGGTTGAGATTCTATTTATAGTGGTTTTTGAAACAGTTAAAGTTTAGTATTTTATTGAACTAATATTGTTTCCCTCTTTATTACAAAAATTATAGTTACCTTAAGTTTTCACGTTAAAAACTAAAAACCTATTTAAAAATTGGTCAATCAGACGAGTAAGCAATTGAGTATGTAGGGTGGCCATGATCCCGAATAAAATGAATCCATTCGATGTTTATTTGAATAAAGAACAACGCTTTTAAATCTATCAAGTTATGTTCCTAATCGTGTAGTGAGTTTTAGTTTACTTTGTTGCTACACGACCCCGCAGGCACCCTGTATAGTATCATTATAATCGTGTAGAACCCACATTACAAGGTTTACTTTGGGGCTAGGTATGTTTGAGTGAGATTTTTCTTTGACTCTTATTAATGCGTCAAATATATTTGCTTTTGTCAGGAAAATGGTAGTTATTAAGGGCGGACTCGACCAAACGGGAATAGGAATTAATCCGAGATTAGTTTATACAAATTCGGCGTTTAGTCTTGGTATTAAGACCTTATTCTAGTTTGGTAGAATCCAACATAAATGAAACTTCAATATCGCGTTACTTCTGGTATAATCATGTTTTAACTTTATAATAAAACCATTTACAAGTGTAAAATTATTATCATGACACAATCCAAAATAATACGAATGGCATTATGCGCAAAGATTCCAAATTAATAAAGTCGATATCCTTAAAATTTGTGCCGCGCTGAATAAATTGCCATCGAAATAACAGGATTGGCATGGAAATAATTCCAATTGTCAGGGGACTGTTTTATAAACCAATTTGCCAAGTTTTTCGCGTTCCATGCCGAAGAATTTGGGTCTTTATAAGACAAGTTTATCTATTTGAACAAATAATAGAAATCTATAATGGTGTTCGGGATGATTTGTGAATAAATAATAGGTTTTGGCTTGTATTTTTGTCGGTTCTGTGGTAATTTGTTTTGCTATCTGTTTGTATTGGTAATCTATTTTTTATCTAATTTGTAATAAGCTGTTAAACATTGTGTTTTTATTCATTTACCGCCTTGCCTATAAACGTGGTATAACTGTGGGATAGCTAAACCATGCTTTGTCCTTATCTGTCAAATTCAAATGTAACCATGACAGATAAGGACAAAGCATGGCTTAGCTATCATACGGTTATTCCACGTGTAACTCCTAATTAAAAAAACTAAGGATACTTTCAAAACTTAACTTTACCAGTTTTGTGTGTTTATTTATAACAATGATATTTTATATTTTGTTTAGTTTGCTAGGACTTAAGGTACTCTCCTGGATAAAATGGGTTATATGATCCAATTTACATGTGGTATTTGCCTCTTGAGAACGTTATAACTAGCTCCACGTGTTAAAACCTATAAAAAACTAACAAACGCGGTCTACTGAAAACTTACACAGCTGTTTCAGTTACACGCTGCATTATAATGTAAGAGTGAAAAGTTTCAAACCTAAAACAGAAAAACTTATTTTCTACTTTTCCAGGATCGCATCCACTTGAAGTTTTTATTTAAAATACGTGTTCCCTAGTAAGTTACTTAAAATGTACACGAAACTTGCTGAAACTGGTTGGAACCAGTTAAAACCGGTTAGTTATTGCGCGTTATTCCTTGCTCCTGATTTTTATCTAGATTTGTTGTCTGCGTGTTACTTTTTTTTTGTTCGCTTTGATTATATTTATTTACTGTTATACGGAAGGGAAGTTAGTATGTTTTTAAGGTATTATTCATTAATTTAGTAGCGAGAACACACTTTTCAACCGACCTAAGAAAAGAGGTTCTCGATTCATCGATCCAATTTGTACTATAATAGTAGTTTATGAAATTGTTGCATAATACATAGTTATGTGCAGTCTCATAAACTACTTTATCTACTCTCATACATTACAACAAAACCTATTCAATGAATGGCGCCAAAACCTAGCACATCACCGCGCATGCGTTAAGGCGGGCGCTGTCACAGACAAGTAAAATTTGGAATGAAAACTTTTTGTAATGCTGTAATAATGACCCGACGTGCGTGCATGACTTGATGTATGAATGTGGAAGAAGCGAAATAAATTTGTCAAGATCGTAGCAAATGGAAAGAAGCGGTCTCTGCCTACCCCTCTGGGAAACAGGCGTGGTTTAATGTATGTAAAAATGACGCGAACCGCATGTGCGTTCCATTATAAAAAAAAAATTGATATGGAACGTCATTGGTGACATTAACTTTTTGTATTAAATTGTATCTTTAACATAATTTTGTTACAGAAATAATGTTATAGTGTTTTTTTTTTAATTTCGGTATTTTTTATAAATTATGCCAATATGAATTCATTTTGAAGTTTGTAATTCGAACTTTACGATATGAGAGTAGATAAAATGTATCTAAGATATATTTTTCGTCGGATCATATTCGTATGTTAATGAATTTCTCATGTCATAATGTCACTTTAAAAGTTCTAATGTCATCTGGCTTTGTTTCACGTGTCTCACAATATCTAATTAAATAGACGTCCTGAATGTAGTAATTTCATTCCCATTAGTATAATTATTGGGTTAACACAGGTCGAGTTATTAATTGTCTTGTCAAGACAACTGAAGGCTTAACGTTTGTTACTATAAGCAACGTCCTGTCATTCTATCTTGACGTTTGCTTGTTACAAACTACATACGCTGTGGAGTTTTCTTATATTTTTGCGGTCACTTATTTAAATTATATTCTTACTAATAATTATTGGTAAGATAAACAATTGCTTGTGCCAAATATCTATTATTATATGGCTCATAAAATACCAGGATATTTCTAAAAATAAGTACAGAAATTTTAATTTTAAAAAGAGCATTTAGCATGAGCTAAACATGCTATTGCAATTTGTCAAGTAGTACATGGTTTTTGTTTCTGTAAAATTTTACCCAAATCATTGACGATGCGTCAATCATGTTTGTGGCGGTCTTGAATTTGATTCCCGATAGTGCAAATATCTATACACACATAATTGACTTGAATATTGGCTCCTGAGTCTTGGATGTTTTCTATACTTCATTTTTTTTAGAATTAGAAACCACGACAACATTATGTTGTGGCTCGTGAACTGTAATCTCTTTACAATTTGTACTGGAGTAGCAATTGATGACACGCAAATAAAGTGACATTAAAACAATTTTGTTTGGCGGCTATTGTACTGTACTATTGCTAGGTAATAAATAGTTGAACAGACGCAATATAATGTTTTGTGGTTTCTAATTCTAAAAAAAATTAAGTATATGTAAGTATTTGAGTGGGTACGTATTTGTATATGGACTTTGTCAAAGTGTTGTTTGGTTGTCAATGTCACTTTAACATAGTCCATAGTGGCCTATAAATCAAATTGGTTGACTGTACAGCGGTTGCGGTGCGTTGTCTGTCAGTCACGGAAAAGTTTAATATGTCCAGATAAAGTCCCTGTATTATGTTGTCGTAACGTCGCGCTCAAGATTGTGTGTAAAAGTTATTAGTGGCGATATAACATCTCCGACACACGTCCGTGAGACCACTTCTGTCAAGCCACGGTCGCGCACGAGCCAAAAATGCCGCGCTACAACTCACAGGCTTAAGCGATTCGACTCATTGCCATGAGTCGAATTCTATATTCAAACCGCGGACAGATAGGCTTACTTTGGATTGAGCTTTGATACATTTTGTTTGGGCAAACGTCAAATTTGAACCCGTAGTAAGCTTTATTGCTGGCATTTCTGATGCGATACGTTAAAAACTTAATGCAATAAAAAATCCAAGTAAAGGTTTCAAGTGGTTTCAAGTCAGGGAATGCAAATAACCGGTTATAACCTCTAATAACCGGTTAAATTGCATTCCTTATTTCTAATACAGCATAGAATAAACTTTTGTAACCAGAAAGTCTGCGTTCATTTGTTTTTTGTCTTAATAATTCTTATTCGCTCGTCCCCAAAATTCTTCATAAGGCACTCTCTCCTCCCTCGCACCGCCGCCCCGTCAAGAGGCCCCACAAATCCTCTCACCGTACAAAGGAACTAAACCGGAGCCTTATCTTACCTTTGTAGCAGGCAGCGCTGAGCGAGGTGCGCCAGCGCCTAGGTGCGCGTCAAGCTCTGAGTTGTAAATCAAATTAGTGTGGGTCTGTGGGCTACAGTGTACAGGGTGGATTGGTTTCTAGGTTACGAGATGTTTTCTATACATTGTATGTTACAGAGAAGAATGAATGCGTTTAAAATGTTATTCATTTGATTGATAAAATACCCCGTGTGGTAGCCGGATTAGAATAGTGCCACTCCGTATCTTTCCGTGGATGTCGAAAAAGCCGACTAAGGTAATAAAGGCGTGTAGTACTGTTAGGCGATGGGCTTGCAACCTGTCACTAATACACTGGTAAACAGTGAGCAAAATGTGGTTACAGAATTATCAAAAAGTTTTTATAGTTGTTGGAAATTCTGTAGCTCTGCCTACCCCACTCTGGGAATAAAGGCGTGAGTTTATGTATGTATGTATGTGTGATAAAATAACTGATAATTTACCGTAAAACGGGGTGAGTAGAGACACAAACTAAAATAAGTCATAACGTGTTACAAATAAAAACAATTATTAAATGGACAATAACGTTACGTCTATTGAAAATAATTCCAGTTTTATAATTAGTAACATTTGTTTCATTTTAGGAAGTATCCCTACACACCATGTTTTAAATTGAAGTCAATTTTATGGTATGGAGAAGGCAAACGAGCATACCTGGCGCTCTATTCTATGCTATAAAATCCAAATCGTATTTGACTGGTTATGGTATTAATTGTTTTCTACTCGGCCGCCATTACTGTCGAGTTAATAAGAGATATCAAAACGTTGACAATGCGATAACAGGTCGAAAACGATATTGTTCTTATCGGATGAACAGAGGACCTGATTGTAAGTAGATTTTGAAGTCCATAGGCGACTGCCATCTTACGATGACAATCTTAAGGCTGCAAATGAACAGCCAACCCAAAGGACTGAGACGGAATGTATGTATGTTAGTCAATTTACCGGTTGTATAACCCCAACAGCCACCGCCAAATAGCAATCTATTTGGCAGCACAGTAGATTTATTTTTCTTTCTTTTCTTACTCCCTGTTAATTACCTTTAAACCAAAAATTTCGATATTGAAATAAAAATAATGCAATAAAAGGGACATCTAGTTATACAGCGTGATGCTGCAGACTCAAATAATAAAACAATAATAGTGGAAAGTATATTTAAAAAAAATAGAGTGCCAACATTCGCACTGCTAGATCAAAACAGTAGTAACTCAAAATACAGCTGTATTCTAAAATCAACTTTAACACAACTACTATGGCCTTGAAAGAAAACTAATAAAGATTTTGAGTTGATACTGTTTTGATCTAGCAGTGCGAATATACAAAAACATACCACTTAAAAATGCACAAACGTGTATCAATTAATCCCATCTTGTAGCTGCGTCCAACACGCCGGCATGCAATATTCACGCGCGCGAACCTCATCAATATTGGAGCAGCCGGGACGTGACATGCGTTCGGATGTGTGTTGTATTGAGATGTTAAATGGTAGTTGAGAAGGATGCCTGAGTACATCTTGATATATATTTGTACTTATACGGAAAGCGAAAACTGTACAGAATTCAAGTTTTACCTTTAGAAGTTCTGTGGATTATTTGAATTTTGACTTTGTAATCAAAAACCTGAGATTCCGTTTTTACTTTCATTATTATTACATGGAATAAACCAGCAGCTTAAAAATAGGCATTAATGTTCATTGGAATATAATGGTTATTTTACCTAAACCCCTTTTAAAATCATCTTAAGCAATCATATCAAATTCGCACGCGTCAAAAAAAGGGTGCAAAAATTACACTCTGTATAAAAAATTCAAACACGTCACTTTAAGTAGGTTTTTCAATTTTATCTATGAGCAGTAAGAACCTGCTTGATGATAAGATATTTATTGCATTAGTACTTTATTCGTAAGATTTCATTTACCCTATTAAAATACCTCTACAATAGAAATATGAAATCAAAAACAAATTTAATAAATTTTAAATCACCCTAACCTCATAACATGGTGAAGCATCCTAGACCCCAAATGCAAACAAATATGAACCCTACGGATGAATAATTAAAACATCAAATCTGCTAATTGAATTCGTTAGTAAACTGTCAATCACGTGTACAGGGGGCGTATGAATGGATTAACATGTGATATTTGCCGGCTGTTCTCTTTTAAAGCAATTACCGTATATTTGCTCGATACTTGTTTCGAGTAACGGATGTTTTTATTGCATTTTTATGGAAGAACTGATGTTATGAGGTAAAAGGAGTCTAAGATATTTGTACGGCATCAGGTTTATCACTATGCCAGCCAAAAAGTTGCTTTTTAGGGTTCCGTAGCCAAATGGCAAAAAACGGAACCCTTATGGATTCGTCAAGTTTGTCTGTCTGTCTGTCCGTCCATATGTCACAGTTACTTTCCGAAACTATAAAAACTATACTGTTGAAACTTAGTAAGTATTTAGATGTATTCTGTGAACCGCATAAAAAATTTCACACAAATACAGAAAAAAAAGCAATACATTTTGGAGGTTCCCCGTACTTAGAACTGAAACTCATTTTTTTTTCATTAAACCCATCCGTTTGGGATATGATATTGAGGTTTTTAATATAACTTTTTTCGAAACTAAATTGTTTGGGCGAGAGACACTACCAAAGTGGTAAAATGTGTGTGTCCAGCTGTAACTTCTAAAATAAGTGATGAAACTAAAAAAAATATATGATGTACAAACTTCCAACGAAAATTGGTTTGAACGAAATCAAGTAAGTTTTTTTTTAATACGTCATAAATCGTAAACCGCAATTTACCTTTCATTCAACATTCAACTTTTATATTATGTTACTTGCTGCTACGGAACCCTTCACTTGGCCGCTTTTTTTTTACACTTCTTACGATCATTCTACTTATCTTAGTCCTCATGGTTGGTCAAGCTGTGCAGTCTTTGGAGTGCAGCCTACTCTTGAGATTGCAGTCTCAAGAATGCATATGTCTCAGATCCTATTTACCATATTTCTATAAATAAGCAGATCAAGGATTTTTATACAATCACCCCTTTCTGCCAAGAGTCAATACAACTCAAAATAAGAAAGTACCTTAAAACCTTTTGGACATACAGCACCCAACACTTTACCTAAAATAATGTAAACAACAATAACGAAGTGCAGGGCAGCCGCATTACAAATTTATGCCCGCCCGGGGGAGGGCGAGAGGCCTGCAGCTTTTGATACAGGCGGCTTGTTTTGGATTAAAGAATGCACGTAGTTCAACGTATAGTAAATAAGGGGTGTTCTTTTATGGATGTAATATTTTGAGTAGAAAAACAAGTGGTTTGTAAGATAGTAACCTTCGAGAATAAACATTGGAATATTAGAATAATCATCGATGCGTTGGTGGAAGATTTACCTACAAATATTATGATTCTACTCTCTAGGCAAGAATGCAGTCCAAAAGTATTAGACGGTGTTGTTACTGCTATTATTTACATTGATAGGATTTATATTGCCTGTAGTAAGGAGAGGATATTTTTTTTAAGTTCCGTAAAACTACCCATCTATAGTCCTAGCCTGCAACAATAGTCCAATATTGCTTATTACATTATTCTAAAATATGATACTCGTACCTTACTGCTATTATTGCTGGGTATATGTACTTTTTGGCCTAAAATTGACTGCTCTAAACTCTAGCTATAGCTAAATCTGACATATTTTTAGAATAATATGAAAAGTAAAATTGGCCATTGTTGTAGGCCAAGACTATAGTTGTGTTGTTTTACATAGTGATTGAGGTTAATTCTTCTGTCGTGCTACATAATAAAACTATCTCAGGTGTCCGTTGCGTGTCTTATTCATTGTAATTATTATTATGAACGAATTGTCATCCAAAACAAACAAAAAAATAATTACAAAAAGCGATACAGGCTGATTTTTTATTACTAAGTAACATTCTCCAAAACACAGAACCTAATGAGCAAAGTCTATAAGAACTAAAGCTTTGGTAAATACATGTACAATAAACTCAACTGACAACATAACATCTTCAAAAGTATCGCAACCCAGCTTCAAAGCCACCCCCCAGTCAGTATTACCATGACAATCCGTCTCAAACAGCTGATAACGAGACTAAACAAAATTGTAACTGGTGATAAAGAGCCATCCCGACTGTGTCAACAGTCTTGAGATAGAAGCGGGCTCCGACACCGGCGGAGTTCCGGAAGCTTGTGAAATTGTAGAGACTGGTTGAATATTGTCAGCGAAAAGTTCATTTATTTTTTTCGTTGGGTTTTGGTAGTCTTAACTAGGTTGTATCGTTTACAAGATAAAATTTTAAAGTTTAAATTAGTTTAAAACCTTTTCGGTGCTGATTTAAACAAAAAACAGTATTTTTTTATGTTAAAATAAACATCGTTTTTCCGAATTTTCATTTGCCCTATTAAACTGATTTTTAGATGAGTCTGGCCACTTAAGTTTTCCAATTATATCTGCGGTTCGGTTAGGTTATAACAACACTAAAAAGTTTTAAAACTATAGTGGATCTTTTTCTTTCGGATAAACGAAAATTCGGACAAACGATGCATTAGGACAAATGACGATTAGAGATTCCATAGGGGAACCAAATAAGCAATTTAAATAGGCACCAGTTTTGGCCTATTTGGTCATTTGCCTTATAAAAAAACAAATGTGTTTAAACACTATTTAATTATTTGTTTGTAAATGTCATGACAAAGGTTAAATTTTGATTGACTAGTTTGATCTTATTATGTCAATCGTTCAATAATGTTAAAAAGCAGGTTTAATTACCATTTTTTTCTAACTTTCTACAATATCCGTTAAAAAAGTACTACTATACCTTCTTAAGTTTATGCTTCGCATTGACAGTTCTCATGGCCACCCTCTTTCCTCGTCGCGGTGTTGACTTTCAATGTGACTTATGGAAGGCTTATCTCAAGCGAGACCGCTAACAATTTCCCATGAAGTCGCGTCAAAGGATAGTTCAAAATCCACTTTAACACGTTGAACGCCAAGAGCTCAATATGGTGTCAAAGTTGTATGTATAACAGCTAGTTTGGATTTAAAGGTCGCTAAAACCACGCAAACTTGGGTAAAATAGCGTGTAGTGTGATTACAATATATTGTTTGCTTGTTCAATATTCAAGTTGTAAGTGGACAAAATACTATTTATTTACTTGCAAAGTACTATAAAACTTAAGGATACATTTCGGACTTGTTTATTGCCTAAAGGCATTTTCGACCAGACAAACACTCGGCCAAATAGAGAATAGTTTTATTGAGGTTTATAAATTCAACCAAACCAAATTTAATAACCAGAATGTGGTGAAAAGATAATGTTGATTACTTTTATATTTATAACATTCATATTTCAAAATCTGTCGAATCTACAGGATGTCATAAAGAAACATACATGGAATTCACATCACCATCTATTTACGCAGTTTGTAAAAAAATCCGTGCCCTCCCTAATACGAAGTGAAATGTAGCGAAAATATCAAAAACATATTTGACCAGGTCGCCATAACTGCCCTTTTCCTGTAAGGACGCAGGGTGTTCCTATAATCGCCGGGCACCCCTCAACGAGATAGCTAAGGAACCATAAACATGTCGTCGTATGTAGATTATGGATGATAGGACAGGGTGCAATGTCATTTGAAATTCATAAGATTTTTTATGATGCTGGTATAAGTCGGTGTGAGATGTTATGGCTATTTCGTCTTTTATTTAGCTATTTCTAGTTTAAGCAGAAAAGTCGAGGTAAAGTGTCTCTACGAATGACATTTACTTTGATAAATTTTCCGACTACACGAAGCCAAAGAAAGGTTATGAAGTTTAAGACTCTAGGCATTTACGGCGTATAAAAAAATATGTTCTACAAGACGACGCGCTGGCCTAGTGGGTAGTGACCCTGCCTACGAAGCTAGTGGTCCTGGGTTCGAATCCCAGGGCAGATATTTGTGTGTTGAGCGCAAATATTTGTTCCTGAGTCACCGATGTTTTCTTTATATTTAAGTATTTTTTTCTCTATATAAGTATTTATATCGTTGTCTATAGTACCCATAGTACAAGCCTAGAGCTTAGTTTGGGACTAGGTAAATTCGCTCATTGAATACAAAACGGACACATTCCAAAATAATTAGCTTTTCCATTAAAAATCGTATTCCAACCGCTTCTAAATTTAAAATGCAACACTGACTCATTTCGGATTGTGTCCGTTTTGTATTCAATTAACAAATTGGTGTAATATTATCCCCTTATATTTATTTATTATTTATTATTACTGTCAAAATGTTGTTATACCTAGAATTTAACGCTGATTGACGTTGTATATAAATCTAACTTTATCATTAGTTTCGACGTTAAACTTAAGACATCAACTAAAATTAGATCCTAATTTGGCTTAAGATTAAAAATTAGCTCAAGTTTTAATTCGACAATTTAATAGTTTAATGTGTCTGGAACCCGCCGATTATATTAACGACCGCCATTACCAAGTTGTGACGTCATTCAGATCACCAGCTGTCAGTTTGCGGAGGAACCTTTTGAGGTAACTGAGGTTAAAGTACCTAGTTTTTATACAGGGTGCAGTATTTGGGTTTAGTAATGCTGTGAGATATACAGATCGAAAGTGAGTGGACGGGTCGGAAGGGGCCGCTCTAGGCGTACTTTTTCGAGTCAAATCGGAGAAATACTGGAAAAGGGCCGAATCTTAAGTACCCGAAACCGACGTGCGTGCATGACTCGATGTATGAATGTGGAATAAGCGAAGTAAATTTGTCAAGATCGTAGCAAATGGAAAGAAATGGTCTCTGCCTACAGGCGTGATTTAATGTATGTATGTAATGTTTATTGCTCATTTATTTACTATCATTCTGTATTTAAGGCGTAAAATGCCAAAAGATTTCGGTAATTATAACAAAAAAGAAGACCGGTAGGGAGTTGATATATCGATAAACTAACTTATTGATACTTGTCTGACTAGAAACCTAATGCGATAGTATACCAAGATAGTTATAAACTGACTTACTGCCTATTCATATCGTACATTATAACATAAAAAGTCACTTTGGTGAATTTACACAAAGAACTTAAGAATATAATCAGTATTCTCAGCCACTTGGTTTAGAATAGACAATGAGCAAAAAAAAATTCGTTAAAATCATTTCCATCATCTAAGGCGTTGAATTGCCTAATTAATAAAATAATTATAAATCCAAAAGAACTAAGCAGGAAAAATTCGCACAAAACTCCAAACTAATTTAGTCGAAGTTGTCAAAAAACTCCCAAAACTCGATATCGAACATGTGAAAAAAACCCCTCCTTCCATTGGGGGAGAATTCTGCGCGTCCAAACTTTTAACTCACTTCCCAACACTCGATTATGCCTTTGTTTTAATGAAAAACGTTTGAAAAAAGTTTGCACGTTTCCGGATTTTCAGTCCGTCTGTTTAGTTGAGGAATAATACAATTTTGTGTGTTATAAGGAATAATAATCGTTTTGAAGTCAAATTTTAATATAATATTTGTTTTTTTTAAATGAGTAGTTCACTTTTAAAGATACTTCATAAGTAACTTTTGTCATAATTATATAAATCAAATCAAATCAAATCAAAATCAAATCATATTTATTTGCTAGAACACAAGTATTACATACAGCAGATGTTCAAGAATTAAATAATCCATTGTGTTCAGCCTGCATGCAAGCGTGAAAATATTATTATTAGTAGTTAGTCTAAAAAAAAATATTATTATAAAATTATGATGAATTTAAAATAATTTAAATCATACCTACATAACAGTAACAAACGGGTATTCCATGTTTTGTTTTTTTAAAGATACGAGGTGCTCTGCCTTTACCTACGTATGGCAACACCTGTGCATTTTGAGATGTCAATATGGTTAAGATAGACAAGTACAAGGAGTTTTTTACTCTACTATCGACATGTTATCGTATTGTCAATTTTATGATGAATATTATTTATTTGACTAGCTACATCCACAGGGATCGATTTGAGAACGCTATACTCGAAATGTGTATAAAATGTTCATACATTGTTAGAAATAGGTGTATCCCAATTCTTCACTCTTTTCGTTAAAACGTGTACCTTTTAAAAACCAATTGGCGAAATCATAGTGGCAACACAAATTACATATACCACAAAATAAAGATCTATCTCTATTTATTTGACAGCACTGGCAGCATTAAAAACAGTACGATAACATGTCAAAAGCAACATAGTTTCACTGATTAAAATACAGCCCCTGATGTACGGCAATTAGGATGGCAAACCCATTCTAATTACAGATGCCCAAGGTCGTCAGGGTTGTCTCTCCCTAATTCTATTTTAATAACAAGCTCCAAATGAAGATGGATTATGTTCCCGCATTAATTCGAGACACGGTAATTAGTAGCTCAAGATAATTCGACGATTATTACCAGCAAGAACACACTGCAAAAACAACCCTAATTATATAGCAGCATAATCTATGTTTGGGTAAGGTGTGAGCTAAAAAACGTGTGCCAAATGAGGACACATTTATGTACGTGTGTTGTCAGGTAGAAAACGCATAAATTTGTGAGTAGGTTCGCTTCGCACGTTTTTGTTTGAAAACGGTATTTTTCATAAATTTTAATGTGCTATTTGTTTTAATGAGCTTGGTACAAGATTTTTTGAGTGTTGTATGAGAATTAGTTTTAAAATAATGTAAAAGATCGGAAACTTGTTTATTTCAACATCTTTTTCTAAAAAAAGCGGTGTGATTTTAAATGGAAGTTCAAGGCTATGAACAAGTTTTTAAAAAGTACTTACTATTATTTTGGTATCGCTTATATATTCCTCGTTTTTTTGAAGTCAATGAATCACCCTTGCCATTTTTATACTCTAAAACTTTAAAAAGTATCATGTTTCTAGTTTATTAACGATAAAGAAAATAAAAACATCCCTTTAGTTGTTTTGCATTTATTTTATTTTCTATCATCCCTTTAAAGTGTAACCAACGAGATAACATGTTTGCATATGAAAAGTCTTTTGAAGTGCAATCATAGCCCGCGGGGTAGTTTTATCCTTTGCTCTTTGTCAAATAAAGATGGATGTACGTTTATTCTTAATGTATTTATTGTGTCTGTTTAGGCAGCAACCCTGGCTAAGTATTTGTTGAGTTGAACAATACTTCAGATCTTGTGAATGAACATTGACCATCGTTAGTTCGTATTTTTGTTTTTTTTTTATATCGGTTCATTCAAAAAGTATCCAACCCAAAAGAGATGTGAATAAACATACGTCATATTTGGATAACGGTCGTATTTATCTAATTTTCTCAATTGCTTTTGGTGATCATTGGTACAATAATGTCATTATGGTTTTGCACTGCATCTAGAATTTTCCTTAAGTGCATACATACATACATTAAATCACGCCTGTTTCCCAGAGGGGTAGGCAGAGACCACTTCTTTCTCACCTGTTACGATCCTGATAGATCTTTTTCGTTTCTTCAACATTCATATACATCGAGTCATGCACGCACGTCGGTTTCAGGTACTTTAGATTCGGCCCTTTTCCAGTATTTCTCTGATTTCTTGGAGTGGTAACTAAATAATACTTATTTAAGCAGTAGCATATGTTAAAATTACAAGTACATAGACGTATATCCAACTAAATTCAATGTACAATCTTACTTTGAATGTATTTTTTGAAATGGTTTAATATGGTAGGTACTCGTTTTTAAAGTTTTACCAATAATTCCGCAAGAGAAATCATTTAAAAATACAATTTTGTTGCATATGTCCCTGTTTGCGGTAGTTTCACGCTGACATAATTTGTTTGTAACCGCATTTAATACCTACGATGATATAGCTTAAGGCATGAGCGGTAGCAGTACATGAATAATTGGTATTGACCAAAAAAATAACTGACGGTTTTTACTTTCTCATTTGAAAGAATAAGAAATTTTAAGACAACTATTTCATTAATTTTGTATTAAACCCATTAGTTTTGTTTTAATATCTTTATTTCTTTAGCAGACATTTTATGGATGACATGATTATTTTAAATTTGGGATGGCATTTTTTAGTAAATTACAACAACTAAATGATATCCAATGAAAATAAGTGATTGTAATAGTGTATTAAAACATATTATTTCAAGCTGTTCTCGCCTAACCCGTAAGATACACCTAGGAGGGCTTCAAGCCGAAAACGAAAGTCAAACAAAGGATAAATTTAATAATGCAGGACGGCTTTATAACCCTATTCCTTGGAGTAGTTGTAAAAATATGAACAATCCCTATTATATAATTATATTAAAAACTACAATGTTGAGCAAAATATGCAATATTTTCTTTAAGGTGTACCTGGTACACCTAGAACATAGCTCTATATGGCAGCAAAATTGTGGACAATCACTCATCGGGAGACTGGAAGCCTTTGAAATGAATTGCTTGAAACAGATAGAAGGAACTAACTGGTATGAATAGAAGACAATGAGGAAATACTTATCATAGTGAAGGAAAAGAAAGGTCTATCTCGTTAGAAAAGGATATAGAAGAAAGAAGATGTTGGTTTGGAGACACAAAGAACATACATTTACCAATAAAAAAAAATGGCTCTCTAGGTTTAAGAGAATGCTTGCAACAGGAGATAAATACTTCACCGACAACAGCATAGCTCTTAGGTAAATTATGATAAAGAATAATTAAAGGAACAGGGTAGATATCAATCGCTTGATCACTGAGGCTATCCCCATTTACTTAGTTAGTATCAATTAAATTGTGTCTCTCTCTCAGTGTTAAAGCGAAATCGCTGGCGTTTTTAACTTAAGCAACTAACAGGCTACCTAACTGTCAACATTTTGTGAAGAAGTGTGTGAAACCTAAAGAGAATATCACACCTGAGTCTGATTTCTTTTACGATGAATTGACAGGCCAATATCGCCTGACTGACTCAATTCGCAAAAGAACATAGTATAGTCACAGTAGGAAAAGGTTCGTCACTTTTAAACCTTAAGAGCGTTGAAATAGAGTCGAAAAGTGACGTACCTTTTTTACCCGGACTAAACATACACAGTTCGCCACAAGCAATAACATCGTGAGGTCCACGTCAAATTTCGTTAGTTCGAAAAGGAATCTTATGTCAGTCAACTAGTGTTAAAAGTTACTATGACAAAATGTCCTAAATTTAGGACGTTGGGCCTCACGAGGTTGAAATCAGAGGCCCTTTATCTTTTATCATCCTATTGTGTTTAACTCAACCACTATTTCTGTAAAGTTTAATTACCAAATACCGCAACTTGGTATTATTATTAGCACAATGATTTTACTGGTAATGTTGAATAATTATATTCAATGAATTTATACTACTAATACGAGTATGCTAGCCATGATCAGTGACCGAATCCTAACTTGGTGAATGATTATTGCTTCATGATACGTAATGTACTTACCATCAAATAGGCTTCAACAACATATGAAATGATCCACTTTAGGCACAAATTCCCTCTCAACCAATAACGCTTGAATTAATACCAAAATCACTGCAAAACATTAAATCTACGTAATTTTAACGAACATTACTCCCGTCAATCCAATTTAAACTCTATCTAACTAACACTTAAACACGTTTTAAGCCTGATTTGAGCACATGAAATTTTAACGTCAATTTTGAACCATAACTCCTAAGTACTAAGGCTAGGAGCAGATGTTAAGGTCGGATTAAATTAATTTTAAGCGTTATGCTGTGTGGGTTATGGTTTAGTTTGCAGTGATTACGGCTGAATGCATTTAAATTTGTGCATTGCCGCCGGTTAGTGAATTTGACACCGCGACCGCCGGATGCAACGCGTTTATGAGCTAGGCTAGGAGCCGAGGACTAGTACAATAAATGCTAAATAATTTAATATAGCTTCCAAGACTGACTACTGGACTGACCATGCACAATTTTCTGAGCCGAGTCCTATTTGACGTGAGACTACAGCGTAACATTTCTAAGTTTACTCGAACCTCGCTATTGCCGAGAGATTTTTTTTTTAAATGGTTGACGGGAATTCTCAGCATACAAATATTTAAAGATAAGTCACGAACCACCTCTACATTAAAGCAGCTTTACAGCTAATGGTGGAATCGAGAAGACAACATAAACAAATACAGTTCCGCATTTTTTAAAGTTAGAATTTACAATGTCGGGATAAAACAAAATATTTTTTGGGAAGTTTTATATTTTAATTTTTACTATTCTCAAGCTAAATCAAAAATACACATTGTTTCAACCAAAAAGAAAGCAATAATAAAAGTTTGGTGGAAGAGATACCTTAAAGGGATGTTTTGTTCCTTTTCTGTAAATGTTTCATTTAATGAAACATTTACAGAAATTATTGTTACAGTTATAAAACTTGAAAATTCAAATTTTGAATTTTCGAGTTTTATACAATAAATAGTTTACATAACATGAATCACTGATATACATAAAAATGTGAAAGATTCCTCCTGAATTTATTATTTATTGGTGTATTAGAGATAACTGTATAAACCTCGTATAATTCTCTGTTAAACCTGATACGAAACATCTGAAACAAAAAAAAATACAGTCGTTATAACTTTTTTAAATAAAATAAGCAAATAATCTTCAATCAAATTTAATGACGAAATCATTTTTACGTTCATTAGATCGCAACTATTATTTAAAATTTATTTATAAATTTATACCTTGAGTCACTAGATCTCGGCGCACGCGCCTACTCCGTGAAAACTTGTGTCATGTCGGATTAATGCGGCGGCTAATTCTCGATTACCGACTATTATTCAGCTGAATTCGGCCGCGGGCAGTTTTATCGCGCTGTGCTGCGGTCACAACATTGTTAGTGATCGTTTAATGACTAAAATATAAATTCGTTGGTAAAAAGAATAATATTTATTGTGGCTTGTTACCTTTAGTACTAATAGTAGCTACCCGCTCTCGCTTCGTTTAGGTGAATGTGAGTTTCTTATAATAATAACTAGCGACCCGCCCTCGCTTCGCTTTGGTTTATGTGAGTTTTCTGTAACACCCGTACATAAAACAAAGTTTATTATATGTAAAATTCTTCTTCTTGAATCACTCTATCAATTTAAAAAAACCGCATCAAAATCCGTTGCGTAGTTTTAAAGATCTAAGCATACATAGGGACAGACAGCGGGAAGCGACTTTGTTTTATAATATGTAGTGATGATAATCATTTATTTCAGACAACATAAGTTCATACATTCATAAAAAATAACTATGTAAATTAAATGTTGTTAGTGGCTTAGATCTAAGTGTTAGTAACTAGTTGACTGGGGCATGTAACCCGCAACAATGACGGGTGTAGGGGCAGTCGTACCTGTCCCCTATCATTTTCAGGATGTTATTGGGGCTGCCACGCACCCGGCGCACCAGGGATGCGGTTTTTTTACGCATAGTCGCATAAAAGCAGTCTATTCTTGCTTCCGCAAACATCCCTGATGCTACAGATTATTACACCCGTAAATAATCTAAAAAAATTCATACATAATAATTACATTATTTATTAATGAAAACCGCATTCAAATCCGTTACGTAGTTTGAAAGATCTAAACGTAGGTACGTATATACAGAGAGACGATGGGAAGTGACTTTAAGACGTAATAGTTTTAAAAACAAGTGATAAACTCTCTTACTAAATTATACATCAATTGGTGGATATGAAAAGACAAAACAAACAAAATACAGTTTCACATTTAAGTATTAAGATGGAACATTTTTCATTTCATGGAAAGTTTTACATTTTAAATTTTACTTTTCTCAAGTTTCGTCAAAAATACTCATTATTTACGAGTTTCAACAAAAGAGAAAGGATAAAAATAATTTTATTATTTTCTGTGACACGAGAATTTTTTTGATAAATCTATTAAAGCATATATAAAATTATCAAATAGGCGCACACATACATTTACAGTTCAGCTAACTTCAATACCTACACTTCTCTTTTCTTCCCACAGTCGAGTAACAATCCAACATCTAACAAGAAGGTTACATAAAGGACGTATAGGAGCCGTTTACTCCTTGGACTACAGTCTCCTCAAAGGCTCTAATAGCATCGTACTACCCCGTCAAAAACAGCAACTGCACCCCTCGACAAACAGACCGACACGAGTAAACACGTCTAAGGCGATCTGTATTTGCATAGAGAACAGCTGGCTCTTTGCTCTCAGCTTGAAGAAAAAATATGTTGCATTTTCGTGGACTGAAGTGTATAAGGATGACATTTGGCAAGTGACAGAATAGGGGCTTATGTTGTTGGTTATGGTTTTATTCTGACGTTGTATTATGTTAGTAGTTTATGTGACTGTACATGATGAAGGGCATTAAACACGAGTGTGGGTCTATAATAACATCACACAAGTGTTTTAATGCCTAAGTATGTACAGTTACATACACTACTTTATCTATCCAAATATCCTAGGCCTCCATAATTCATTCAACCAATTTTAATCGGTAATGGCGGTAATGAAAAGATTGAAAAGGTTTCTGACAGCTGTCACAGTTTTTTTTTAATTTGATATCTTACTTACGTGCGAAATTTATCAAATTTGTATAAAAATTGAGAATTCATTTTGAACTAAACATCACCTCGACTGATATTAGAATAGAGGTCTAAGCAAATTTCTTTGTTTTTCAGAGTTGTTCGAAATTTGAATGCAATAATATTATCGAAATGATTGTAATTAATTAGCAATAATAACATTTTCACAGATTTGTTCTAACAAAAACAGTCTATTTATAATATGGTAGTCATAATGTGCGGTTTTTAAACGCATCATGGAAGGTTTGTGATATTTGGATAGATAAAATTTATTATGACTGTATCTTTTGAGAGACGATGCAAAGTTATTCTGTAGTATCCAGGCCTTCTACGCTAGTGGTATCAAGTTTGGACTCGTTTTTAAGGCTTGTAGAAGGTAAACGAGCACACATGCCACGTGATGGTCAGTCTGACCCCATAGACATTTGCATTCTCAAGACTCGAATCTTCAGACTGAAATCCTAAGAAAGCAAATGCGTTGCCAATTCTGAGACTGACATAAAATACCTATATGCTAGTAATTTCACCGGTAGACTTATCCCCACACCGTTTCTTTTATCTTTTTCTTTTTATGGCATAGAGAAGGCAAACGGGCACACAGGCCACCTGTCCTGATGGTAAGTGGAAACTGTGATCCATAGACATTCGCACTCACAAGACTGCAATGCAATCCTAAGACTGCAAATTCGTTGCTAACCCTGAGGACTAATATTATGGAATGCCTCCATGCTAGACATTTCACCGGCTGTCTTATCCCCGAACCGGAACACAACAGGATGTACGATGGTGGTAACAACTGACGTACCCTGCACAAATAACCTCCCCCACTTACCTATTCTCATCTCCATCCCCCTTATTTGTACTAAAAGAAATGAAAAATATAATAATCATGTAGCCCTAATAAATTCATTTATTTTGAGCTCCAGAAAATCGTCACCATTATAAATATGTAAGGTCTTCTTTTAAATTTAAATGTATATTATTACCATACATCTACTGCCATTTACAACAACAATAACAATGCATCAAGTACAGCGAGCGCGGGGCGTACACTGGCGGACAATCTCATTTGTGTAATAAAAAACAATATAAAAATGTTAAAGACGAACAACGATTTATCTTTCCGTAGTGAAATTGTCATTAAAACTAAGCACAAGTGCCCAAGTTAATTTTAATGAAGGTAAAACTCTAAATAAATTGTCAATTGTATAATCTCATTTTTGTTTAGCGGTATGGTTTGGCGTTTTGGCGGTTAGAATTTGTGCTTTATTGTATATTACCTACCCTACCTACGCTTAGGAAAAACCATTAGTTACTGTTTGTTTACTTTAATTAAGTTCCGTTTTTGTACTTAATGATAAGCAAAAAATTACATAATTATAATACGATTAACCGTGTAAACATTAATGTAACTGAAACAATAGAAAAATACAGATTATGTTACATTTCTTGCGACATATATGATCCATTAAGGGCCGTATTGAAAAACTAATCTCAACTGTAATGCCCGTCTCGAGATGCATCAAAAATGACAGTGTTCAATGGTTTGACGTTTACTTTGACGTATCTTGTGACGGGCCTCTCAGCCAAGATGAGTTTATTAATGTACATCCCTTAGTAACTCGAATTTTATTCTACAACGATTAATCTTTTCTATTGTCCCGAAGTGTACGCTGAAAGTTTTCCACTAGCTCGTTTCACGCGCCATAACGTACGATGCGTTACACTGGCGAGAACAAAAACTGCATTTTAAACTAACTTTGATAAGGAGTTTGCTCTCATTTTTGCAGGTTTATACTTTTGTTACACTGGCGTTGTTTATGTTTAGTTAGGGATACAATTTGTATGGCGATTTGTTTTTCTCATTGTAATGTTATAACAACTTCCTGAGTTGTTGATACAAGGGAAAAGCGTTTTTATAATCTCTTAAAATAATATGAAATGTAATAGGATATAAGTATGTTAGTAGCTTTTAAGTTAGAAAAGTTTATCTTAAATACGAATACGTATGTTTCAACTGACTTTGACATTGATTTTGATGTATGACTGTAGCATTTTGGGCTATTATTTATATTGATTTTTTACTTTTTTATTCTGTTTCATTATTATTACTTTTGTACTCATTGACATTATTTTGATGTTATTTTTTTTTTCACCTACGCTCTTGTTGTGAATTCATTATAACTAGGCGACATATATAATAATGTTATTTCCCATACGAAATAAATGATTACTACTACTACTACCAAAACACAAAAGGGCGCTCGCGTTCCTTACATTTTAAGATTTCTACGAACGTTAACTTTTGCGGAACTTTTGTGTCTAGACTAGCCCCATTAATTTTTAATTGTTTTCTCTCACTTCTGTTATTTCAACAATGTTTAATCCAAAATCTGATGTTTTTTCATGTTATTGTAACACTAAAACTAAATCAAATGTAACAAATCTTCAAATTATCACGGCGATACAAACTGATAGTTGCAACAAGTTTCCAATTATTTTAACCCGGTTAAAACCGGTTTCTCTATCATTAGCGTTAGCAAAATAGATCTTAACAAAACTTAACCCAGTAGTTATTTATTTAGTTATTTATGTAAACTTCTTTGCACAAAATACAATAAAGTACAAATGGCGGACTTAATGCCCAATGGCATTTTCTACCAGTCAACCAGTAGACAAAACAGAAAAAAAAACTATTTCAAAAAATATTTACAAGATACGGGTGTATAAAATAGAATTATACGTAAAATACAGTACTACTGAGGCCTGACCTCGATACCTTTTAGGAATTAAAGTAACGTCTGGAAGCTTAATTAATTATGTATTTTTTGTTCCAGGTAAAAAAAATATGAACAGAAAGTTAATTTACGGTAAGGATGGCTTAATTTATCAGGCTGGCGTCGCGCCATCACTGCCTACTCTCCTTATGAAAAAAGGGGAATATTCGGGAAGGAAAATTCAATTCGATGTGGCTGTTTTTCTTTAGCAGCTGTGCCGTGCTTTCGTGATAATTTAGCATCGTTTCGAGTAGCTGAAAGTTTGGTTCAAATAAATTAATCTATTTTACCAAAGGTGTTATTTTCTTAAAATTAGCTTGACGAATGAGCAGAGGGCCTAATATTCATACTAACGTTTATCACGTGACAAAATGTGGATGAAACATCCGTCACTTTCTGACACGTATATAAACACGAGAGTGATGGATACTACTTTATCCACTTTGTCATGTGATAAACGTAACCATACTAGGCCCGCAGGCCGAAAATTTTGTTTCTACGCTTTGACGGGACAACTGAAATGTGCCTGTTAATAAGTAATCTTAAGTTCTCGGTCAGAATACCATGTCTCACTCTCTCTCTGACTGAAACCCTGCACGTGATTATATCACTTAAAGTGATGGATGAGTGGTTACAAGTATAGTAACCTTGTAGTGGAGCTAGGACCATCTTATCTATTAGCCTACACGCAGAAGTGTTGGTATTGTTATGATCCGGTGTGGAGAAAAGACAACCGGTAAATTTACTTGTATAGAGGCATTCCTTCTTAGTTCTCCGGGTTAGCAATGCGTTTGAAGTCTTAGGATTGCAAACTTGAAAATTTGTCTTCAAAATTCAAATGTCTATGCTACTCAGATCCCATGGCGTATGTGCCTTCACCTTGCCATAAAAAAACTCAACCAATCCCAAGAAACATACATTAAATCACGCTTGTTTCCCAGAGGGATAGGCAGATACCACTTCTTTCCATTTGCTACGATCTTGACAAATTTCTTTCGCTTCTTCCACATTCATACATCGAGTCATGCACGCACGTCGTTTTCGGGTACTTAAGATTCAGCCCTTTTCCAGTATTTCTCCGATTTGACTCGAAAAAGTAAGCCTAGGGCGGCCCCCTCCGACCCATCCACTAACTTCCTAAGAAACACATTTTGTTAATTGACAAGATTTCATAATTTCAAGACTTTAATTTTATTCGTTTTATTGATACTGTTAGGAAGAAGAAAGACACTAATAGTTTTAAATTTTCTCTAGAATGAATAATTAATTTATTAAGATTTACTTATTCTAAAAGGGCGTAACTTCATTTCTACGACACAATGGACATATTACGTTAGTCCAATCTGTATATAAAAGAGTATCATGTCAACCGATAAAGGGCCACTTGCACGAAAAGTTTAACCCTGGGTTAAGACACTAACTCGAGTTAAAATGACAGTTATCGTATGAATCTGACGTCTACTAACTCGAGTTAGTGCCTTAACCCAGGGTTAAATTCTGCGTGCAAATGGCCCTAAGTCTCTATCCATCTGTCAATAGTGTCAATGTCTAATTTGAAGTATGACAGCTTTTTTCCTCGTGAAAAAGGCAATGGTATTATCTATTCAGGCATAGTATTGGTAAAACTCAATATTTTTATAAACTTACTTGTAATTTTGAAAATAAAGAAAAATAAATCTAAATAAATATTTTGCCGTGTTCATATAGTAATTTGCAGGTGTCACCAAAATGAAATGTTGTCAATTAACAAAACTTTCATTACCATATCAATTTCCTTCAACATATTCAATACGTGGTTTAACCCCTGCAATGCAAGCTCTAGCGTGGCATGGCGCGTCCTGAGCAGCATGTGTGCTGCCTCCATGCGGGTCATAATCATTCCCTGCTTATGACTTGTAGGCCATCGCCTCAGGATTATGTGGTCGCAGTATAGGGAGAATGCAGATGATACTTGATTAGGGATGACATTACGGTATAAGGTTGAGAGACGTCTGAATTAGAAAAATAAGTAAATGTAAAAGAGATAGGTCTTACGCGTCGACCAAGAAACTCCTTTATCAATTTTTGACTTTACCTGTAACATCTTTGAAAAATAGTAAAAAAAAAATTACTTTTTTTTTTTTTTTAATTTTAGGGATTAAAAGCTTAGGCGATGGGCGTGCAACCTGTCACTGTGCTAATACACTGGTAAACATCTAAGCCTGACTATGGAAAATGTGGTTACAGAATTATCCACTTTATGTAGTTGTTGGTAATTCTGTAGCTCTGCCTACCCCACTCTGGGAATGAGAGGCGTCAGTTTATGTATGTCTGTATGTATTTTCAACTCTTTTCCTTTTTTAAAATTATTTAAATTTATAATGTTTTTTTATAATAAATTAGACTGTTCAAAGAATGGTCCATCTTTTTAGCAGACAGCGTGCATTTAACAATAAAAAATACTGTAAAATGTTTCAATTTTAATTGCTTTCTATTTTATTTTAGTTCAAAAAATAAATCAGCAATGTTTATATCTAACTGAAAATAGTGATATAGATATGGTTCGAGGTGAATTTTATTTGGCTTTGTTAAGACAATGGCATTTAAGTCATTTTTTCGTATTTTTTTTTATCAAAAAACGTTATAAAAAGTAGTAAAATGACTAAGGGCCTGTTGTTTGATCAGTAAATATTAACTTAATGTTAAAATTTGATAAAGAAATCGAAAATTTCACACATTCCCTTGAGATTTGACTATTAGTTAGTTCAAACAACAGGCCCTTAATTATTATTACATTAGCAAAATTTGTAACCACTCGCAACAGCAAACTAAAAACAAGTTTTTTCCTTTTTTATGTTAGTTCCCCGCATATACTACATAATCGCGCCTCGCACGCAAATAATTCCGCTACGACACGAGATTCGTCTTCTCGCTCCAATTTATCACCTTTACGTACACTGGATTATTTTGAACATTCTTCCTTCGAGGCCCTTTAAAAGAATTTGTTAAGCTGAGAGGTTTTTGTCGTTAGGCGCGAGGGGGTATAATGAAATAATTCTTAACGTGTTGTATGCCCTTTTTTTAAGGATTTATATTCTTTATGTTAATGTTATATCTTTTTAAAGATTCATATTATATAATTAGAAGTAAAATATTGTCACAAAATTATTAACAAGTTTTTACCCCCCTCTGGGAATAGGCGTGAGTTTATGAATGTATGTAAATAACGACATGCTTTTTACCCATTTTGTGATGTAATAATAACTATAAAAACACTGCAATTCATGTTTTAGTACCTAATATGAAAAAAAACAAATACCGATTTCGAGATTGCGAACAAATGAATTAAGCCTGCGCCGAGCAAACGTCGAGCGTCCAGTGGCGCCCTCATTACTATTATTATGTTTTATAATTAACTAAAAAAAATCCTTAAAATCAGACGATTCATTTTTGTAACGCAAGTAAAAACACAATTTATGGGATACGTAACGAACTTTAATAACAATTACCCTTTGGGTAGTCAGCTTAACGGGGAAAGGTGGCTACTTTTTTCCGTTAAGTCGATAACTCGAAGGTCAATTGTCATCAAACTATGTGATATACCCTATAAGTTGTGTTTCTATTTGTTGTACAGAAACCTACCGACCAATTTCAAAAAAAATACTTTAGTTTATTAGAAAACACAATAATAGTCAAGAAAGCGCCACTGTACATCCGGCGTACGCTCAGCGCAGTCTTAAAATGAGTTCAAAAGTTACTAAATTAACACAATCATTAAAAAGTATATGAACCAGTAATTCTCAAATAAAAAACGTTCAGTTAATTACTTTTCAATGACTGACATTAAACACTATAAAAAATGTTAAATAAAGTGGTATAATTTCGTATTAAGCATTTTCTACGACACTCACAAACCCCTTAATCCTCGCGTAAGTGTGCAAAATGTGGTTACAGAATTATCAAAAAGTTTTTATAGTTGTTGGTAATTCTGTAGCTCTGCCTACCCCACTCTGGGAATAAAGGCGTGAGTTTATGTATGTATGTATGTATGTAAAGTTGTTTGTCTAGGGGACACCGTTGATGTGGGAAAGCATATATCAAACTTTTATTTGGTTGTCCTGTGTTTTTTTTTTCCTCTCCTCTCTTCCCCCCCCTTGTCTCTCTCGTAATATTTTTGACATGTTTTCCTGCTGAACTACGCATGCTATTTGCTATTTGATATTATATTTAATTTAATATGTATTGCTTTATATAATGCTAGATTAAGTACTACCATTGTAACATGTTTAAAAAATGACTGACTGCTGAGTTTCTTGCGGCGTTTCTTCTCGGCAGTGGTCTCCTCTTGGGAAGCGCTGGTAGATTCATGACGTGTAAAAGTGCCCGTGCGGCCTACTTACTGAATAAATATCTTTTATCTTTTTTATCTTTTATGTGTCACAAACCCTCCTATAACTCATTCGTAAACGTCCTATCCCTTCATGTTTATCCACCATGCGTTAACGCTTACGAAACGCTTATGCAATCTAGGCTCCATACCTTCATCTGGTTGTAAATTGTGCCCGCGCAGATCCCTTGGCAAACACGCGGCGTAACTCAGCGTTAGTGTCCATTGCCGTCAGCGGGCAGCGCCGGTCTGGCTCATTACTGGGTCCGCGCCGACTGCATGCCAGCGTAAAGTCATCCAAAATCCTTACAGAGATTAGCAGTTTGAATGGTCAACAACAACACAACTAAAATGTGTGTGCAATCAAGTTATTGTAACTTTGTTATTACTTAACTTTAAGAAAACGTATTGAGCGGCTCGATCGTTTACCGACCAAGTTCCTCGAAATCCAAAAAAATACATCGAAAAACTTTGACTGTAGATATACAGTGCGTTACCAGCACCCTGTCTTTTTTGTACAGTGGGTTAAAATAACGTATATCTACCGTCACGCCTTCATCCCAGAGTGGGGTAGGCAGAGCTACAGAATTACAAACAACTTTAACAGCCAGTTGTTAATTCTGTAACCACATTTTGCACAAACAGGCTAAGATGTATATCATGTGTATATTAGTGACAGGTTGCAAGCCCATCGCCTAAAAATACTACAAGCCTTTAATCCCTTAGTCGTCTCTTACGACTTCCACAGGAAGGTATGGAGTGGTACTATTCTATTCTGCCGGCAACCACACGGCTTATTAATGTCATATTTACGTATATCTGTTACGTAAATATGACATTAATTTAATTAATAAATACATTTTCAGGCTTTGTTAACATTCTAACAAAATTTAAATTGCCAGCAATGTAAAGCACAGCAATTTGACTAGTGTAAATGACAGTCGACGGATACTTTGATTATTATGATTTGCCCCCGTACCACGACATGCCTCGTACTAAGCAACAGCGATACTGATAACCATGAACACGCAGCACATGCACTACATAAAAAATTGACAGTAGCTAAGAAAATTTATTGTTAAGTTATTTAAATTATTTTTTAATTGATAACACTTGCAAACAACTGCTAAAGCAACATATTATTATTATCGGCAGTTTTAATAAATGCCCGCATGCTGGTAACACACTGTAGCTCTATGGTGAACGCGATCTGACATAATGATAGCGTTAAGTCTCGAATTGAGCAGACTTAGAACCTTGTCATTGTGACTAACATTGTTATTGTCATACTTGTCAATTGATGTTCAGTTTGAAGTTTATTATGAATGACAGTGCACTCAAGTGCTTAAAATTTTCGCTGGGGTACTGTACACCAGCCCCATGCAAACCTGACCCTCCATAAAACGGTGTCACAGTGACATTATAAAACAAATGGTTTGACACTTCTTACGACTTAAATCATAACGTTACTGTATCACGTACGACCAAATGAATCGTTGGCTTTTTGTGACCGGGTTCTTTAATAAATATTTATAAATGAATGAGATAAGTTTATTTAGCAGGGTCATTATTTGGGCGTTTGTTCCGAATCACTTTCGTCGACAAATTTTTGTAGAAGTGGCTGCACATTTCGGTTTCGTTTCTGGTTGGATATCTAAGTTTACCGGACATCTAACAAATATGCAAAAACGACATCAAAATATACACCCAGTTCTTTAAAATTATGTCCACAAAAATGAGGCGGTTCAAACGCTCGAATAATGACCCAGCAAGTAAAAAAATAAAGAAATCTTAAGAATAACACAACTAACAATTCACTAAAAAAAGTCGCCATTCTACTTAACTTAGATGACGAGGTTAGCCTCTAGTGATTTTATATATTTAACTAGAGAACGCCCGCGACGTCGTACGCATAGAATTGGTGCCCCGCCACTCCCCCTATTTCTTCCTGTTGGGGTCGATTTTCGGAAAATCTATTCTTACGTCATGAAAAGAACCCCTGTACCAAATTTCAAGTTTCTAGGTACAGTTGTTTCGGCTGTGTGTTGATTTATAAATTAGTGAGTCAGGCTTGCTTTTAAATTATGTATTCAAATTCAAATTTAAAACGTTTATTGCATGTAACATTACAAGTATTTGAAGATGGAACAAGAAAAAGGTATTCATGTGACGTTCTGAAATATCATTAATCATTAATTAAGACTGCACCGAGCAAACGTCGAGCGTCCAGTGGCGCCCTCATTACTTTTATTGTGTTTTCTAATGAACTAAAGAATTCCCTTGTAATCAGACGATACGTTTTTGTAGCGCAAATAAAAGCACAATTTATGGGATACGTAACAAACTTTCATAACCATTACCCTTTGAGTAGTAATCTTAACGGGAAAAGGTGGCCACGATGGTGAGTTGTTATTAAACTATGTGATATACCCTATAAGTAGTGTTTTCATTCGTAGTACAAAAAAATCTCGACCGATTTCAAGAAAATACCTTAGTTCACTAGAAAACACAATAATAGTAATGAGGGCGCCACTGCACATCCGGCGTACGCTCGGCGCAGTCTTAATAGGTTAGGACTATTGGTCAATTTGTTTAAGACTGTAACTTGATATAAAATTTAAAAATTATTTTAATAAAATGGAGCCGTGCGGTATCTCTAGACCCGACTGCTCACATCGGCAAAGCCATGATGGTTTAGATTTCTGAATGGTCGCCAGGCGTGCGGCGAGCTCCATTCAGTGCACACTCGCGAGCTTATTGTGTTTAAGAGGTTTTACGGTCAAGAAATAATGGCCGATTGGCTTTTTAATGCATTCGCTTTACCAAAAATTAAATATACAGATATATAGATCGAAAGTGAGTGGGCGGGTCGGAAGGGGCCGTCCTAGGCGTACTTTTTCGAGTCGAATCGGAGAAATACTGGAAAAGGACCGAATCTTAAGCACCCGAAACCGATGTGCGTGCATGACTCGGTGTATGAATGTGGAAGAAGCGAAATAAATTTGTCAAGATCGTAGCAAGTGGAAAGGCGTAATTTAATGTATGTATGTAAAAATTCAAAATATTTCTTGAGTGAATTGGCCATTTGAGGGCTGATTTACACGTCGGTAATATGGAGTGAATATACCAGCGCTTCGGACAAGACCATCATTGCGGAGAAGAAGCGCCGCAAGAAACTACATAGATTGGTTTCATCTATTTTACCCCATCTTGCTTTTATGTTGTAATTGTAATTTTGGCATTTTAGTAGGTAGCTTAGTCCATTGATAAAAAACAATTACATCAACATGCTACACGCGAACTGCTAAAGATTTTGATTTGCTCCCTTCGTCTGTATTTGCTAAAAGATTTAATTTTGGGTGTCTTAAAATTAAGAGTAAATAGGTTTTTACAACACATTTCTACATTTTACTAAATTTCAGATACATAAGATGACAGATTTATAATATAATAACATATATTTTATTTAACTGTAATACTACAATACAATCGTATCTACAATTCAAAGTTAAAAACTAAACTTATTTTAATTAAAATAAAACTAAGCTACTGAAAAATTAAAGATTAAAATAAAAATCACCACTACAAAAAGAATACCCCCTCTAGCAGGTCCGCGCGCGGCATAGTCCCTATAACACTGGCTGCATTACCTCTCTGGATAGCTACATAGACTTTATCAAGTGAGACGAATGTCTATTACCTACTAGTCAGTCATAAGAGAAGAAAACAGCAAGAGCGGCTAAAATTATTTATTTATTAAATCTTAATTGCACAGAAATAAGTACAAATGGCGGACTTAATACCTAATGACATAAATATGAATATCATCCTCAGCATGATAGGGAGCAGAGTAGACTGCCCTTACATGCACCATTGTTGTGGGCTACATGCCCTTTATAATTAGTGTTATTTGTAATTTGTTACTAACAATTAGGATTAAGGAACTACTAACAATATATGAGTGTAAATTTACTTGAAATAAATTATTTATTATTATTATTATTATAATTAATGGCATTCTCTACCAGTCGACCAAATAATCAAACAGAAAATAAGTGTAATAAAGTTCTTTTGTGAAAAATAACATGATTCTTCAATCTTTGCTAGTACAGTCAGCGTCAATAGTACGTAGCTGTCAAGATTACGAAATAGTTAAGTTAGTTAAGAACCACCAAATTGAACATGCACGCGCTAAAATATGTTTTGTTCGCACTGACGGGACTACTTGAACTCGCCGCTTGGACATTGACTCGTCCGTCCGTCTGACCGTCGTTGTTTATTTATTTATTTATTTATTAAGGAAAGCAAACAGCAATAAGTGGGTACATATACATTATCTCTTATGAATATCGACGAATAACATCCACTTACTCCCTCAACAGCTTTCACTGAGATAAGATGTTGAGAGAATCACTACCCTGAGCTCTATTTTAAATATCATAGAGAGCATTCTGGATGTATTCAACTATTTGGTGATCTTGACTGATATGACGCTGACTGTACACTCCTTAAATTAGCGTGTAGCTGAATCGAAACAAGTATCAACAAGCAAATATAAACAATTGCCAAACAGCGATTTCAATCAATACAAATCCCAGAACGATAGAAACGGCGACCCGTATCAACTGTCGTACAGTGCGCCCTCTGTTTGTTTACTCTGTAGTTTGTTTGCGCCCACCATATGGTGTAGTTGAAATTTGCGTGGACTTTGTGAATTGTTGAATGGGCTAGGAGATTAATTTTCGTTATGTCCGATGTACAGTTGACAGAATTATTCCTGTAAATAATAATAAAGTCACGATTAGACTTATTTGCCTCATTTTGACATAGTTTGACACAGAATTTAAGTAAGGTGAACCATGACAATAAAAGCTGTTTTTTTTTTTAAAAGGCTTAGTTTTAAAGCGAAATTATAGGTAGCCAATAGTTTTTTATTTACATGTAGTAAGTATAGTTTTTTTTTAAACATAGGCTATGATATTTTTGAGCTAGAACAGGACCAATTTAACCCTTACACATCAAACATGTAATAGTTGTGTGGTTAAAAAATGCAACCGATCGATATACAGTATGTTTCAATTTCATGGACACATTTTGTTATTTATCCAACCATAAATTATTTATCATTGTTAAAGCATTTAATGTTTTACGAGGATAAAATAACCCCAAGCATAAACCAGTGACTATATCGCTTAAAAGCAATTTTTATTCCAACTGTACTCATTCTACCAAGTGAAACATACGTTAAACTAAATCATAACACGACGTCCCATTAGTTAAACAATGCCCGTTTAGCCAGCAATTAGCTAAACGCCGGCTAATCCGTGTACAAATACAACCAACTGACGTCTCAGGTTGCTTGCGTGGCTAGTGGTTGCTTTTGTGATGTCTGAGACATGAAAAACGGTGGAAAGTGTTAACCGTTTTGTGTTAACAAGATTTGGTGTAACTTGGCCTTTTTATATAGTTGTGATTATTTTTTTGGGTTCCTATATGGGTGGAACTTCTTATATTACGTCATTATTCAAAGTTACATCGTATAAATTATCACAAATCTATGGTTTTATGCATTTGTTTCTTTATCTCGTACTTAATCCATAAAGTAAATTCTTTAAAAAATAAATATTATTATTGTAACATTTAATATTTAAAATCATTGCATATCGTGAAGCTTATTAAGGGCCACATGTAAAGTTTTTTTAATACTGACAATTCTGTACATATTATTACAAAAAATTGGAACTAAAACCATCATGTGTTTTTTTTGCTAAAAGTGGCTTTAACATTATAGCTTATTATAGCTTTAACATTACAACTACATCCTAGTTCAGCTGAAAGTAAAAAACCATTACAGTTATTCAATTTAATTACAATTCCAAAATATTTACACAAAACATCCTGTATCATTCTGTATTTAAAACACAGTTAATTTGTAAAGCATTCGGCCGGTTTAAGAGACGAGCGTCGCTAGTTGGCACCGCGGTATCGCGTTGGCAACCGCGCGGCGGTAGCAGTGTTAACACCGATCCAGATATAACCCTGCTTTAAATTCTTTCTGTTTATTTATTTTAAGATTCTTTGTTTAAATTAGTCATATAAATTACTGTGTGAATAGAGATAACTATAAAACCCCCGATGTAATGGATCCCGTCGTAAGAGCTGATAATTTGTCAACAAAGAGTTACTAGTTTTCTTTAAAAAAAAACCCTATCCAAATTAGTCTATTCGTTTGGGAGCTACTCTATGCTGCAACCAGACACACAGTTGAATAGATTTACAAATACATACAATCACATAGATAAAGACGTTAAACTTAATATATATTTAAAACTATTTGAAATTTCAAATCGTACGTTTTTTAATTAATATTTAGATCAAACTGTCTTTATAAATAACGTATATACAGGATGTTACTTTTTTACGTTGGTGATAAAAACGCCTGACAAAAATATTCACCCTATAACTAATTCACCAGCATCTATCACAACGAAAACATTCGTCTTAATAAGCCAAACCCCATTTCCTTTCCCCGAAACTTTCCGCGTTTCTCCTCCATTACCGAAGACATTATCATTAGCGACAAGAAGTTTGCAATCTTACTTAAAAAGGGTTAGCGTAAACAATTAAATTAGCATTTTAGACAATTGGCAACACCTTGGCGTTTTTAAACGAGGGGGAAAAGGACAGAATTATAATTGCGCCTAATTTGAATATACAACGGTGTGAACCGGCAGGTGCTTGCGCCGTATTCTGCTGTTATGTCGGTTAAATTGTGGAAGATCATTATTATGGGATTTTGGATGAGGAAATGATAATATTCGTATTCAACTTGTCTACTCTTTATTGCGCGTAAAGTAATAACACTTAAATAATTACGAGACATGTTTGCGTCAATACAAATAAAGTAAATAGGCTAACATATCAGATAAAAAAGAAGGTAAAGGTTAGGTCGTACCAGGAAGTCAGGCATTTGACAGAGGAGCAGAGCGGTTGGCGATCACTGCATCGACAAGAGCACTGCATGGCTCTTAAATAGAGAGGAACAGAGAGAATCCCATATAGGATCTTTTCCAGTTAACATTGTAGTATTTAAGCAAGGACAATGCAAGAGAATAAAAAAATGTATATAAAATAGTACATACATTTTGAGAAATAGATATAAAAAACTGCTTGTTGTCGTGTGGACATATTGTAATGTATGAAGTACGATAAAGTTAATTATCTGTCTTTTATTTTCTTAATGATCCTGTGACTAGTAAAAATACGAAGCGTTCCTGTTAGAAGCGTGCTATACTGTCGAAATAAAACTATGAAATAAGATAGTTATATGAAAGAACCACCACTGAGACAAATGATTTTCATTATTTTATAAGTGATTATACTCGTAATATAATGAACCGCACTCTTTATGGAATACCTCAAAAAATTATTTGTTTATTGTTGTATAACAGATTCTTCTAGAAATCTTTGGGTAGAGAAATAATCTAAGGACAAAATCTATATTAGCAGGCGGTGTAAGCTAATTTCACTTGATCAAAAATATTATTAAACTTTTAAAATGCAAATTTCAATTCATTTTAAATAAAATAATCTTATTTTGCTAAATTCCATAATTACCTTATTCTAAAAATAAACTAAACAAGCCAAGATTATGCATAACATAATGGAGTTATAGTTCATTGGGTTTCTTTCTATAATATCGTTAATCGTGTAACTCAGCGATAACATATTACTGACTCGATAATCAGAATACGCCCTCGCTTTCTCCAACATTTACTTCGATCAAATTATAACATTACACATCAACCTGTATACACAGTTTCTATGACTACAACATGAAAAAAGTTCTAAACTCTATTCTGTTAACAATTACGATCATATTCGACTGACTAGTCAAATTTTATAATAGGAGTATATTTAATAAGACTACTTTCGTCGAAGGTATCAATAATTCATATAATAATAAGGGCTCTTGCTTACTTAATAATACTTTTGGTCCTTAAATCTGGTATATTATCTTTTTGTTATTGGAATATTTTATGTATCGGTAGCAGTTTGATAATTATATGGCTTTTAAATCTTTAGTTAATTTACTATGTGTAAAGTCAGTTTTTGGGGTTTTATTTTACTCGGGCAAAACCTTATTGATTTATAAAGCTCTTTTATACTCATAGTCTTAAAACCCACGACACTAAACCTAGTTCAATAAGACTACCAGATGATATAATTATATTTTAATAAGCTACGTCATTAATGGAGGAACATGAAATGGCAATACTGCAATGCGAAAAAACTACAGTTTGTGGGTCTGTTTGTGGATTTTTTCACGCTGTAACGGCTAAACGAAATTGTTTGTTGAAATTGGAACTAAGTCGATTAACATCGATTAAATTAAACATCTTATAAACGATGTTAACCACTTAACGGACGATAAGAGCGCTAACAGCTGTCAAATGTATAAACTAACAGTCAATTAACATTGATTTAACATTGTTAGGTGGAATTGGTACTCAGGCTCATTTTTGTCTCTGTAGATAAATCAATAATCGAAATTATACGCGGATGGATATCGTGAGAAGCTATTTGCGGGTGGTAGGACCTTGTGCAGGGTCCATCCGGATCGCTACTACCATTTTATCCGTTGACCTACCGCCAAACAGCAGTGTTCGCACTGTTGTGTTCCGGTTTGGGGATAAGACAGCCGTTGAAATGACTAGCATAGATTCATTCCATCTTAGTCCTCAGGGTTGGCAACGCATTTGCAGTCTTAGGATTGCATTGCAGTCTTGTGAATGCGAATGTCTATGGGTCACAGTGTCCACTTACCATCAGGTGGCCTGTGTGCTCGTTTGTCTTCTCTGTACCATAAAAAAAGCTAATATTTTCATAAAAAAAATAAAAACTAAGTAACAACACAAACAGCACAGAGCACTTCATTGCAAAGAAAAATATCTTAAAAACTTTAGCGAATGCTGAAGAATAATAAACTTGCAAACATTTAGAACTCGGGCTAACGCGGCAAATGCGACAAATAAAAATATCACTCCGCTCCGAGACTCCTTGATACTTTGTTGAAGAAAAAGGTGTTTTCTTTGAAGATTCCCGCGTTTGCTAGTCATTACTTTAATAAACTGGGTCTTGGAAAATGTTGATTTCGAGAGGACTTTTAAGTCGGGTCTTTAGAGCTGAGATGGCTTTTTCATAGAAGGAGGTGATTTTTTTAAATTGAATTAGTTTCGTTTGATGTTGTGAAGAAGGTTATGAAGACGTCAGGCAATATGTATATTTTCTATATTAGAGTGGTAAAGCTCTGTTCTACTTGGTATAACCATATTGTTTTTGAAATGTTAGCTGTAACTGACTGACGCTGAACGTAGGAACTTAAAGTTTTGAGAGCATTTTCCTTAACTACTCTAGAGGAGCACTAAATAGTAGATTGTACAACAAGGGCATAAAACAAGCCATTTTTCCCGAGACTTATTATAATTAAGTCGAGGATAAAATGGGTTTTAAGACCGAGTTATACACTCTGCTTTTCACTTCGATTACGAGGAAATAAAACAGTGATAATGTAAAAAAACTTCAATTAAAATATAAATTTGAACAATTCTGTATATTACACGAGTATGTTATGGTTTTTCCGGGCATATTTACAGTATGGATTTAGGCGGCAATGTCTGTTCAATAAGTTCTTTTGCATTTTTTTCCATTAGTGTGTTAGGTGTGAGCATTATTTCCTCTTCACTAGACGACATTTTAATTAAATTCCATAACGCAACAAGTTTTGCCGAGAAAATAACTAATTAATAGTCCAAAACCTCTTTCCCGCCACTGTATTTCTGTCAATTTTTTTTTATTTTCCTTTTGCGATTTTTGACTTAGGTCGAACGCAATACTGCCAACCTACGTTGATTTTTTAATGTTCTTCTTAATAATGCTTGTTTTTAATAGTTTTAAATTTCTTTTTTGTTACATACTACGATTTAAATATAAATAAAATAAATAAAATTAAAGTAAATTTATTCAAATAACAAGTTTATTTAATGCAGTCACCTCGTCTGTCTGGCTGTAGGGCTTAATTGTCTTAGTCTAGATGACGACAACCATTTATGCACTAGTGCATAAAATGCGATTTTATGCAGCCTATACCCAGCATAAAGAAGGACTTTACGAGCATGAGAAGTGAAAAAAATGTTTTTCGGAACTCGACCTCCATCGGAGGAAATAAAGTAACCTAGCGAAAAATGAACTCTGTGCGTTTAGACAGCCAAAAATGTGGTCCCTACGTTTGAAGTTCATTTGCACGTTATGACACAACAAGTTCAATTTTCCTTCCTTCCTTATGACCTTCTGCTTGAGTTTCTTGCGGCGCTTCTTCTCCGTAATGATGGTCTTGACCGAAGCGGTGGTAGACTCACCCTATATTACCGACGTGTAAAAGAGCCCTCATGTGGCCTATTTACTGAATAAATATTTTGAATTTTGAATTTAGTTTTTTTTTAATTTTGAATTCTCTTGCAACCGTGTTATGGGAATGACCAAGGTGTCAACCTTAGTGATAATTAAAACTCACAAAAACTTTTGTTCAAACTGGTAGACCACTGTTTTGGCCGACCTTACTTAGTCACGGATAGTAAACTATACATATTTAAAAATTATAAGGATGAGTCGTGAATACTAGTCGCTAGTTGGGGTATAAATAAAACGAGCTGAAACAAAAATAAATAAATAAAATTAATATCAGGGGATAATTTGACTTGGTCCCAAACTTAGCTCAAGACTTATGCTATTGGTATAGATACAATTTCTAATACTCACACTCACCACAACAACAAAAAATGCCTATACTGGGACTTGAACCCAGGACCGCTAGCTTCGTAGGCAGGGTCACTATACTCACACATAAAAAAAATATCTAGCAATAACTCAACAATAAAATGAGTATAACAAATAGCCATTGAGTAACTTCAACAAACACCGTAAACAGAGTAGAATGGGAAGAATTTCCAGCGCCACTAAAAATAAATATCGTAACAACTACATTTCTAACGTGCTCGTTAAATCCGACGCGACACGACAAAAATGTCCGGCATTCCGACAACACTAAAACATTTAGATCTTTGCATTTCTACCGACATACCAGCGCTATTCGTCTTCGCGACTTCTTTTTGTCGGACAATTGCATTGGTGGAACCAATGTGCAATGGAGCATTTTTAAGAGCAGGTATATTTAAATAGTGGGGTTTATAGGACAGATACATGGTTGCTTTCTGTTTTTTAGTTTTGTGTAATGCACATGACGTGAGTACCGTGGATATAACGAAGATATGAAAATGATGGTCATAATAATAAGATTGAATCAATTAAATCTTTAGTACTTATCTAAGAATGTAAACTACTCCATTTTTATGAACAAGAACATTAATACAATGTGTCCAAAATGTGTCGGAAGGGGACGTCCTAGACGGACGTACGGTGCCGCGGTGATCAGGTTGGCAATGTACTTAGTCAGTAGACTGAGTAAGGGCCAAATCAAAAGCACCCGAAGCCGACGTACGTTCATGAAGAGATTGATGAATGTAGAGGAAGCGAAAATTGTGTGTTTAGATCGGTGCATCTGGCGTTCCATAATCTCTGCCTACGCCATTATGAGACAGGTGCGAAGGTATGTATGTATGTATGTGTCCAAGAGTTAAATATAATTATGAAAGCAATCCTTACAAACACATGACATGTCATGAAGTGCATTTTTTTAAGTACTTATTTACGAAACTTTTTGGTGAAATACTCACAGGTGGTCACTGCCGGCTGGCTGATTAACGCTGTAGGTGTCTAAAACCTAGGGAATGCAATAAAATCAGGTATTAACCGTTTTTTATGTAAATAACCGGTTAAAACCAGCTATAACCGGCTATTTGCATTCCTTATTGACACCCCAGCATTTTGCTGAGCCAGTGTCCGATTCACTGTTACTGCCGTGAAGACAATGATTTCTAATTGCTTTTATTGTTTTCTTTTATTTTGGTATACAATTATATTAATAATATTAATATTAATTATATTAATTATATGTCTTGTGGTTTTTGTGAATAAATATAATATGTCTACTTCTTTTTCTTTTTAATAAGAATTTAAAAGGGTAGATAGGTGAACCAAAATATATACAATTTCCTTAGTGTTATTATAATCCAAAGGTTCTATTAAATTTATGCGACTACCTATATAAAATGACAGTAATATTATACTTATTTCAAAACCATTTCTTATAAAATAAATACGCTAACATTCCGCCAACTTTTCAACTGTACCTTATCCCCCATATCGCAAAACTGAAATCGCTATACAGTAACATACAAACTAAACCACTGTGCACCAAACAATGTCATTGCATTTTTTCCACATCTCCCGCTCGTTGTGACCACTGTGGAGAACGCTCGCAATGCGACGCCGCACTGCGTAGCACTGGCCATTCACAAATATCACTGAGATCAAAAACAACTTTAATCTAAGCTCATAAAGTTCAATATTCATTATTTTAGTGGAATTTTCAGGACCGTAAGATAGTTGAAATGAAAGTCGACTGTATGTGATAGTTTTAGAGGTGGTTGTTGAATATTTATAGCTAGCGCTCGAATAAAGAGAGATGGGAAGGGACTTTATGGCTCGGGGATAAGGTTGAAAGTTGACTGTTTGAAATGTGAATGCAATGTGGTCATTGCATATGGTTTTGCTTTGATTGTGTTTTGATTAAGGTATGTTGTATCTCTTTAGAATTGCTTTGTTAGAGCTGTCATAGTGAATAATGTCATAGTTTTTATATTAGTTGTTTTGTTTGAATGAATAATGAAACATATTAATTTGAACAATGTAAAAACAAAATTTGACAAATAACTGTCCGTCTGTTTGTTACGCTTTCAAGTCTTAACTGCTAAACTGATTTGTATGAAATTTGGTAGTTAATTGGCTTGAGACCCAGAAAACGACATTATGATACTATTTATCTCGGATTTTTTTATCAGTTATAGAGAAAATACCGATTAACGACTTTTTCGCAGCAGGGTGACTTAAGTGGGGGAACTTTAAGGTTCTGTACCGAAATTTTCCGTTAAGTTAAGTTACTCCGGATGATGATAAAATAGCAAATTCAATAAGTATGTATGTATCAAATCGTTTTTTTACAATAATGTTTATCTAAGTACATGACGTATTTAATAAAACTTTTAAAAGGTTCACGTTAATATACTTTTTTTTTTAACGTAAATGTAAAGTCTTGTTAACATTTCAACAAAGCATGTATTTAAACTAAAGTAAGTAGTTAATTTTTTAACTCTGTTAATTACTCCATTATTGATTGATTGATTGTGCAAAGTGTGGTTATAGAATTCACAACAAGTTTTTAGAGTTGTTAGTAATTCTGTAACTCTGGGAGTGAAAGCTTTAAGGTATCATGATGATGATTACATTGAAGATTACATTGATTACATTGATTAAATAATTTAAAAACAAAGTCTGCTTCTACAACTCTGAACAGAGGACCGTTCACCTCAATTAATAACGACGTGTCATTTCTCTTTTTTTTCGGACTCACACTTGACCGATTTTTTAAATTTCACATTAATAGTTCCAATTACAAAATCCAATGCAACAGAACTCCTCCCACAAACCCATCGGATATTTGCTACGTCGTAGCTCGCCGTAGCCGGCTACGGCTAGTTGATTGGGTTGCTACGCCGTAGCACGTAACGTGAACCCGTGATAGCTACAATTAGTGCAAAACGTTTATTCTAGTTACGTTGTTGGAAATGGTTTATTAACCGTTTAGGAATTATTGCAATGTTTCAGGAAATCACGCTATTTCAGTGTTGATTTTAATATTTACTGCATTCGTTTAATAGTAGACAGAGAAAAAGGAGGCTTAAAGGGAAAATTAGAAAATTAAAAAACATTATCATAAATTTTGGTTAGTTTTTTTATTTATGACTGCTTGTTTGTCATAAGGATACTTATTTAACCATTTTTATTTTTCAACAAGGGTTATCTAGAAGATATTCCTTAAAAGGAAAAATTTCGCCTTTGTACTTGTTATTTTTGTCATATTTCCTGTTTTAATTTGTTTTTTATTCTTGTGCAATAAAGAGGTATACATGCATACATTTTTTTTTATTATTGAGACCAGTAAGACTTGAACTCCTTCTGAAACGAACAATCTAAATTATACATGAAAACAAAGTAGCAGTGAAATAAAAAAAACATCTTGGTTTTCATCGCATTTGCGGTCTTTGGAATGCAGTCTCAAGATTGCAATCTTGAGACTGCATATGGGTCGCACATCTCACTTAATATTATCCGGCCTGTGCGTTTGCCTTCTTCATGACCCAAAAAAGAAAGACAACTTGTAACTCTGCTGTAAAAAAATAAAAAACTATGAAAATATTGACGAAATTTCACCCCTGTTCAATTGTTTTCTCATAACACTAAAGTAAAGCGTATAGTTTTAAAGTACCCTACACACTCCTGCGAGTAGAGCTGCGTATATTCCGCGGAGGTGGAGCGGGCCGACGTCAGTCTCTCGAGTCAACAGCGTGGCGCCGTGTGATGAGGGGCCACGAAAACTACTTACATATGGCTTGGACTAAAATTGTAATACAAAAACTTTTCAATTAAAGACGGAGTACAATGTCACACACATTGACCTTGTCCTAAACTAAGCTTTAGGCTTCTAGGCAACGATATCAATACTTACATAGAGAAATATATATATATATATAATAAAAGTGAAAAACAAAGATAAACCTCTTTATGGCACATTTGTTTAGTTTAGTTTAGTTTAGTTTATTTATTCATCAATGTAATATTACAATATTAGTTGCATTGCATGTCAAAAAATACGAAATTACATTGAAATCGTCAAACATAAATACTAATAATCAAAGAATACAAAAATTTAAAATAATTATAACAACAACAATTACACATCTAATAAATGGTCTCTCGTCCGATGTCAATATAATGTACAAGAATTAATAAAGTCAACACAATAATAAATTTACATTTCCAGTTCCATATATTCATCCACGGAGTATAATGGATTATCCAATAAAAGGTCTCTCAGCTGATGCTTAAATGCTTCGTCGGAATGTACATCTTTAAGTTTGGCGGGTAGACGCTCATAGTACGTGGGACCGATGACACGCGGGTTCTTACCCGCAAGTGCCATGCGACGGGGAACTGTTCTCAAACGCCCGGTGTGGCGGAGCTCCTTGCCAAGAATGTTAACGCGTGCGAAGGAGGAAATATTAGTTCTTACAAACATTAATATTTGAAAAATATAACCCGAGTAGTGCGTCAGTATTCGGTACGTAACGAAAAGGCCTCTGCAAGAGTGCCTAGGATTCACCCCAGCTAACGTGCGTATGGCACGTTTTTGCATAAGCAATACCCTATTGGCATCCGTGGAGTTTCCCCATAAGAGCGCGCCATATGACATTAGGGAGTGAAAGTGTGCAAAGTATACCTGTTTTAATGCATCACTTGCAATAAGCCTCTTCAGTTTACGCAACGCAAAGACTGCACCACTCAGTCTATCGCATAATTTGTCGACATGGCACTTCCAGTTAAGATTAGAGTCAAGTGTGAAACCAAGGAACCTACACTCATTGCATATCGGCATCGGAGTGTTTGCGTGTTTGACAATGAGTTTGTAAGCGGAATAGAAAATTATCTTTTAAACACCCCCGTACCAAGAAAATTTGGCCCTCGTACCATGAGATAGCGATAATACCGCCATGTCCGATACACTGATTTAACGATTAAACCTTGAGGATCAATAAATTATCTAAATTAAAGTTCATTGAAAATGTTACAAAACAAAAGTAGCTCAGTTAAGCGACTAGAATCGAACCTTGCATTTAAAGCCCCATGGTCAGAGGCACCCTGTATACTTCAATACATAGAAAACCTTCATGACTCAGAAACAACTCTTACCGGGTTTTGAACCCAGGACCGTTAGCTTTGTAAACAGGGTCACTACCAATTAAATCAGCGCGTCGTCAAGTTATAACTTATGATCGTAAAGACATGATTTATTGCTGTCATCTTAGACTAATAGTGCCAAATGTGGTTACATAATTATCAACAAGTTTTTTGGGTACAAGTACACTAAATAAATCAAAATAAATACCAGGTCCTAATCCCGAAAACATGTCATTTAAATGAATTTCATTAAAGGGAAGTAAAGGACGGTCGATCTAATTCAGTGGTACAAAAACGGCTACATAAGTAAAATTACTAACTTTAGTCAGCTGCAATAAAAAGAAAATCTTTCAGGTTAAAATCCACATTAAACTCCTAAAAAAAAAATTAAGTTGCTTGTTTTATGGCCACCGTGAGTCACATTATAGCAGACTATAAATTATGAATAAACATTATTGTTACGAGCCATGATCGCCGTCTTACTCATCTCGGGGCGCGGGCGGGGGGGTGCGGGAGAAAATGTATTTTCCACTCATTTTTATAGTTTAGATAGTTTTAGAGAATATCTCACTTTGAAACTGACGTTTGTGGAGATATGAAGATATTATAATAATATAGGTATGCGTGTTGTTGAGTCATGTTATTTTTTGTTCTAAAGAATGAATTGATTTTTCAATAAAACTACTTTGTTCAATTCTCGGTTAGTACGAGTATAATATTTTTTGTTTTAAACGTTTCAATGTAGTTTTTCTTCCTTCCAAATCTTGGTTCCATAGAACAGATTAACTTAACTTTTATAAATTACATATTCTGACAGTATGTTTGATCTGTTTTCATATTTTTTATATTTCGATGCTCTTATTTACTTATACAATAACTAGCGACCCGCCCTCGCTTCGCTTCGGTTTATGTGAGTTTTCTGTAACACCCGTACATAAAACAGAGTTTATTATACATAAAAACCTTCCTCTTGAATCACTCTATCTATTAAAAAAACCGCATCAAAATCCGTTGCGTAGTTTTAAAGATCTAAGCATACATAGAGACAGACAGCGGGAATCGACTTTGTTTTATAATATGTAGTGATGGTGGCTGAGTTAAGGACAAAAGGTAATAGACGATATGGCTATTGCTGTCAAGAAAAAAAGGCCCTGGATTAATCACTCTGTGTAGGATTGCTATAGGGATTGTTCATATTTTTACAATTACTCCAATTCGAAAACCATTTCGAGGAATAGAGTTTTAAAGCCGTTCTACATTATTAAGTTTTTGAAATATTTATCTATTTTGGCTGTTTTGACAAGAAGTATATTTAAGCTATGTTTGACTTTTGTTTTCGCCTTGAAGCCCTCCTAGATGTATCTTACGGGATAGGCGAAGACAGCTTGAAATAGTATGTTTTAATATACTATTACAATCACTTTTTTTCATTGGATATCATTAAAATAAAAAAATAAAAATATTTTATTTTCAGATATCTCATTATATCTATCTTATTATATATCATTTAATTGTTGTAATTTATTAGAAAATACCACCCCAAATTTAAAGTAATCGTGTCGTTCATAAAATGTCTGCTAAATAAATAAAGATATTAAAACAAAACTATTGGATCAAATACAAAATTAAAATTGGTGTCTTAAAATTTCCTATTCTTTCGAATGCGAAAGTAAAAACCGTAAGCAATTTTTTTTGGTCAATCCCAATAACTATAACTTAAGTGATGCGGTCTTCCATACAATATTAGTACACGATGAAGACTTCTAAAAGAAACAAACATTTTACAAAAATATTATTATGAATTGACAGTGTTTTTAATAAACGAAGCAGTATCTCCTATTTATTTTCAGTGAGGAAGATTAAAATTAGTAAACAACTTTTATGGAACAGTTTTACTCAAATAGGCTTATTCCTAATCTTAGCTTTAGGCTGGTACAGTCGAGTTCATAAATATGTGTACACTTTAGTACCTTGTCTATTCATGTTTAGACTGCCATATTATTATATGAATTGTCACAGCGATTATAGTGACAAGGTACTAAAGTGTACACATATTTTATGATTCAGATTGGACTAAAAACTATCAATATACGAGGGCTGCTACTTAGGTAACCGGAATCCAGGATTCCAACATTTTTAAACGCTATATCTGACCTCCATGGTAAAATTTGAACTTTTTTTAATACCGGCCGCTATATATTTTTTTTCTTATGTACGCTAGTCTTTTGTTTTTGGCGGGTTTAAATTTTAATCTCGCTGCAAGAATGGAACTCACTCGTGAAAATATTCGTGCTATGATTTATTACGATTTTCGGCGTGGTTTAACGCAACAACAGTGCATAGATCAACTAACTTCGACTTTTGGTGATGAAGCTCCATCCAAAACTACTGTGTATCACTGGTTTAGTGAGTTCAATCGTGGACGTAGTATGCTCAGGGACGAAGTTAAGGATGGTCGCCCGAAATCGGTCGTTGTACCACAAAATATTGAAGCTGTGCGAAAACTTATAATGCATGACCGTCATGTTACGTATCGCGAGATAGAGGCGACTATAGGCATATGTATGACGAGCATTAATAAGATATTACATGAACACTTAGCTGTGAAAAAAATTTGTTCGCGTTGGATTCCGCACAACTTAACTAAGGATCAAAAAGAGGCTCGCGTCGAATGGTGCAAGGAAATGTTGAAAAAATATAACCGTGGTGACTCAAAAGCTGTTTATAATATCTACACAGGTGACGAATCCTGGATCTATGCGTATGATCCCGAAACTAAACAACAATCAACGGTGTGGGTGTTTCAAAATGAGCCGAACCCTACGAAAGTAACTCGTGCAAAAAGCACCTTGAAGCAAATGGTGGCCTGCTTTTTTGGTATTAATGGCCATGTGGCTACAGTGCCCCTAGAGAATCGTAAAACGGTTAATTCGGAGTGGTACACGACCATTTGTTTGCCGGAAGTATTTGAAAAAATACGGAAAAACAAACAGCGACGGAGAATCATTCTGCACCATGATAACGCCAGCTGTCATACATCACGTGAAACGACTCGATTTTTGGAAGGTCAAAATATAGAATTAACGGGTCATCCACCTTACAGCCCTGATTTGGCACCCAATGATTTCTATTTATTTCCAAATGTAAAGAATAAATTACGTGGTCAACGATTTTCGACCCGTGAAGATGCCGTCGACGCGTTCAGACAGCACGTTTTGGAGATACCTCAGTCAGAGTGGAAAAAGTGCTTTATAAATTGGTTTCAACGTATGCAAAAGTGCATCGATTATCACGGAGAATACTTCGAAAAACAATAAAACCATATTTAGCCATGTACGTTTGTTTATTTTTTCTATTCCGGTTACATAAGTAGCAGCCCTCGTACCTTGAAACATTGAAAAAAAAAAGTTACGTTTATTTAAACATAGAAGCAGTTTTAAAATAAACAAGCGGGTAACGATAAACATTATAATAAAGGTTTCCTAGTTTAACGACAAAGCTCTTAATCACACCATGTTAACAGCAAAATGTCACCAACAACTTATATTTTTTAATATTCCCAGTAACATTTAATAAGCGCCGGCTAAACGTTATTTATATGACCGCAGAGACAGGGGCCGGGAAATTAAATCGTAAATATTAAAAAATAATTAAATGCGACGTTACCGTTTACTCACGACGTTCCTAGCGTTTGTTTGGTCATGCGACGTTATTACAAGAGGAAATAGTTGGAATATGTTTGTTACAATGGTTTACTTTTACGATTTAAATATGTTAATTTAAGTAGAATAATTATTAGCGGTTGCAAAATGGCCTTTGTAACTTGTTTGTTTAATTATTTTTGTGTTCAAATAATTTAAAGAATAATAACAATAATAATAAAAATAATTTGACGACGCGCTGTTAAGTTCCAGTTGGTATTGACCCTACGAAGAAGTGCCTACGAAGCTAGCGGTCCTGGGTTCAAATTCCGGTAAGGGCAGATATTTGTGTGATGAGCGCGGATATTTTGTTTCTGAGTCATGGATGTTTTGTATGTATTTAGGTATCTACTTCTCTATGTAAGTATTTATACGGTTTTCTAGTATCCATGGTACAAGCCTAGGGTTTCATTTGAGACTAGGTTAATTGGTGTGACATTTTCCTCTGACACATTGTTTTATTATTTATTACAAGAAGAATCTTGACGTTGTGACTGTCGATAAGTCGTAGATTATTCTTATCACCAACCAGAGAAGATCGTTATTAGTTGTGACGAAACATTGTTTTACAATGAAACGTTTTTTCGTAGCCATCAATTAACCGGAAACATTAACAACTTCGATTTTACTGCGTCACCATAAAAATACTTTTAAAACGTCCGCCAGTGTACCAATACGTATAAATTCCCGTTTAGCACCAGCAGTGTAACGTACGGTGTATAAAATCGCGTCTCGCCAGTGCACTGAATTACTCGTCCCGCGGGAGAGCGACTTTGTTGACGGTTTCAAATAGATTCCATTTTTGAAAAATAACCGTTGAATCTTTTGCGGTTCGATTGCAACGTATGGTTTTTTTTTTTTTTGGTCTGTACTGTAGGATCTTTTAGTATTTTGTGCCAGTTACTAGTGGCAATAAAACCGGGCCTATCCGTACAGTCAACAGCATAAAAAAGTGATCATTTATGTACCTGGTCACTTTAACGTTATGTTTGAAAATGTTATACAATATTGTGAAACGATTGAAAGCGACAAGGTACATAAATGATCACTAATTTATGCTGTTGACTGTACCAAGTATTTAGCTTCAGGTAAATTGTATTAAGTTTTGATCTGACAAGAACTAGCGGTACAAGCCACATTTCTTGTTAGTTTTTTGTGCGTCACAGTATTAGAACCCTTATTTTTAAAACCATATTGCTTTTTTGCTTTAACTGGGGCTCTCTATACTGGTTTTGTTAGCCACAAACGCATGTGCCTTAATTTTTTAAGCTACCTAAGTCATCTGGAGATGTAATGGTCTTATATGGTGTATAAAGCAAGATAAAAACAAAATTGTGCAAAATAATTAAAATAGAAGTACTGTTAATTGGATAAGAGATACAGTTTTATTGATTGCCATTATGATGACGATATGCCATGGTGGATAATGGGTAACAAAAAAAGTATATAATATGATTTTGTTATTGATATTTTATTTACTTTACTTAAAGCGTGAGTTGCGGAATTATTGATGACACTATAAGTACAAAAATGGTAATAAAACATGTTAGCAAGACTAAGTATTTAAAGTAGATATTAAAGTTTTTAAAACATTAATCGGAATACAATTTTAATTATTCCGTTTATTCAATTAGAAACAGTGAGCATGCAATGCACTAATGTCTTCGCTATACCTCTGATGCATTATTACACCTTGGTTCCACATCAATCAACTGGCAAACCAGACTATCACAACCTTCATACCTTGTATCAAAGTTCAAAATCAACCAGCACCTTCAACTCAACCAGCTACTGCATAAGAGAGTAGAGACTGCTCGATCCCACAGTCAAACTGTGCAAACGGTTTTGTGGGACATATGTTCCTATATGTGATGTAATTTCAACTTATTTTCATAATAAATAAATAAAATAATAATATTCAACTGTCGGTTTCAACTTTAGGGTTGAAAATCGATTTGAAACATTTACATTATCGAATCTCTGGGAATATTGAACCAGGAATTGTAACTTTAAGTGCTAGGGATGAAGGTGGTTGTTGCTTGTATCCCATGATATTGGTAGATCAGTTAGCATACCCCGCATGCCTTGCTTGGCCTTTGGATATTGCCGACCGGAATGCTCCGACACTAGTAAACGTCTCGAGTTTTGATTGCAGTCGATTATTGGATAGGTCGATCGTTACTGTTATTGGGTGGGTTTAAATGCTTTGTTACTATAATTGATGTTACACGAATGATTTAGAACTTATCAAATGAATGGATGGCGTTATGGTTTTTAAAAATACATACATTTACATTCTACAAACCTGTCACTAATACACTGGTAAACATCTGAGCGTGTTTGTGCAAAATGTGGTACTAGAATTTACAACAAGTTTTTAAAGTTGTTGGTAATTCTGTAGCTCTGCGTAGGTACCTCACTCTGGGTGTGAAGGTGTGAATTTATGGTGACATTGTATAAAAGTTAATAACGAGAAGTCCAAAAAACTTTTATGTTTAACCAAGCATTGGTATTTTAGAAGTTTTGCATTAGTTTTCATTTGTCAAATGTAACTTGTACAGCCTATATAGATTCTATTTAAAATGTATATCGAAGTTAATAGGTTATTGTAATGTTTTGTGTTGTTTTTGTAATACTAAACGTTGAAAATTGTTAGTGTTTCTAATTATAATAAAAAGTATAACATGCTGAAAAATACCCTTTAAATACTTGGGTCATAAGTAGTAAATACGTAGTAAAAAATATATATATACCAGATAGTATTATACACCATAATTACACCCTCAAGCAACGATAAACATCTCATCCCGTTAGTACCCTCACGCGACAACAGATGGCGCGCATCAATTACACCTAATGACATTAAACTGTGTTATGACCGATCCAGATTGCCCGCGCCTCCTCTGCCACAGTATAAATTAATACTCAATAAGCTCCCACTGACAACCGTGTATACTGCAGCTTTAGTAGCAAATCAAAATTAATCTGTGCTAATGTCATGCGGTTATGGAGTAGGTGAGGCATATGTGGATAATGTGGTATAATTAATTGTTTATTTCCATAATATTATTGAAGCGTACAATACTGGTGCTTAATTTTTGGTGTCACGCGAGCGTATTGAAATTGCATGCAGAAATCATTAGTTAACATGATTGGAAATGTGTACTGCCGATTGTTTGTTCTTTTTTGTCTAATCTGAAAACGTAAAGGTAGGGTACAGAATTGATGTGTTTTTTCTCCACTTTGTTAAAAAGAGTGTAGGTATTGTTTGTGCTTTTCATTAATTAATTATGGCATAGTAACGCAGTCCAGTTTCAAAAAGTTTTGCAACAACAGTAAATAATGGTCCAACTCATTGGTGTAAATAACGGTGTTTTGTATGCAGTGTGAATAATTAAAATAAAAATGAAAAATCTTTTTTTTATACTCATACAAAAATTATAAATTATGAGATGAGTGATAATTTTCAAACAAACGAAGCCATACTAAAAAAAGATTAGCTGGAAGAAATCCCTTAAAGGGATAAGTTCGCCTTTGTACATTCTAATTCTGTAAACTTTGTATTTGATTTTCTGTTTTTTGTACAATAGTTTACATACATAAATACATGCATACTACTATCATTATTAAATTTTACTATGCATAATCAAATAAAGTATATGATACTCATTTGACCAAGAAAAATAAAACACCATACACAGAAAAACTTTATTTAAATTCTCCTGCGTCTTGACAAAAAGTAGTTCCGACGAAGAACGCAGACACTTTGTACCGTGGGGGGGGGGGGGGGGCTGCAAACATCCCGCCACAGTCGCGGCGCTTGGATTATCTGCAAAATATTTTCAATATCCGCAACTTATTTGTACCGGAGAAAGAAACAGAAGGTTGATTTGAGAACTTCCTACCAGGCTATGGGCATTGGGTACCAATGAATTTCAAATTGTTAAAAAAAAAACACGCTCACGCCTTTATTCCCAGAGTGGGGTAGGCCGAGCTACAGAATTACCAACCACTCCAAAAACCTGTTGACAACTCTGTAAAGACATTTTGCTCAATCGGGCTAAAAAGAAAAAAAAACTTAGGTATTAAACAATAAATGATTAACAGAAAGAAAAAAAAGAAGTGTTGTCTGCCTACCCCTCTGGGAAACAGGCGTAATTTAATGTATGTAATGTATGTAATTAATTGAACCGTTTGTTGTCTACCGTATAAGAATTTCATGTTTTTGTCTGAATTTGTATTGTATTTAAATCATTGTTAATAACCCTTAAACCAAAAGTAAGTTTTTAATTTGATGAGTACCATCGTTTGTAGTTGGGTATATAATTGTTATAATTAGGGTTAGTATCTAAAATAAACGCTATTTATGTAATACTGTATTGTGCGTTTAAAAGGATATTAGCAATTTTTACGCTTAAGACTGCGCCGAGCGTACGCCGGATGTACAGTGGCGCCCTCCTTACTATTATTGTGTTTTATAATATAATAAATATAATAAACGGCTAGGCTCAATTTGCTCATTAAATTTAAAGTCATGTTGTACAAGAGAAAAAGTAATGAATTGAGATAATTAAGCAGTGTACTACTTAAATGTTTCATTAAATCACATTTTTGCATCCATAAAAACCATAATTGCCTTTGACATATTGAGATTGGACTCCTTTCCTACTGTATTTTCATTCACTGTGGAGTGAACGTCTTGTAAGGAAACTCAGGCAATATGCGTTCGATGCAATGTTTTTGTTCTGCATTGGAATGAGGATCAGACGCAAATGGCAGAGTTACTCTCGGAGTTAGTATAAGTCCGTTTTAAATTCTAACGTTCGTTATTTTATGTATGAACATTGTTATTCGTTTTTGTTCTCTTTTTAAAACATTGTCCTCATTTAGTTAAAATGTATATTTTTACAATTTTGATTTAAAAAAAAATAGGACCACATACAATAAAAAAAGACTTTTTGCATTATAATTGAAAATATCAAAATTGTAATTGTAATGCTTACAAGCTTATTTCGACAAAGATACTCAAACAAAGGTAACTTACTTTTGCTGTATGTGGCGTTAAGTGGCTAGCTATTTTAAAACGCAATAAAATTAAGAACAGTGGGTTATTATAACCTATCTGTGCCATTAATTTTAAGCTGAAACAAAAAGGACAGAGTTATGTAACTGCTATAGCTCCGTCTTTTACACTCACCGTAAAATGAACTGCATAGCTATGTCATAATAACCCTCCTGGGGTTTTATTATTACCAGTGGGCGGCTGACGGATGCAAAATAGGGACGTAAACAGAACATGGATAAGACTTTTATTAAATTTCGAGAATTATTTATGAATACAAAATTATGCAGTTTTTGTCTTTATCATACATTATTAGTAAATCAAGTGCAAGAAGTCACTAAAGGCATAAAATCACTAAGTACAGGTACAGTCAGCTGCAAAATTGCATGAACACCTTAACGTCGATAATCCTATGAGCACTCGATTTCAAGTTCGCAACAAATAAACTAGATGGCGCAGTTTACTGACCTAGTTCAATTGCTTATTACTGCAATTTCTTAACTACACAGCACTAGAATCGATATTTCGTCTTGTCAACCATATGAGATGGTGGCACAGTTTATAAGCTTCATGCGTAGGTGTGCTCAATGGATGGGAGTTCGAATCTCGTTAGTGGCAAGCATATTTTTGTTTTTTTTTTTAAATATTATTTGCTTACGTTTACAATGATGGAACATAATAAATGCATTATTTAAAGCAGGAAAAATTCGTCATTCTTAAAAATGATACTACTTTTGTGGTTTAAAATCATTTACTTCTTATAAAATATTTGAGTATAATCAGTTTATCTCAATTTGACTAATTATTTACAACATTATAACAATTTTCCATCTAACTATTGAGGTCTTAGCTTAAGTATTCATTTCCGACATCGGAAAGATGATTGAAGCTTTCCCACAATAACTAGTAATAACAAATATAATTCAAAAAAATAGGGACCGGGTTAACGTAAAGTGCGCGGTTGTTTTATACTGTAAACATTTTTTTTTAATGAATTGAACTCTGCGATTGGAGCTGCGTGCGTATGACCCAAAAACAAAGCGTAGTAATTGCTTCGATGTATTGAATTAAAATAGGGAACGTCAACGCAAATGCGTTAAACACCTGCACCTGCGCTGCGCATAAAACAACCGCGTGCCTAAAGGTTAAACGCATTGTAATAGCTGTCTTTTACAGTTTTGATCATGATCAGTCATCAATAAATTAAAAGTTCTGCTAGCTCCATGAAATAAACCAAACACATTTATTAAACCAAACACACACCAAAAAAGTTAACAAAGAAATAAAGTTGACAATTTAAAATAAAAACAAATTAACTCGGGCGTGTGACAAAGGGGGCAATAAAGTATTTCGTTAAAATATATGATTAAATATCATAACATAGCTCAGAAACTTAAAAACGGCAAAATAAACATTCATTTCGTTTATTATTATTAATGTTTTACGCAGTGATGGATGATGATGATGATGACGTGATACGCTAATCAAAACCCGGTCTCCACTAAATATATCACACAAAATATATATATAAGTGTAATTATTTGCTTAAACTTAATATCTAGTGTAGCCCCACCTTGTTCGATCACAGCTTGCAAACGGGAGCGCATTGAGCCGACGAGATTTCTACACAGATCTGACCCGCGAATACTGTCCCATATTTTTAAACAATGAGCCTCTAAAGTTTCTGGTGTTCGCTCATTCTGTTTATCCCATCGTTGGACGATAACGCCCCACAAATTTTCAATGGGATTTAAATCCGGCGATCTAGCAGGCCAAGGAATAACTTTAATGTTATTTTCGTGCTGGCTAAACCACTCCCGCACAATACGCGAACGGTGTATCGGACAATTATCTTGCACGAAAGATATAATTGGCAACTGCTCTTCAGGATACACATTCCGAACAGTGGGCAACATGGTCTCCTCCAGCACTTCCACATAGTTCGCACTATTGGCTCGACTGGGTAGCCTCACTAGTTCTCCCGGGTCAGCTCCACTCATCCACCCCCACATGTTCACGCTGATGCGACCAGGCTCCATGTTGGGCACTACGTGGCCGCTATTCCACCGCGTATTATTGCGACGCCACAGACTTAGACGTCCATGTTGACTCGATTTAAACGTTTTTTCATCAGTAAAGATGACATTAGACCAATCTAAATCCAAAAGCTCCAAAGCAAACTCTAACCTTGCTCTTTTGTGATTATCTGTCAGCGATGGTTTGACTGCGTGTCTACGATAATGCAGACCCTCACTGTGAAGAGCTCGACGGACGGTGTCCACGCTTGTGTCAAATAAACTGGCGTAGTGGTTAGTCGGTATAAAACCATTCTCCTCGTAATCCACCACCATGGCTAGACGCTGCGGCGCGTCTATAAGCCGTGGTCTGCCTGTTCTTTGACGGTGTAGCAAAGATCCTTCTTCTTCAAATCGGCGTACCCAAAGAACCACGGTTTTCCGCTATAACAAAAAAAAGAATAGTTAACCTATGAATATTAAGTTTTGTTTGAACAAAACACATCAAAAATACTTACGTTTACTCCTGTCTCTCTGGCTATATCTGATAAATTCTTGCCTTCGTTATGCAAGGCAATTATTTGCGATCTTGTAACTGAATCAATATTACAACGTGAACTCATTTTGATTAAATACTTAATAACGCAATTAAAAACTCAGTAACCGTACGAGGAACAGTGAACAAAGGATTGTGCATAAGTTAAATGTAAAAACGAAACCGGTATTTATAAATTTTCATTCTACCCTCTTCTGATACTAACGTATTTCTTAGAAAGTAAGCAGAGCCGACTATAAACATAAACTGATAATATATTTTGACAGGTTATCAAAACGTTCGATGGTCGAACGGCATTTGGCATTGCCTATGATACAAGAGGTTCATAGTTCGATTCCGCTCGGGTAAAATGGATTTTGAATGTGTTTTTTAATAATCTAATCAATAATCCGAGTTTGGAAGTGTGGACTAAGAATAATAAAGTTGACAACTATGCAACTGCTTGGTTCTTGTGGAAAAAAATATTTTTCATATTATAAGGTAATGCAGCGCCATCTAGTGAGATCTGACTGAACCAGTAAGATTTACTAATAGCTGCTAACGCCCCACAAGCAGACAGATGGCGTCGACATTCACCTGCATAGCATATTAATTCTCAATTGTCCATGCACTTTTAGAGCCTACTGTACAAGCACAGGCGGATTCGCCGCGACTTACTCTTTCTAACGCACGGATTCATTTTTTTTTACATTGAATAATTTCGAAGTTACAGCCATGACATTAAGTCATTAACTTAACTTTTTGCCTTATTGATTTGATGAAAATTGGTTTTAGACCATTACTAACTTTAAACAAAACAAATTTGTTATTTTTTACCTTTTTATTTTGTTTAAATATTCACTTTTGTTACTTATCAACTTTAAAAAATAAAACAATATGAATAAAGCTATGAAAGTATTTGAGGTAGAATTCATTATATGCATATATTTACTTTTAGCAAACCGTAAAACGAAAATAAAAGTTATTATCATGCTTTAATGATTTTTAACAAAATGAGCATGGATGCACATTACCACTTTTACTTTAGTATAAAATAACTAAAGCACTTTATAAAGTTTAAAAAAACTAGGAGACAGCATTCATGGCAATCAGAATGATTTTTTAAAGTAATTAATGATATTTATCGATTTTTGTTATGTCCAAAGGCATGTAATTCACGTGATTAAATTATGGTTAGTGACTTTTGGCAAATAACTTGTATGAATTTGAACACCTTTAGTGAAATATTCTTGCACAACAGTTCATATTTCAACTCATTTATACCTACGAGTACGTCTTGCTCTCGCGGTAACGGGGGTTCGGCCACCGCGATCGAAGTCATACCGTTGCGGCTGCGACCGGGGATGGACGTTACGCGAGAAGTTAGTGATTTCTTACAAAATGAAGCGAAATGGTATTAAATTTAAGGCAGGACGAGGATCTTTGATGTTAGAAAAGATTCTAAATAAGGAGAATGAAGATCACAGCGTAACTACCTTTGTCATTTATTTATAATAAGATACGTGCAAATTGTATTGAATGTACGAACTTTATACAGAGGAATGCAAAAAAGCGTCTCGGACTTCTGTTACTATAAACGTGTACAGAAATGTATTTGGAACTGAATATAATTTGGATTTTCACAAACCAAAAAAAAGACCAATGTCTAACATGTCATAAGTATAACAGTATCAAAAATACAAACGGACCCGATCTTGAATCTTGGAAACAAAAATATGACTTACACATTTCACTAACAGAACAAAGTCGAGAAGCCAAAGAACTGGACAAAATTCGTGCTAATGAAGATGAAAGCTTTAATTCAATAACCTTAGATTTACAAAAGGTACTTCATATCCCAAATGGAACTGTTTCTATTCTTTATTACCTACGCAAATTGAATGTGTACAATGCTACCATTTATAAAGCTCGCACTCCCAATGACGGCTTTTGTTACCTCTGGTCTGAGCTGGATGGCAAAAAAGGAAGCGATGAGGTGGGTACGGCTTTGTATCTATGGATAAAACGTCTCCCATCTACTGTAAAAGAGATTTCCATATTCACTGACACCTGTGGAGGCCAAAATCGTAATCAATTCCTTTTAAGCCTGCAGTTGTATTTAGTTCAGACAACTCACTCTAATAGAACATAAATATTTAGAGTCTGGTCATACACATATGGAGGTAGATAGCATGCACAGTGCGATTGAGAACCAATTGCGTTTAATGCCAGTGTACTCAATTATAGACTTCTGTAATGTTATTCGATTAGCAAGATCAAACAGAAAAAAATAAGAAAAATGAAACCCTCAAAAATTCGTACGAATTGATAGTTATGAATCACACAGATATTTTGAACCTAAACGACTTGAGAGATAACTTGATGCAGAATCGATTGATTGACGTCAATGGAGAAAAACTGCGATGGCTTAAAGTGAAATCTTTTCGACTAGAGAAAAAAAGGCCGAATGTTGTTTTATACAGATACGATTTCAAATCTGAGTATAAAGAATTTCACGTATTAAAAAGTAATGGCTATGGCCCCAATCAAACAACTGCGAAAACTTAAGCTTGAAAAACCCATACAGGGTTTCAATTATAACACTTACATTTTGAGAAAAGCTTACAACCAAAAACTGCAATTCACTCTAGCTAAAAAAGGACTTACTAAAAATGTGCAATGAAAAAATTATACCCGCGGAACTTCACCACTGGTACCAGAACTTGCCAGCCAAAGAAAGTCGTGATTATGTACCTAAAGAAATGTCTTCAAACTCAGAAGACGAAGAGTAAAAAAGATGGATGACTGGGTTTTTTAACTCTTTTTCGTACTTATACTATTAGTTCAAAATCAAAGGCTGATCTTTTTATTTTAATACTTTTAGAAGTTTTTACAGTAACAGTAAGTAAGTAGTGCGTGCTGTGAGTGTCTGGGATTATAATATAATATTAAGTTCCTCTATAAAATAAAAACATTTTTTAGTTATTTTAGTTTGGAGTTACAAATAATAACGCCATTTTGAGAATTTTATGTTATTGTTGTGGTTTTGTTGAGTTTATATCTTTGAAGTAGAGTTTTTAAAACTGTTTATGCGTTGTTGATTAGTAAATAATGTTCATAAAGTTTCTAAGGTAATAATTAAGACTGATGAAATCAAATTTCTCGTTTAAAACTGTGTTTCTCGATTTAATTGTGATTAAAATAAAAAATAACTAATTGTAAGTTCCCTTAAAGCGAGAAAGACAAAAAGTCACTAACTACATATTTAGGCTTTTAAAAAAGTTATTTGGAATTATTGTACAAAGTTTTTAATTGGTTTTGATCCTAAATATATTTAGCTAACCACTTGTGTTTAATTTTTAAATCTAGACCCGAACCTACAACAATAATGTTAATTTGACTAAGTCAAAACTTTGGGCCCGTTTTTCTCGGACTTGACTTTTTGTGGTTTAATGACTTCTTGCACTAAGCCGACGAAATACATAATAAGCTATCCTATATTGTACGTAAGTAGATTGTCTTCTAAGAAGATACTGGCCACTTATTATTTTATCACCTCTTGAGACTGATGTGATGAGCGTTTAAATTTATTACTTCTTAGACTTGTCAATTAAATTTGCTTAGTTTACAATATTCATATTTAAGATGGCAAAAGAAACCACTATTCGTAAGTGGATAATTGATAAACCTGATCTTTTTATTTTTTTTCGTTCTTTTTATTAAACCCCTTGCAGTCATATCCATTACGTATAACGTTCGACATTATTTTGACGTAATTTGCATCCATCAGCCGCCCATTGATTATTACTAAGCTATGTTATTCATTTAACGGTAAGCGTAAATAAAGAACAGACCTATAGCAGCTATATAGTAAAGTTCTGTCCTTATTTCTCAGCGTAAATTGACCTGCATTGCTATGTCAAAATAACCTTCCAGATTTAAAACCTCCTCGACAATTTTTATAACACCCCTCTTCTTGCGCCAGGGGTTAAAAATCACAAAGAGTAATTTTTGTTCCTATTCGCGGGTACCAGGAGCGCATAGAACGCGAGCGTCTAAACAATGTCTTAACGCAATTTGTAGGGGCCCATCAGTTGCGGTCGGCCCGCGCGCTGGCGGAGATTACGTTCGTCAATTTTGAACCCGTTATGGTCTAGTGGTGCAATCTTAGTTTGTGGGTTCTAGTTCGGCTGAAGCTATTGTTAGTGGCACATACCATTGTACGGTTCCCCTATGGAATTCCTAATCTTCATTTGTTCTAATGCATCGTTTGTCCGAATTTTCGTTGTTAGTTGTTAGGGTTTCTAAGGGTTACCCTATTGTACCAATTGCCTAGGTGAGTTTAGAGGTTTAGGGTATTTTCAATGTGGAGTGCTTGCACAGCAATAAATTCTCGAATTTATTTATATTTCGAGACCACAGCTGACAATTATAAAAGTTTGACGTCTGTCTGTGTCTATGACGTTGTTGCTCCCAAAATTGATCCATTTATACATTTATGTATTCTTGAAAACCAGATATTTGAATGGTTTTTAAGGCATAGTTCTAAATTGGGTCTAGGTACAGTCAACAAAATGGATTCCTAGACCATTTTGGACTATGTCACAGTGACGTAACCAATCAAAATGTAAGATACTAGTTACGATTTTATTTAGTGTCACTTTGACATAGTCCAAAGTAGTCTAGGAATCCATTTTATTGACTGTACATCTGACCGCAATAAAACCGGGGGTTTGGGATCTAATTTTGGTTATGTCTTAGATTAGATTATAAGTAACTTCGCTTCGGTTTATAATATTTGAGTTTTCTATAGCAAACGTACATCAAACAAAATTTATTATACATAAAAACCTTCCTCTTGAATCACTCTATCTACTAAAAAAAACCGCATCAAAATCCGGTGCGTAGTTTTAAAGATCTAAGCATACATAGGGACAGACAGCGGGAAGCGACTTTGTTTTATACTATGTATGATATCCACCTATTCGTATGTTTGTGTATTATTGACCAAACGTTCATGACACTCGTAAGTTCTAACATGAGCAGGATCGGTCGATAATGCAGTTTCCAAGGTTATTCAAGGCAAAAACGAATATATTTTTACACTTGGCAATATTTAATCCGTAATATTTAAACGTAAATAATTCAAAATTTTCATAGTCTATATTTAAAACTTGCTTTTCTAACATCTTTTTTAACTAAAATATCTACAAACTAAAATGAATAACCCCGTAAACTGCCGGGTCAGCTACGGCCGGCGAATCTACGGAACTATTCGCAATACATTGTTAAAGGGTAGGATAATTAATTTGCTTGTTTAACAAACTAGTTTTCACGCGTCTATTCGCCGGGTTATTTTCCCTCTGCGGCGTAACAAGATTTGGGAAGGTTGCGCGGGTTGGTTTGATGAATAAGGTTTATTATGGTTTTAATTAATCAGGGTTGGTTTGGGGGTTTTTAACGCATTTTAATAGACTGCCAAAAAACTGGGTAAAAACAATTTTATTGTGTTATAATTTCAACAATCTTTAACCAAATAAGCTATAATAAAAATAAAAAATGGGAAAACTTTCGTACCTGACTGTATGTAAGTATGTATGTTTGCATCAATATAAATAATGTAGGTATAGTCGAAGTCATAAATATGTTTACACTTTAGTACCTTGCCACTTTAATCGCTATGACAATTTCAAATGGCAGTTTAAACATGACGCTAAATAGACAAGGTACTAAAGAATATATGTGTATGTGTATGTCTGTATTCTTAATTTTTTTAACACATTTATGGCGTTGACGTTGGACAACGCCGAAGGATAGACAATTCACAAAATTTCAGTAAATAACAATAGTACATACAACAGAGAAACAGGAAGAAAATAAAATATCTACTTTAGTTTTTTTGTGTTTTGCTTTATCTAGATCAATCTAATAAGTCCCTACACGATGAGTCAGCGTAAAAAGATAATCCTATCGCCACCTTCCGAGTCCATCATCAGAGCAGCTCTTTGATACCATAATATTGCATTGTCATAGGGTTTTTACATATAAGTGTCCAAATTTAATTCCATGAAATTTACGAGAACTGGTTCAAAATTGATTTGCAATTTTAGACGTGCAATTTACAAATATACAAACAAACAATGCAAGTTATATAAAAGGTTGTAACAAAATACATACACATACATACATAAACTCACGCCTTTATTCCCAGATTATTTGTAACAAAATAAGGGTGTTATAATTTTGACGTATATTAGGATTGTGTATTCTATGTTGGTTAATATGTCTGTGGGTTTGAAGTTCCCAAACAGATAGACAATATGCTGAACGCAAACGATTATGGTTTATAAACGATTTTCAAAACTGTCATAGTGAATGAATGTCATAACCGCTCGATGCGCTCGTCAGGCCACTGTCATCTCCGGTTCCCGCTTGACGAATAAATGAACTTGCAGATTGGTTCATACAAATATACACATACTAACTTCATGCCTTAATCCCAAATCACTTTGTGAGGTTAGGTGGGGTTAATCTTGTATTTTGTGTCGTTCCATAGTCTCTGCCTATCCATTGGGAGACAGGTGTGAAGCTATGTATGTAAGGTTAGGTGGGGTTTTTGCATCTGAGGGGCTGTAGTATATACTCATATACTCATATACTCATTTATTCATAATATTATTAGAATATTACATGTCACGTTATATTAATTACAATAATTACATTTAAAGTTAAGGTACAAAATTAATTTATTTATCCGGTACAATATTACAATGTCTTGCTGGTAAATTTACTGAAGAATTCTTTAATGTCGTAAAATGCATTATTAATTAGTAACTATTAGTATTAGTATTAGTAACTTTTAATACTAATTTTAAAAGTGAAACACGTCTTACTGTCAAAAATACAATAGCCCCTCAGACGCGATAGCCCCGCCTGACCTTATACTCGTAATGTGTATGTGTATGTCTGTATTCTTATTTTTTTTTATACATTATTAACAACAAAAAACCTATATTTCTGAGGAATACTAATTTAAATTATAATAATATAAAGTACTGAGCATTAGTCATGAACCTTAAAAACGTAAACATAAGTCTAAAAGTAAAAAATCGCAACATAGACTTTATTTACCCGCGTTAGTGTTCACATTCCATCGTTATCGTTATCCAGATAGTGTTTTTTTAATTTTAAGTGTTCGCATGCAGACGTATTTCAGACTTAAGAACCGAAGCTTTAATGAAAAACAAAATTAAAATTTTAATAAACCGCGGTAGAAAATTCACTAAACGAGTTTTACTTCAGCATCTGTTTAATAATTTTAATTTACTATGCCCGCTTGAAATTGGTCTTTGCAGGATTTACAAATGTTGAATATTCATAGTTTTAAACTTAAGAAATTCAAAAATCTATACTGTTATTTAGATCGGTTTGAAGAAAGGACACACTGACGATCCAACGTACCTATAACTCCGCATGAATAAATAGTTAAATTTAGTTTATTTTATTTATTCATCAATGTAATGTTACAATATTAATTGCATTACATGTCAAAAAATACGAAATTACATCGAGATCGTCAAACATAAATACTAATAGAAATAGAAGGCAGAATAGAATAGTACCACTCCATACCTTCCTGTGGAAGTCGTAAGAGACGACTAAGGGATTAAAGGCTTGTAGTATTTTTAGGCGATGGGCTTGCAACCTGTCACTAATATACACATGATTTACATCTTAGCCTGTTTGTGCAAAATGTGGTTACAGAATTATCAACTGGCTGTTAAAGTTGTTGGTAATTCTCTAGCTCTGCCTACCCCACTCTGGGATGAAGGCGTGACGGTATGTATGTATGTATGCAATTACGCATCTAATAAATGGTCACTCGTCCGATGTCAATATAAAGTACAAGAATTAATAAAGTCAACACAATAATAAAATCAATTTATATTTCCAGTTCCATATATTCCACGGAGTATAATGGATTATCCAATAAAAGGTTTCTGATTTTTGATTTTAATAAAAATGTGACTAATAATACACTAGTAGCATAATAATCGCGAGTTTTACCCAACAATAGGGCCTAATTTGGATCGTGCTTTATAATTGTAAATAATATATCATAAACCTGAATTGATAAATTTCAAAATCGATTTTTGTAAGACTAGAATTGCGTTTAGCGTTCATTGATTTTATTAAGGTTTACGAGTGATAATAATAAATTTAGAATATATTATCCGAATTGGCTCCAATTTCTTAAAACTCTCATATAATGCTCGGTACTTTTGAACCTATTTTATAGGTAGTAAAAGTGGGTCTCTATTGACTGCCATAATTATTTTAGTCATAATGTGTTTTAAGTCATAATTTTCGCAAGTCATAATGCATTTTTCTCAGGACACAGTTATTTTTTCAGGATTTTTATAAAACTAACCTAACCTAACCTAACGAATCTACACGATAAACGTTTAATAAAAACTGTAACTTCACCCCGATAGAAGTTATGACAAAAAAAATTATGACTAACAATACATTAATATGACCAACGATATGTATGGCAGTCAAAGGGATCCGAGTAAAAGTATTTATTAGGTACTAATTAAATGCTTGTACCATCAAGGACTTTAAATATTGATCCACCATAGAACCTTGTCATAATTACAGTTTCTAGTAGCGAGATAGAAATTACATACATTATATAAGTTTTATTGGTCTTCTTCTTGTACACTTGTTTACTCGTTGCACAACCGTTGACTCATCTCAATCTCTCAAGGGTTAGCTGGAAGAGATCCTTTAAAGGGATAAGTTCGCCTTTGTACATATTTTTATATTAATTGTATTGCTATGGTTTTTCTTTTGTACAATAAAGTGTTTACATACATACATACATACATGAGAATTCATCGTTTCGTTTTATGCAACATGGTTCTATAGTAGTTAGTTTTTAACTTGGTCGCAAGTACATATAAGCAGTTGACAACACAATAATATCAAAAGCAATATAGTTTTACCGATTAGAATAGAGCCCCTTGAGTACGAACTATTTTTTTTCATCAAGTAATTGTTTCAACGTTAATATTAAAAGAAAAGTTTTAATATTCACATAGTAATAAAATAAATTGAGCGCCCAGTAACCAGTGCCTTGTGCGAGCCACGGCAAACTACGAGGTGCAGTACGTGACATCTCCCAGTCCGGAATCACGTACGGAGCGATGCATGCTTATGCAGTCAATAATACGCAGGCAGGTAAGGATCGGCCATTATACGAGTATACAGGGTGAGGTGAGATGATAGGGTTAGTTGTTTTTATGGTTTGAATAGTGGGTTGGTTTATGGTTAAAGGTTTTTTAAATGTCGTCAAGTGCGAGTAAGTTTTTTTTATAGTTTTGATAGAAAATGATAACGAGGTTTAAAAACTAAAAATGTAATTATTTAACGGACTGTAGTATTGTTAGGCGATGGGCTTAGAACCTGACACAAATATAGACGTGGTAAATATCTTAGCTTATTTGTGCAAATTTGTGATTTTAGTATTAACAACTAGTTGTCAGAGTTGTCGGTAAGTAGTTTTATAGCTCTGCCACTCTGGGATGAAGGCGTGACGGTATGTATGTATGAAACTACATATATAATAGCTACAACTAAAAGAATACTAAAAAATATAACTACACACTACACTGGTAAACATCTTCGCCTAAGTGTGCAAAATATGGTTGCAGAATTATCAAATAGTTTTTATAGTTGTTGTAAATTCTGTAGCTCTGCCTACCCCACTCTGGGAATAAAGGCGTGAGATTATGTATGTATGTATGTATGAAAAGAAACCTTAATATCAATTATAACAAAATTTGTTTAATGAATTAAGTGTGCGTTATTAAGTTAACATGTGAACAATTAACAGAGCATTGGCCTTACATAATTATTGCTGGTGTACTTACACTAAGTAACTTTAATTGTTAAGTTATAATGGAACCTTGAAAAAAAAAGCAGAAAGTCAATCATGATTTTTGTCATAATTTTTTCTTTTTTTCTCGAGTCGACGCTGTCAGTATTGTAGGATTTTATAGTAGTTTAATAATTAAAATGGCTGATCGTAACGCTGGACGCATTTTATAAAGCTTAGCAATTATCAAAGAGATGTTATTAACAGGAAGGACCAGTTTAAAAAGTTCTAATCACACCTAAAAACACATTTTATCGTTTGCTTTACTTTGTTTTCTAATAAATTGCTTTATAATCCTGTAAAATAACCCTAAAAACTTAGCCTGGCGTTCAAAATTTATCACTATCGAGCACTAACCATTTTCTTCCACTTACAAAATTAAACCCATCCGAGCGTGGCTGTAATGACGTCATAAATATGGCAATCTCCCGCGCAGCTCCGGCGCCGCTTTTATGTCAGACGTCCATATTGGCAGCTGTAAAAGGAAGGTTAGGTGTAATAGGTAATTATTAGAAACTAGCTTTTTCCTGTGGTTTTGTCTACGTAGAATACGTTCGGCGTTCCTCGTGTTATTAACTGGCTGGGTGTGGTTCGGACGTATTCTATTGTGTCTCAGAGGGCCCAGATAAGAAATAATTATTAGTTGTAGTTGTGTTGCTTAAAGGTTAACTGGAAGAAATCCCTTAAAGGGATAAGTTCGCCATTGTACATCCCTGTTATATTTTTGTCTATTTTATAATTGTTATCTCTTTTGTTTGTACAATAAAGTGTTTACATACATACATACATACAAGATGTACTACGCTACCTAGCGTTTCTCTTCGGTTCATTTTTAAACCAATCGCGTCACTGGTAGATGACGTGATACGAAAAGTCACGTGATGTGCCAGTGACGCGATTGGTTTAAAAACGAAAACTAAACGAATAGAAAAGATACCGTAATGCAACTTGTCTGGGCCCTCAGGGCTTTTAATATCTCCACTACAACAATTTCTTTATTATAAAACAAGTGAATAAAGAGATAGACTAAAATTATAACAAAACCCAAACGTAAACCAGTACAAAGAAATACCACTAGGAGTAACTGGACCCCAAAACTAACCGAAAGTAAAACTTGTACTTTGACGTAAAATTATGCTGCGATTTTTAGTTAAATAAAAACAAGAAAGAATATTTGACGTTCATTGATAGGTACAGTATGATATTTTTTAAATGTGATGTTATTATTTAAGAATTAATATCAAGAAACAATCTCACACAATTTGATCTAGTCACAAATTAAGCTTTAAACTAAGCGCTAAGACAATGACAAACAAACTAAAATACCTTCATAGAAAACATTAAAAACTCAGGAACATTTGCACGCTTCACATAAATATTTTCCCATAACGGAAATCGAATAAAACTTTAGCTTTCTAGGCAGGACCCCTAGGTGAAACGAGTCGTCAAATAAAAGATAATTAAGAAAATACATTTAAAGACACCACTATATAAAGATATAAAACTCAACTTGGGGGGTTATTATGACATAGCTATGCAGTTAAGTTTACGCTGAGAGAAAAAGATAGAGCTATAAAACTGCTTTAGCTCTGTCCTTTACAATCGACGTAAAACGAACTGGATAGTTATGTCATAATAACCCCCCTGAACTTAACACCACTAAAATTACCACAACGTTCCTCACAAAGGGTTTAAATTACTAACCCAGAACTGTATCAATTATAGGGCCTTGTTAAAAATTAACATAGCAACCAGTTAATCCAATTTGGGAGGCATTAAGTATTAACTACCCGCATAAATGTCAGGACCCTTGTAATCGCCCGCCGTTAGTGGGACCGCGGCTTTATTGTACGCGTATGTTCGGGTTGGGCGTCAGTGACAGCGGATTAAAAACTTCAAATATTAAAATAAAGCTTGTAATATAGGTAACTAGACAACGACTAACTTTCTTCGTATACAGAACGAAATACAAAAAAAAAATAAGATTCAGCAACGAATACTGGTCACAAATATGTGCTCTGTAGGAAATTAAACCCGAGACCTTTAATATCTTATCTAAATACATAAATATCACATAAAACTCACACAAATTAACTAAATCCCAAACTAAGCTCTACTATGGGTAATAAGTAGACAACGATATACATTCTTATATAGAGAAATACATACTTAAATATGTATAAAACATCCAAGAATCAGGGACAAATGAGTAGTGCAAGTGCACTCATCAAACAATTAACTGATCATATCGGGATTCGAATCTGGAACCGCTAGCTTTGTAGCTCACTAACAACTAGGCTGACTCAAGTTAATATAAGTTTATTAATAGCGGCGCATCTAATTAATATGCTTTGCCCCTCCTATACCTACTATGGAAAGTTTCTCTTGGACATTATTTTTTTGTTCAACTAAACTTTGCAATGATTTAATAAATTATCTAAGTAAATATAAAATTTGTAAATAATTAATCAATCATTCATATATAAATTAATGATTAATTAATAATTAATAAAATTAATTCACGCTGTATGTTGCCACACACTAGCCACGCCAGAAAGGACATGTAATACCACCCTTATTAGGGCAACTATTGATAAACGGATAACCGTATATAGCTTAACATACCCGGGCAAAGTTAACATATCCGGGTATTACCGACCCGGATGAACGGCCTGTCAAATAACTCTTTGTTTGATTAAAATCAAACAATCAATTTGTAAACACGAGTATGTATTGCGGAACAATAATTAATTTTAATGAATGTTTTATTATTAACTAGCTATCTGCGCCCGGAGACACCTGGGTATGTATTTTTTTCATAAACATTTTGTCCTGATTATTACCAACACAACAAAAAAAAACCGGTAGTGTAATTCTAAAGTTATGGCGTGACCAAAGATGAGATTACAGATTTTTTAGTAATGCAATATAAAACTTATTTAGGTTTTTAATTAAGTGCACTTAAATTTAAAGTATAAAACTCAATTGAAATATTTTATTCAGTCCAAATTTATATTCGTTAAAAAAAACCTTGTAAGTGATAAAATATAAACTAAGTTTAATCTGATAATAAGCTGTAGTGGAGATGGGCGGGACGGTTTACTAAAATGGTTTACCAAATCATCATTTATAAAACTATATCATTTTACGAACAATGCCAGCATTTTAGGAACAATGCCCACTGGTAGCGGTTTGTTAGATTAGTGTAGTTTTAAGTGATTTTGTAAGTTCTTTCGTTTGTTTGTTTTCTGATTAATTATCCTTACTTGATTTTACAATAACTTTAATCTCTTTTTACGAACTTTCATTTTGCAATAAAAAACTTCCCGCCGCATTATTTTACGATTTCATATGTTCACAAATCTAACCTAACCTTACTTATTCATGAAATCCATGTAACCTTTGTATTATGTCATGGTTTAAACATCAACACTTTTTTGCGAAATGAAAGTTTGTAAAATGATATACATACATACATACATACATTAAATCACGCCTGTTTCCCAGAGGGGTAGGCAGAGACCACTTCTTTCCACTTGCTACGATCTTGACAAATTTCTTTCGCTTCTTCCACATTCATACATCGAGTCATGCACGCACGTCGGATTCGGGTACTTAAGATTCGGCCCTTTTCCAGTATTTCACCGATTTGACTCGAAAAAGTACGCCTAGGGCGGCCCCTTCCGACCCGTCCACTCACTATCGATATGTATATCTCTTTCGTCAATCTTCTTTCATCCATCCTTTCCAAATGACCGAACCATCGAAGCATGCCCTTTTCAATCTTAGTCAATACATCTTCTTTTAAAATGATATAGTTTGTCAAAATGATTATTTGATGAAAAAAACGATGGCAGGTGGTCGAGGGCGCTGACAGAGTGGTTCAAATACAAATACAAAATGCTGAGATTAGGTCACAGGCCAGTGGGCAGACCATCAGCTCGTTGGTCTGATGACATCTGGCAGACAGTTGGGAAAGGACAGATGGCGTTAGTACGAAACCGGGCAAAATGGCGTGAAAATGAAGAGGCCTTTACCCTGCAGTGGGTGGATGTGGGTGGAAATAAGCTAAACAGTAATAAGTTTCTGACGAAAAAAACATTTCTGGGACCAGCTTTTGTTGCCGACTATACTTTCTTTTGCACAGTCGTCATCTACTTGTCAAGACGATTCCAACAAGCTTTAACACGACGGGCTTATCATGTGTAATTTAGAAATTCCGATGGCCACCCCGGGTATCCATCAACAGACTACCGCGATGGTACTATAATATTATTGTATTATCGTCAGAACTAAAGGCGTATGAAAATTTTCACCTACATCAGAGACCGGATAGTGGGTCAAATTTAACTTGCAAGATTTAACCCTTACATACATACATACATACATACATTGCAAGTTAAATAAAAGCTTGTAAAATTATCAAATGTATTTCTTTAAATTCAAAGTCCCATTCATCCGTACCAAATAGCACTTAAGCGAGTTTTATCATTTTTTTTATCATTACGAACCGTAACAATTCGAGGGCCTCATTAGGAAATCATTATAACACACTCCAATCGGTGAAAATGACGGCTCTTTGAAAATAAATTGCAAAAATAATTTTGAACGTAACACATTTTCTGTCATCGTATTATAATAATATCAATACATAATTTTATGCTTTAGTGTACATTATTTTTGATTGAACCAAATTTTGAAACTGTAGCCTGAATATTCACTGACATAAAGACGGATTCATATACAGTGTGATTTTATAAAAAAGAGGAAGTGTGATATATTGACTAAATTTTTAATAAAATTGTAGTATATTCATTAACGTTTTTGCCTGAATGATTAACACTTTTTACAAAATGGTGTTTCTTAATAGAAAAATAAATTTCTTGTTAGTAATTCTGTAACTCTGGCCACCACACTCTGGGCGTGAGCTTATGTATGTATGTATATTTTAATGAATGAATGAATTATACTGAATAACTGGCCAATTTTACAAACAATATATTCTCGACTAAAACAGATAAAAAAACGTCTCCATCGCGAAACGTCGATGTTCAAACACGAACCGTCAATATTTCGGCATACTGCAGCGTTCCAATATTAGTTCAAGTTAACGAGTTGCCCCACTACTCGCCCGGAATTCAATCTAAATGCAATCACTGTAAGGTTAAATTCCGCTTGGCCCGTTGACTAATTATTTTGTTTAAATATTTGCCAATTACCGTCGAGTAGGATTTGTTTAACGTCGCAAGCGCTAACCAAGTTACGTTGACACTTGAGTTGTATTAAGTTCTGTGGAAACTAGGGAGGTTTATTAGTTGGTTGAGCAGTGGGGTGAGATTTTGCAGGAATTGTAGATAAAAATATACTTTTGTTTGATTCAGCTGCATTTGGGTGTAATAGAGCGTAGATAGAAAGTTAACGAACTGATGTTTTCGCTGGGTGAAGTTAATTTTTCAAATTGTTGATTGTGAAATTGCAATGGCGATTGTAATAATTGAGTTTCGATTTGAAAACGCTTGAATCCTTTTATTTTTTTTGGATTGAAGAGATTATGCGAATATGGGCGATATGCCCCGTAATAAAGGTATTGAGTTTGACATTTGCTTAGATTAAGGTTTAAAATCTTTTTTCTTTACACTTTTGCCCATAAATCCAAGTCCTTTAAAAAAAGAATAAAGAAGTTGAAGACAAGTACCCTGAGACACAGATGTACAAAGATGTAACGGCGCGTACACCAGAGAGCAGGTGTTCGCTCAAACTTGGGAGCAAACACAAGGAGACTATTGTTAGAGGGTTCTGCGCAAACAGAATTGGTTTATTTCTGACAGATGCAATTCTCTGTGTTGAAAATGTCAAATTGAAACAGAGTAGTGTTTGCCAACTCGTTGTAAAAGCAATATCGAAGCAATTTAGGTTCATGATTAAACATAGGTTCGCTTTAGTTTTTTATTTTGGAAATCACCACCAGTTTTTTGCTTTAATTATATTTAAATTTCGTGCCTTAATACACGGTTAAATTGTATTTTTAGTAAGTATTTAATAAATTTTAGTTATATTTTAATGGTATAAAAATAATTAATTCATGATAATGCTAATACAGGGTGGGGCCTGTAACTAAAGCAAAAAATTAAAATGTAGATTCTACTCCTCAAACTAGACAACTTTTGTTTAGCAACTTTTTAAAATCATAAAGTTTTTAGATTGTTATTTTTTCAAACAAAGTAAGTAGTATTTTCAATGTACTTAAAACTCCGTCTAATTGACATCGCCTGTCAGTCTAGTCACTCTACAGACATAATCAATTTCATAGTACATTGCGTGTTCGAATTAACTTTAAAATGTAATAAAATTCAAACAGCAAGTTTTTTTTCAAAGTCGTCAATCAAACGTTGCGTAGTTTGAGAAGAAGAATGTACATTTTTAATTTTTGCTCTAGTTACAGGCCCCACCGTGTATATACATAACAATTAAATAGTCACAGTATCACGAATTAATTCTAATAATAATATATTTTAACGACTCAATTCTAGAAAATTCGTGTTAAAAAATAACACCCTGTATGGAACTCTGAAAAGTTTTGCCAACCTAGCAACACCACTTTATTCAGTGTTTCCAAGTCGTCCCGCGAGTTCCGTAGCGACCGCTCCGCGTGCTACGGTTTACGTAGACGAGCTACGCTGCCACGGCTGACGTCGCTACGGCGTGAAAATGTTGTCTTTAGAGATTGGAAGTTTGCTAAGATTTTGTTTATGAAATTACAATTTTAAAATTTATCGTAAAAAATTTACTCTTGTAGTTTTTTATGGTGAACTACCGTCTTTTTGGAAAAAGAAACGCAGTGATTTTAGTTAAACAGAGAAAATAATATTAAAAAAAATAGTTTACAATTTAATAAGCCCTTTTTACTACAAGCAAGACAGCAATTGAAATTTTATCCTAAAATATGTATGATTAGGTAATCATGTCATATAAAATGATGCTTTTTCCAAAAAACCTACTTACTGGCAACAGAAATTTGTCCCGCAATAATTAGTTTTTGACTATAAAGACGTATAATTTTAAATATTATTTAACGACTGACAAATAATATTAACATAATGCTATCTATGAATTAATCAATAATTAATTTATGTTCGTTTTATTACTCAACTGGAAAAAAAAACAGTGACTGCAAAATCTATTTCGTATCCTGAAAGCCAAGCTCTGAAGCATAATCCACTAACCATTTTAATCCCTTCCAGGTAAGTTCCCGCGTGCCCGGGTATTATAACAACCGTCACCGGACAACGATAACCGGCCCGGGCAGAACCTTTTAACCGGGTGTTAACCGGTTCAAGTTGTCACGGTAAGTTTTACATTTACATTTTGTAAGCAGTTTTACACAGGATGTATTAAGTTTAAAATATTTGCTGTGAAATAATACTTTAAAATTGTGTTTTAATACTTTTCAAGTGAGGTAACTCATTAGTTTCTTATCCTATAACCAAGTTTTTAAAATACCACGAAAAACCAAAAAAAAACAGTTTTCTGGCCCTAGTAGTGGCAACGTCTTGGGGTGTTATTCTCTCAAAAACAACAGACGGTCGGACGGACGAGCGAAATCACAGCGGCGAGTTTTAGTAGTCACGTCAGAGCGATCAAAACACATTTTAGCACGTGCATTTTCAATTAAGCTGCCTGATACGTTCGATCTATCGGCAGAAACCATGCTGCTAAATTGAAAATGCACGCGCTAAAATATGTTTTGTTCGCAGTGACGTACTTAAACTCGCCGCTTGGACATTCACTCGTTCATTCGTTCGATTGTCGTTGTTGAGAGAATCACTACCCTGTATATTTCATATAAATGGTGTTTTTTTTAGTGTATGCCTAAAAACTGATCTCGCGTAACTTCCACGGACGCAATCATTCCGAACGTTTAGCAATGAAATTTCCAAACTCGTTGGCTAACTGAAAAAAAGAACGAAACCGTTTTCCATTCACTCACTCACTCAGTCACTGAACAGCATGTTGGATGTTCGATGGCTTTTAGACGGTAATTGGGTTTTTTTAGTTAAGGCAAATATTTGTGGGATGATCACAAATTTTTAATTCTGATTGATATAGTTATTAAGTTTCTTGGTTTCTCCTGTGTCACTTTCTGACAGATAGAAATGTCATAATGACAGAATAGGACAAAACATATTTTAGGCATACTTTAGCGATTGAGCGTTTATCAATCAGAGGGTTTGTCTAGTGCCCATTATTTAAGGTTAAACACTAAAGCTAAGTTTTGGACAAGGTGAGTGAGAGATTTAAGAAAGGTATCACAAAACACACTGTACAAAAAAAAAGAGGAACCAAGCCAACTTTATTGATTTTATACATCTGTTCCAGATAACTTTTCGCTGAAAATTAAAAAATATTTCGTAATTATCACGGTATGTTACTTACAAAAAAAAATATTTGAATTTACTGTATGAAGCCTGTTTCATCTAGTCTCTAAAATATGATACGAAAAGGGTTTGATTGTGTAAAATATTTTAATTGTTACCTCATTAATTATACAACCCTATTGAATTTTAACCAAAAAAGGTCCAAAACCCATTACCAACTTTAAAGTCATTCCCCATAACCAGTCAAAAGTTAAATGATGGATCGGAACATAACCACCCTCTATCTAATAAATCCGCATCATCCCCTAGATATTCAATTTATTATGATATCTCGTATCTGTTCACCCCCATTTAACTTATGGCTATAGTGGAGGGTGGAAGAGATTTCGCATGTTTTGTAAATAATTTATTGATACTGGATAAATCCAGACATGCACTACAAATAGCTAATTTGGTTTCTCTTTGCGGTCGTAATCGTTTTTTTTTGTATAATAATGGAGAAGGCGAACTAACACGTAAGATCTCAGATCATAGACATGTACAACCTCATACACTAATAAGGCTGTAAATATGAGTTTTTGAACATGACAAAAGTCAAGTAGCACACAATATAAAGATAGGTTTTTGTCATCAACAGTTAATTTTCTTATAATTTTTTTTAATATAAAAGTCAAGAAGTGTTGTATTAAAAAATAAGAAGAAAAAAGATTGTAACAAAAGCCAAAAACATTTGTCTTTCAAAAAAACTGTTTGAAACTCTGCCTTAACATAAGTAGAAAGAAATTTCACTCCTAAAATTACAACAAAAACACATTTACGTACATAAAAGTTGTGTAATGTGTTGGTGGCCCTGGCAGGGTCATTACCGCCATCTGTGAGAAACCTCTGTAATAAATTCCTCTTACTTAAACTTGTACATACAGGTGATTAAAGAACTTTTATTTTACTTTACCAAGACTTATTTTCCTTTTCGTGTTAAATTAAATACGTTTGTAATTTTAGTTTCACAGATATTTAAAACTAAAACACTGTAACGCGAATTGAGCCTTTGTCTGCTTGTACAGTCGGCCAAAAATGTGATCTACCACCCTATGGTTGAAGTTTACTTGTACGTCATGATACAACAAGTTTGGTTTTCTCGTATAGTATTAGTTTCATTCATAAATGTAGAATTAAGTTGTTTCATATATTTATAATATGAAACCGAAACATTCTTTGTAGGTACCTATTTTATTGTTCTCATTTAAATTAAAACGTGTGCCTTCCTTAAACCTGACATTGGCGAAATCATAGTGGCAACACAAATGACATATGCCACTAAACAGAGATCTATCTCTAATATTATGACAGTGACAACTGTCAACCTTGGCAATAATCAGATCTCACAGAAACTTTTGTCAAAACTGGTAGACCAATTTCGTAGCCGACCGTACAATAAGCTGTTTTGAGAACCGTTTGGTTTTCGCAACGAAGGAAAAGACACAAAATCGCCTCCTGTTCAAATCTCAACCACAGATTAACCAAAATATAACCTCAAAGCTTGTTAAGAGTTATAGCCCCGCCAATGAGGTTGACCCACTAACTCCACTTGCCGAACCCCAAATCGGTTTAGGAAACTTTTGCTTATAACTAAGTTTTTCGGTCACTTACCCGCACTTTCGGGCGTAATATATTACGGGGTAGTTTGGCAATAAAACGTGATGCAACTAACCGTGTTTTAGCATTATTTGCTTTTATGGAGCTGTTTTATGTTAGTTTTCAGGATTAGTAAAGCATTTACCATCATGAAATTCAATTATGTCCATGGAATTTACACATAAATTCGGTATCCATTGCAAAATTAACGATATTTTCCGTTTTTCTTTTTTACTATTTATTAAGAAACAAACGGTCTTATACATTTAGGGTAATGCAAGATAACTAAAAACAAGATTAAACCTTTACTTTCCTTATTTTACTAATTAAGTAACACTAGACAGATGGGCATAGCCCAACACCTACTAAATAAAAGTAGTATTGAAATCTGTATCACGTAATTGGGCTTCAAACAAACTGCGCTATATACAATGACATGAAACATGTAATGGTAAGGATAGTGAAATATAAGGCAGGTAGTAGAAAAATGTCTGCCTACTCAGTGAAATAGTAATGAATTATAATAATTGTAGGTACTGCTAATCTGGTGAAAAAACAGCCTAAATTTTCATTTCAACCAAGGTTTTTGTCTTAAAAAGCAACATTAAAAAAAACAAGATATTGACAAAAAACACAGGGAATTATAACATTGCAGGTATTTGTTTGGTTTTTCGGCAAAAAAAAAATTATCTCGTTTATTTTTTCGGTTACGGTTATTTGTCTTCGTGGTTGGGTAAAGCTAGTAGAATTCGGGTAAAACTAGCTACAGCTGGTGTTCTAGTAAAAAGTTTTCCGGTTAACGTGGTTTACTGTGGCAATTACTTGACTTATGTTACGGTTATACCGTATCTATCAACCAAGTTTGATACTTCAAAACAATCTACGGATTCTAGACAACGAGCCTCTCAAAAAACAACTCAATCTTGATCAGTCTACTTATACAAAATTACAAATATAACTTCCAAGACTCAGATACTAATATTGATATTCATTTTTCCTACAAAATATTTGAAAAACAGGATTAAAAAAACTAGACCAACTATTTCACAATTATTGTTGTAATATTACTATTAATCTGCGTGATTAGCGACATAAAATCAGTCATTGCGACGATCCAGCTGGTCGACCTGTGATCATTCTTTGACATGTTCATGGGTTAGTGAATCAGTCTCGTAATCATCATCATCATCATCATCATCATCATCATCATTATGATCATTGTCCTGCCCTTATCCCAACTGATCAGTCTGTCAGTAAAGAAAAATGCGTCGCTATACTGGCAAAAACATCGTCTAACACGGTCAATTTCATCTAAAATTGGATTAATTTCTCCATGAAACTACTTCGAAACACAATCTTCCTTCCATCGAGCAGTAATTGGAGTTTCCTTTGTGCTATCGTTACTATTTTAGAGGCACTGAAAAATGTCGCCGGGCGATCCGGAGTGCTGATGGAATGTGGGTCAAATGTTTGAACCAATGTTTGTTAAATGGTCAAGCGTTTTATGTGCATTAAAGGTATTTTATACTTGACTTTAAATCGGTAGGGTAACACTGACGGTTTTTATTATAATGCTCATACAGATTAAAACCTGTATTTAATATTTCGCACCGTGGCGACAAAACTGTGACAACTTCTTTAGTCGCAAATTTGAAGATAGCACAGTTTTCTCGCAAACAGTGATTTATGAAATAAATGAAACAGTTGTATTTGTGATTTGACTATTTTTTTACATTCACTGTATTACTATTTTTTATCCCAAGATTTTAAACGTAGTTTTGGTCTAGTTATAACTTTATTTCCATAAAAATATTCATTGATTTTGGGTGTTCCAAATGAAGCTTGAATAAAAAAGATCCACAGATGCTTAAACTTACAGCGAACAGTTAATTGGCAGCATTATATTTTACAATAAGTTCTGAATGAAATTGTTTTTTTTTTGTAATTGGATAACTAGGCACTGAAATAAGTAAAATATAATTAGTACATTTTCCAATTTACTACACTAAAATAAAGAACATAAATAAATGCATCTTTCAAATTTAAACACAGCCTGTAATCATTAAACTCTGTCCAAACATTGGTTCAAAGGTTGGGTCAAACGCCCACTAATGGATATTTGTCCCTCGTACGTTCTCGGTTACTTTTTGGGGGTAGGGGCATTTTTGTTTGTATTGGCGATTTTTAGTACTAATAGGATCGGCCGTCTGTCTCTCAGTGCAGATAGACGGAAAAGCGATATCCAATACTGTAGGAATGAGTTTTTAATGCGTTTGAAAGGTGACTGGGTTTTTATTTTTATTGGGATTAAACCAATGAATGGGTTTGCATGTGACGTAAATTATAGTTTTTTTAGTAACTAATATAATGCAAAGCATTTGAGAAGGGATATAAATGGAGAAGCTAATACAGGAGGTCCCCAAATTCAGTATAAACATCTCGGATTGACAGTATTTAAAAAAAATTTAGAGATCCTAAAGATTTACGATTAAATACAATTGTAACCTCAAGAGAAAGTAACATTCTATTGTATCCACTGTTTCAATAATTTACTTCCTACGTTAAATTAACATAACAAACATACTTCCCTTTTTATCCTAACAGCGTATCATCAATTTATTTCCAAGACAAATTCAACTTTTTCTCGATATTAATAAGTTCACATTTACAATAACAGTTCAACAACAAATACGCTCTACCTATCTGAGCCCAACATCCGTAAAGGTCAATGCCCATCTCAAATGTCCTAGCGAGATTAAAACAAAACAATTAAATTCAGAAGGTAATAGCGACAACATTTACATATTATAGCAATTAGGGGAAAGCGGGGTTAGTTGGAGGGGACTAATTACTATGGGAGATTAAGTGTTTTTATTACATTTTTTGTACTAGGGTATCAGAAATGCCAAGTCGTTAACATCAGTACGAGTAGAACGGCATGCTGATGCCTTTTTATTAATAAAAAAATCTGAAAGCGAAAGTGTATCTTTCTAGCACGTGAAATAGTGAATAGTATTACATCTACGTTCTAAAATCTGGCAACGCTCCATACGCCATAAAAAATGTATTCTATCGTTTTCCCACTTCGTTGCATTGTCACAGACACATCCAAAATCGTATGTCAAAGAAAGGGTTGGCACTTTTTTTAATGTTTTTTATTTTAAATTCTGTAGAAAAGTAAAATCAACAAAAATCCTCATGCGTAAGGAAACAGTAAGATAAGTTCTTGCGTAAGATATAAAAATCTGGATTATTCTTATAAATAATTCCCGTTTTTTGCTTGTAAAAAATGTTGTGTGCTTAACGGTACATAATTATTTCTAAAGACACTCGTACTTATGTACGTTCGGCGACTTCTCTCATTCTATCTTCAATACTCGAATCAAAAGCTTTATTATGTGACAGTTGCATAATTAAGCATTTAAAGTATTGCCCTATCCTTTGAGGAAAAAATACCATCTAATCTTTACTACAGTTCAAGATAACTGTGCAGCTTACTATATTTATTTGAAAGACTAATTTGAGGTGACCCGTGAGCCTAATTACAGTTGTGCAACACACCATGTCACGTGGGCTCCGCCATTAGCTCCGATCGGATGCAAATCGCGCGGCGCCGACTAATTTATCCTCGCGTAAATTCGGCCGGCAGCGCACGCGCACGCGGTGCGGTCCCAGCGTTAGGTGCTGCTGTGGTACCTATTTATTTTAAGGTTGCAGCTTAAAACCAACGGCTGATATGCTGAACTGCAATCCTAACGCCGCAAATCCCTAGAAAGGTTCACTGGAACCCAGTCCATGTGGAGCCCAGAGGGGACATTTTATCTTAAATTTTAACTTTTTATGTGTTTGTTTGCTAACATAGTTTTAAGAGTATTTGTTTGTTACTAATCACCTATAAACTGCATTCTGGTTCGAAATAAATGCTTATTATTATTATTATTATTATTAAAACCACTTACCCAATGTTGTATGTACCTATGCTTACCATCAGCCGATTTCTTGGAGTATTTCGCCACATTTTGTGTATTTAAAATTATGTTTTGTTGTTTTTTGCGTGCGTTTAATAAGTTTATTTTGATTTGATTTCTTCATTTAATTTTATTTGTTTGCTATCTCAGTAAAGTTACCGGTGAATACTAAAGCAAATAAAGAAATACAAAGTTATCCGCCAAGATAACAAGTCATTTGAATTAACTACATTGTCATAGGACTAGGTTTTAAATTGGTCGGTTTACAAAGTAAGTCCCAATTTAAGAATGGAAAAATCTGCAATTTGACCTTTATGAGAATTTAACCCGATTTGTTCTATATCTATGCAAGATATCCCAATGCAATATGGTTTTTACTGCCAGTGAAGTTACAACTATTTATACCGGATAGTACTTTGATTGTTTCCCTTTCACCGAACAGTCCAAGAAAGACGACGAGGTTTACAGGTTTAATAACTAAAATTCGTCTTAAAGATATTGATGAAAATACTTGTCACAGTTTCTAACTTGTCAGCCATGATACTGCAGGGATCAAAATTCGTTCCATCCAAAAGCAGTCCTCTTATCAAAGCTTGTTTTTTAATTAACTTGTTGAGTATCGAACACGTCGTCCGTAACCCGAGCGGCGCCTGACGTTCGACAGCTCCCACCCTACCTAATGAAATTTTCATACGAAATGGACACGGCTCTCCTGTTTATCCTGTTAGGTTATAAGCCTACTGTGATAGTTAACAGCCTTATAGCTCGAACAGCTGGTGAGATACCGTTAGTATTACATGTGTTAACGGTAGATTATTAATTTCACAGGGTGTTGTTTCATACCGCCGGCGTATAAAAAGATGAAATGAAATATGAAAAAGTTTTTAACTTGCTGCCAAACAGCAGTGTTTGCATTGTCATGTTCCAGAGCTATTAGAGTACGTTGCGTAAACATCTTGAAATCTTTGAAAAGTTGTGTATTTTGTACCATGAATCCGCTACGCGTCATACTCGTGAACGGGTACTGTTTGTGGGGTCCGGTCTGTTCACGTTTGCAAGGACTTTAATAAATTATTCTAGGTATAGCTTTTGACGTAAAGACCTCGTCGTGTTATTCTCATAGTCTTTATTTTTAGTTCAAGGTTTATTGACCTTACGTTTGTAATAATTTTATTTTTGGTAGTTTTAAGAATTTATTATTTATTACTTTATCACCCTATTATTACTTAATGTAACTTAGTTTTTAGTATTATTACTGGAGTTTCTTGCGACGCTTCTTCTCCGCAATAATGGTCTTGTCCGAAGCGTTGGTAGATTCACTCTATATTACCGACGTGTCAAAGAGCCCTTATGCGGCCTATTTGCTGTATTTTTTTTGAACTACCTTACTACAAATACTAAAGTTTTTTTTTTTCACGTTTCAATTCAATTTACTTTATATTTCTGATTTGCTAAGGTTGGTTATAAAAAAAAATACCTACAACAAAAACTACCTTCTTCCATACCCACGCAAGCCAACTTTGACCAAAAGTGCAATCGCTACATTCCATCATTCACGAAGCATACAAGATCTAAATTGTAACAGCACAATGAAGTGGTCGGTATTATGCAACTCACGCAGCGAAAGTTGACGTGCAGTCCATGCAGTTATCGGTTAGTTGGGGTTAGAACGTTTTCTGTGTGTATTTATGTATATACAGATACTACACAGACTAAACTACACAGGATATCTCTTAAAGCACTGCAACGACAAAGCGAAGATAGTTGGTTTAACAGAAAGTCGAAATTACTTTATTTCGAAAGATTAACGAACGATTAACGATAGAAATAAATAATTTGATCAAGTATAAGTCTTAATATATAAACACAAAAACACCTTTTGAATAATCTAACAATCAGATTTTTTTACAGTTCTCATTTGATTGCATATCACTAACTTGAAAAACAGATTGACAAATGGTCAATACTTAAATTTGCGGTCGTAACCCGCCAAACACTAACTATCAAAAACCAAGTAATTTAAAATATTGTCAATATATTTATATTTTTTAGGTCGAAACTACGAGTACTTAATCTTGCAGTTGATGAGCCGATTTTTCAGCCATCTTTGTTTGATCAATGGTTTTCAGGACACCCTGTGTGTAGCATAATTATTATGCTAGTTATAATTGCCTGTTTAGTTATGCATGCCGGGAATAATTATACCGTCGCAATTCTCTTACGATATAGATAACATCTTGTTGGGTGGCGAGAAAGACAGTTCCTTTGCGGGTAAGAATGTGGAATATAGATTTTCGGCTCTGGGGATTTTTAACCGAATTGTGAGAGTCTGATGTGTTATTAAAACCAGCTTTATGCAAGTAGCATAATAATAATAATAATAGTCTTTTGTCGGGTGGCAATAAGGTGCGCGCCTTCAATGGCTGGGTGATACCGCTGCTCACATACTCCTTTGGCATACTAAGGTGGACTCAGACTGAGCTGGACGCCCTGGATAGGAGGGTCCGTCTACTGCTTAAATCACATCGCATGTTGCACCCACGCTCATCTGTTATGAGATTGTACATCCCGAGGAAATGTGGAGGTCGAGGCATTTTAAATGCCAAGAATCTTCACAACCGCGAGGTGTGCAATCTCAGGGATTATTTCCTTCACAATGAGTGTGGGATGCATCGTGATGTGGTTGCAGTAGACAGAAGCCTCACGCCTCTCTCCTTGGCAAACGAGAACTGGCGCAGACCAGCGGTGTTGAGCACTGAAGACCGCAAGAACATATGGAAGAGCAAGGAGCTGCACGGACGCTTCTACCGGGCCTTGACAAGGCCCGAAGTAGACTTTTTAGCGTCCGTGAACTGGCTACGGTTTGGTGACCTCTTTGGGGAAACCGAAGGTTTTGTCTGTGCAATTGCTGACGAGGTCATAATGACAAATAATTACCGGAAATATATTCTGAGGGATGGCACGGTTGATATTTGTCGAGCATGCCGTTGCCCCGGCGAGTCCCTCAGACATATAATTTCCGGTTGTTCGCATTTGGCCAACAGCGAGTACTTGCACAGACATAACCTTGTGGCCAGGATCATCCATCAGCAACTTGCTCTTCAATATGGTCTTGTTGAGTCTGAAGTGCCGTACTATAAGTACACACCGACGCCAGTTCTCGAAAATGGTCGTGCTACGCTCTATTGGGATCGATCTGTCATCACGGACAGGACTATTGTCGCCAATAAGCCTGATATCGTTTTGATAGATCGATCTCAACGCCGGGCAGTGCTCGTTGACGTCACCATCCCGCATGATGAGAACCTCGTGAAGCCTGAGAAGGACAAGCTCAGCAAGTACCTTGACTTGGCTCACGAGGTGACCGCCATGTGGGATGTTGACTCGACGATCATTGTCCCAATAGTTGTTTCGGCAAACGGTCTTATAGCGAAGAGTCTTGACCAACACCTCAAGAGACTCTCGCTAGATGGCTGGATCAAGGGCCAGATACAGAAGGCAGTACTTCTCGACACGGCACGTATTGTGAGGAGGTTCCTCTCTCTGCAGCCCTAACCACCGGTAGCTTGAGCCCTGCCCCGCTGCCGGCGGCATTCGTAGGTTAGGTTTTTTATAATGTTTATTTTTTATATTAGTATTGTTATTTTACTTTTATAATTGAATATTTATTGTAAAAAACCTAATTTACAGAAAATTAAATAAATACTTAAAATAATAATAATATCAGGGGACTATTATCACACCAATTTACGTAGTCCCAAACTAAGCTCTAGGCTTGTACTATGGGTACTAAACAACGATATAAATACTTACATAGAGAAATATATACTTAAATACATAGAAAACATGCATGACTCAGGAACAAATAATTGCGCTCATCACACAAATATCTGCCCTTACCGGGATTTGAACCCAGGACCTCTAGCTTCGTAGGCAGGGTCACTACCGACTAGGCTATCGCGTCCCATATCCCCGATTGTGTCAAAGTAATTACTATTTTTCATAAATATGAAAGAAAGCATTGACTTTCAATAGTTTTCACAGCAAAGAAAACAAGATTTTTAGTTACTAAAATAAAATGTTGTAAATAGCCTTAAGTTTTTTTTTATGATTAGATCAAACGGACTCCCATTACAAAATTATCTATTAAATTACCCAAAAAGATAAGCAAATTGAATTAATAGCTCAAACTGTAACACTCGATTTTCACCCGCAGCATGAGATTGGGGTCGTGTGGTCACTTGGCTCGAGGACCAATCGCTAAAGGGTTGGGCGCCGTAGATTGAGAGAGAGAGCGACTGGCCACAAACAGGATCGATGGTGGTGGTTTCATAAATTAGACAAATTGTTTAAATTAAGTTTATTTTAATTTCTAACTTCGTAAAAAGAAGGTACAGACTCAGATTATTTGCACCATACTATGTTCTGAATGAACAACACAGAGTAATAAGATTAGGAAGCGTCCTCCCTCTTTGTTCTTAATTCTAATTAACCACGCCTTTCCACACACATAAGAAATAGTTGCAAATATTTATTATACCAAAGGGTAAGTAAGGAAAGGTCCGGGTTACCTACGAGATTAGCATCAGTAAACCCGTAACGTAATTTTCCATTCGTCGGCTTAGTGCAAGAAGTCATTAACCCACAAAAAGTCAAGTCTGAGAAAAACGGGCCCAAAGTTTTGACTTAGTCAAATGAACATTATTGTTGTAGGTTCGGGTCTAGATTTAAAAATTAAACACAAGTGGTTAGCTAAATATATTTAGGATCAAAACCAATTAAAAACTTTGTACAATAATTCCAAATAACTTTTTTAAAAGCCTAAATATGTAGTTAGTGACTTTTTGTCTTTCTCGCTTTAAGGGAACTTACAATTAGTTATTTTTTATTTTAATCACAATTAAATCGAGAAACACAGTTTTATACGAGAAATTTGATTTTATCAGTCTTAATTATTACCTTAGAAACTTTATGAAAATTATTTACTAAATAACAACGCATAAACAGTTTTAAAAACTCTACTTCACAGATATAAACTCAACAAAACCACAATAATAACATAAAATTCTCAAAATGGCGTTATTTGTAACTCCAAACTAAAATAACTAAAAAATGTTTTTTTTATTATAGAGGAAATTAATATTATATTATAATCCCAGACACTCACAGTAAGCACTACTTACTTACTGTTACTGTAAAACCTTCTAAAAGTATTAAAATAAAAAGATCAGCCTTTGATTTTGAACTAATACTATAAGTACAAAAAAGAGTTAAAAAACCTAGTCATCCATCTTTTTTACTCTTCGTCTTCTTAGTTTGAAAACATTTCTTCAGGTACATAATCACGACTTTCTTTGGCTGGCAAGTTCTGGTACCAGTGGTGAAGTGAAGTTCCGCGGGTATAATTTTTTCATTGCACATTTTTAGTAAGTCCTTTTTTAGCTAGAGTGATTGGCAGTTTTTGGTTGTAAGCTTTTCTCAAAATGTAAGTGTTATAATTGAAACCCTGTATGGGTTTTTCAAGCTTAAGTTTTCGCAGTTGTTTGATTGGGGCCATAGCCATTAATTTTTAATACGTGAAATTCTTTATACCTACTCAGATTTGAAATCGTATCTGTATAAAACAACATTCGGCCTTTTTTTCTCTAGTCGAAAAGATTTCACTTTAAGCCATCGCAGTTTTTCTCCATTGACGTCAATCAATCGATTCTGCATCAAGTTATCTGTCAAGTCGTTTAGGTTCAAAATATCTGTGTGATTCATAACTATCGGTTCGTACGGTTTTTTCAGAGTTTAATTGTTCGTATTTTTTCTGTTTGATCTTGCTAATCGAATAACATTACAGAAGTCTATCATTGAGTACACTGGCATTAAACGCAATTGGTTCTCAATCGCACTGTGCATGCTATCTACCTCCATATGTGTATGACCAGACTCTAAATATTTATGTTCTATTACCTCGAGATGAGTTGTCTGAACTAAATACAACTGCAGGCTTAAAAGGAATTGATTACGATTTTGGCCTCCACAGGTGTCAGTGAATATGGAAATCTCTTTTACAGTAGATGGGAGACGTTTTATCCATAGATACAAAGCCGTACCCACCTCATCGCTTCCTTTTTTGCCATCCAGCTCAGATCAGTGGTAACAAAAGCCGTCATTGGGAGTGCGAGCTTCATAAATTTTAGCATTGTACACATTCAATTTGCGTAGGTAATAAAGAATAGAAACAGTTCCATTTGGGATATGAAGTACCTTTTGTAAATCTAAGGTTATTGAATTAAAGCTTTCATCTTCATTAGCACGAATTTTGTCCAATTCTTTGGCTTCTCGACTTTGTTCTTTTAGTGAAATGTGTAAGTCATATTTTTGTTTCCAAGATTCAAGATCGGGTCCGTTTGTATTTTTGATACTGTTATACTTGACATGTTAGACATTGGTCTTTTTTTGGTTTGTGAAAATCCAAATTATATTCAGTTCCAAATACATTTCTGTACACGTTTATAGTAACAGAAGTCCGAGACGCTTTTTTGCATTCCTCTGTATAAAGTTCGTACATTCTTGAAATAGATAGCGTGCCATCTAAATAGAGTTTTGACGATGTTTTTCGGCAATAGTGCGATTCCATTGTAGGGAATGATTCGATGTGTTGTTTTATAAAATCTATATCGTCTTGTTTGGTTTTATTGTAAGCAACATGCTTACCACGTTGGTCTTCTCCTTTAAAAAGACAAGAACTGCCAACCTAGGAAAATGCATTGTTTATAGGGCCGTTTGAAATACAGAGGGTACTTTTAAAAAACTTTTCACATACCTTGATTTTACCTTCATCATTAGAAATAAAATACGAACGTTACATGGTTCGTTTTCTAACTGCTTTTACGTAACACCTTTGTGGAGGATTTACTGATATGTTCGCGAGTATAAAATCCTTTTGACGACAGTAGTTTTTTAAGCCCCAATATGTTTGTAAATTTTTTTTACGTTCTTCTTTGCTGAAATTTAGTGGGCAGTTAAGCTTGCATTGACAACCTCCCGGCTTTTCCTGGCAATAACCTTTTTTTTATAATTTTTGTACGGTAAATCACAGTGCTTACACTGTGATTAACAATTTTTTTGCTTGTTTCGGTCGTAAGACTTTTAATTTTTTTTGTGGCATCTTGTTGTTTTAATTTTTTTGGGTGCTTTTGTTTCCAACTCATTATCGTCAATATCACTGATATTATCAGTCAAAAAGTCAAAAACAAAACCTAGGTACCTATACAAAATCTCGTCCTAAGGACAAAATTGGTATTTCGCAAATGAAATACTTACTTACCTACAACTTAACAGCATAAAGTAATTTGCACGTATCTTATTATAAATAAATGACAAAGGTAGTTACGCTGTGATCTTCATTCTCCTTATTTAGAATCTTTTCTAACATCAAAGATCCTCGTCCTGCCTTAAATTTAATACCATTTCGCTTCATTTTGTAAGAAATCACTAACTTCTCGCGTAACGTCTATCCCCGGTCGCAGCCGCAACGGTATGACTTCGATCGCGGTGGCCGAACCCCCGTTACCGCGAGAGCAAGACGTACTCGTAGGTATAAATGAGTTGAAATATGAACTGTTGTGCAAGAATATTTCACTAAAGGTGTTCAAATTCATACAAGTTATTTGCCAAAAGTCACTAACCATAATTTAATCACGTGAATTACATGTCTTTGGACATAACAAAAATCGATAAATATCATTAATTACTTTAAAAAATCATTCTGATTGCCATTAATGCTGTCTCCTAGTTTTTTTAAGCTTTATAAAGTGCTTTAGTTATTTTATACTAAAGTAAAAGTGGTAATGTGCATCCAATGCTCATTTTGTTAAAAATCATTAAAGCATGATATTAACTTTTATTTTCGTTTTACGGTTTGCTAAAAGTAAATATATGCATATAATGAATTCTAGCTCAAATACTTTCATAGCTTTATTCATATTGTTTTATTTTTTAAAGTTGATAAGTAACAAAAGTGAATATTTAAACAAAATAAAAAGATAAAAAATAACAAATATGTTTTGTTTAAAGTTAGTAATGGTCTAAAACCAATTTACATCAAATCAATAAGGCAAAAAGTTAAGTTAATGACTTAATGTCATGGCTGTAACATCGAAATTATGCAATGTAAAAAAAAATGGATCCGTGCGTTAGAAAGAGTAAGTCGCGGCGAATCCGCCTGTGCTTGTACCTGTACTTAGTGATTTTATGCCTTTAGTGACTTCTTGCACTAAGCCGACGCATTACTAGTAATTGCAAATATTTATTATACTAAAAAGTAAGTAAGGAAAGATCCGGGTTACCTACGAGATTAGCATCAGTAAACCCGTACAGTTCTTTTCCATTACTAGAATTGATAAACGTTACAAAAGAGTAAGTAAGGAAAGATCCGGGTTACCTACGAGATTAGCATCAGTAAACCCGTACAGTTCTTTTCCATTACTAGGATTGATAACCTTACAAAAGAGGCGCTTGCTACCTACGCGGTCTAAGGATGGACGACGCAGTGTAATAAGTTAGAGTAAACGCGGAATAAAATAAAGAAAATTAAAGTAAATAAGGTCAACGTCACGCGACATCAGTGAACGCAGGCGTCAGGATCTCACGCGAAATGTACTCGTCATCGCACGGCTACTTCCTCGTGCACAACCACGTCGAAGCAATCTCGGCACACCGCATGCCCGAAGATAACCTCCACCTTGAGGTTATAGGTTAGCCCGAACATCTCCGGAGTAGCCTTGGAATTTCCGGGGTAGCCTTGAAATTCCCGGGGTAGCCTTGACACCCTAAAACGTACAATATAACGTCTCAGTAAAGGAACAAACAAGGACATATCCTCAGACAACACATCACTTTTAACGAATAAAGTTTACCTTTCGGGCAGTAAATTAGAGGCAATTGGCTTTTATACTCGGAGACCGCGGAGTTGGTGTTATCAATAACACCGTAAAGAACATCTGAAATAGACCGATACACTTTTAGAAATAGAACATGGCGATTACGTAACACAATTGCGACGCGCCCCTTCCAAATGAAATACTCACCCTTCAGACGCGTGACAACGCACGTTAAGACTTGATTAGTATACACCAGTTATGTTTGGTGAAAATAAGACATCTTGACTGTAAGACACAGCGTCAAGAACAAGGAAACCACCTAGGCCTGTTCTAAATTAAATCTCCATCCTTGATCGGCGAACAACAAGTGACCTCTCTGGCGTTACCGGTGTTGCCACCTACCATACTCACATTGGAGTTAAAACTTCAATACCTCTGATTCCTCTCAATAAAGAAAGACTTTTTGCTTAGCTGAAATTAAGTGAAAAAAATATCTAGAACGAGTAAATAAGAATTCAAAAATACAAAGATACTACACCCAAAACAAGTCTCCAAGCCGATGTGCGAACGCCTTAACCTCCTGTCAAAAGTCAAAGTGACATTTCATACTATGACAACAACGGCTAACAAACGATAACAATGTCGGGGTTTTCAATTGAAAATAAAAAGGAATAGATAGTGTAAACCGGTTAAATACGACTTCCAAATAAGGCACAGGAACCTAGCTCTGGAATACAAAAGCTCCGTGTTGAACTATGTGAGACAAAACGAGTATCCAAGTGTAAAAACGGCAGTGTTTATGTCGACCGTTTGTGATCAACGTTGATATACTAAAACACCGGTTACCAGGTGTATGTGGCTTGAAACTCGTTCGCTCGTCAAACAGTAGACGCTAAACTCAGCCAGGAATCAGCGCGGAAGGCTTTCAGACAAAAGAAAGGATGACTGTAAGTATGTCAGAGAAAAAGTGACAACCCGATTTTGGGGTGTTACAAAACCACCAAATCAAAGTCCCCTATCTCTCAAAAACAGCAAACAGGGCCACGTGGCGGAACCGTAAACAAAATTAGGGGTCCTCGGGAACCCATGACGCGATGCACTTAGCACCCTCGCGGTGCATCCCTTTATGATGCACGGATAATGGCAGACATGAATTTACTGTCATTTGGGGAATGTCAGCATTTTTTAACCCGATCTCGCATGACGCCGAGCACGCACACATAGGAGATATGTTGTTAAAGGCAATTTCTGCTAGTCATAAAAATGCAGAACTAATAAAGTGTAGCGGGTCATACACGGATTTAGGTTCGCGGCTTTCCTGTGGACATACCCAAAGTTAACGTGTTTAAAGCCTAATTCTCTGGCTGAACCCACATCCGCATAAAGGCCGTCTACTTTAGTCCTATCAAATAAAAACATAACTTATACCTATGCACACAAGCCCTTAACTATTGACCACAGGAGAGACAACTTTTGTTTTTGTGATTGTGTATGACCCGCGTATGTATGTATGTAAACACTGTAAATTGTACTAAAAAAAAAGATAAAAATAATAAAATAACCAAAAATGTAACAAAGATATACGATGGTAAACTTATCCCTTTAAGGAATCTTTTCCAGTTAACCTTTGAGCGATAAAGATGATAAACTTTTACGTGGGCGAAATGACGAACACAAGCTATTATAATATTTTAGGTTTGTACTTCTCTTCCACTCACTCTTATGCGCTTCTCTTATGCTAGTTTAACTTTCTCAAACACGATTTTTTTTATTTGGTACCTACACTAATGTTTTACCAAATCATCATTAATTTGACAAACTATGTCATTTTACAAACTTTCATTTCGCAAAGAGATACTCCCCGCCGCATTCTAACTTAACCTAACTTATTTAATAAGCCCATGTAACCTTCGTAATATGTAATGTTTTAAGCACAAACACGTTTTTACGAAATAATAGTTTGTAAAATGATATAGTATGTCAAATGTTGATTGGGTAAAAAGTCAGGATACCATTTTATTTGCAGTGTAAAATAATCTCGAGATATCTCTCCAACCACACCTACTCGTATATCGTATAGCCTATTGTCGAAGCCTATGGACAAACATGGCGGATCCTGCATTACGACCCGTGCAGGGCAGAATTAATGGCCAGGGGGTCTGCGATTGGAAGGGTTAGCAAAGAGTAAGGGGTGTGGATAGGCCTTTAACGTTTATAAAACAAAGCGAATAAAAAAATTATCGAAAATATGAACGTTGCATCGTTGACATATACAAAAATAATCGTTTTTTAGTCGTACGGGATCGACTAAGCGTTAAGTATGTAACTAAAAAAAATGTGTGAAAACTATTAGTTCACGAATTTGATAATGTTACTTGCGCAACGCTTTAAAAAAGATTACAATACAATACAATTTACAAATACTATATTGAACACCAAAAACACAAAAAAACGGAACAGTACATTTTAACTATAGGTATACAACAGGCGGTTTTACCGCTAAATAGCTCTTCCAGACAACCTTGGACAGAGAAATAATAAAAGACAAAATTTATGTCAGGCGGTGTAAACTAATTGCTTCAGAACTCAAACTGAACTACAAGCAACATTTCTGTTATGATAAAATCTACCAATAATCTATTTAAAATGTATTAAAAATTAATCTTTGACAATTATTAATGGGAGAAGTAATCAGAAGTATTATGAAATCACTAGCTTCTTTTTTTGAAGTCTTTAATTTTCCTGAATAAAAAGTAGCCTATGTTTAATCCTGGGTATAAGCTATCTCCATTCTAAATTTCTCCCAAATCCGTCCAGCCGTTGCGGTATGAAGGAGTAGGTAGAATAGTAGCATCATTAGGTTGTCAATAAATTTTACCAAAAATGAATACTTTGGCCATTTTAAATTTATTTATTTTGCTCAAGTTTAATCTTTGGCCAAAAAAACACTACGTCCATTCACACCGCCCCGGAAGGGTAAAAATTGTGAATTATGACCAAATCCGCTATTTATTGCGACTTACGACTCTAAGCCGTCCGCACAAGGGATAAAGTGCTAATGATTTAATACCCCGCAATTTATTACAAGTTTGATTTGTATTTTTTTAATTTTGTGAAACGAATCGTTTTGGTTTGATTAGGGTAAGTATTAAAATTGTGGTTTCCTATATATTTTTTTTGTATTCATTGTTCAAATTCATCGAAACAAATGCCTTAAATTGGAATAAAAATATATTTATAATCAGTAAACGGTTAGTGAACAGGATATCAAAAAATTTAGTAGTGTTTAAAATGTATTTTTGTAACACCATTGAATTTTATTGATTACCTATTACCTACCTATTACCTATACAGCCCTATCAATAACTAAAGCGTCTGTGACGAATAAAGTAATACAATCAAAACAACATTGAATTGTCATTGAAGTTACACGAAATAGATTTTACCTTAACAAAATAATGACAAGGTTTCCTAAGCAATAAACTTACAATTATTGACAAAAAACTTCAGTTTCAAACGGATTGATACAATGATTTTCTTTTCTAGCTTCCAGTCTCATTAGGAAGTTTAAAATCAATTGATTTTTGTTTACCGAAGAAACTAATCTACGACAGACACACAAACCTCCTCGTGACTTTATTTTATTGTATTCTAAGTCATTCAAAAACTAGTTTTACCATAGTACTTGAAATTCACATCTCTAAAATTACTTTTTCCATAAAATCTTGTCTACCTTCTCAAACACCCTTTAAAGTTATAAAATAAACTCGAACACTGTCCTAATTAAGTTCAGACGAGCTATACAGTTTTTTTTAATACAGACTTTCTCTAAGAATATTTCCTTGGTAAAACTCCAGGTGGTCTAAAATGTGAGGGGGTAAAATGGGCTTGGCGTTAAGAGGGTTGCATCACACCGTAGCAAACGTTAAATTACTGTGTGTTAGGTACTAGGATTAGTACTAGGATTTAGGATGAAGTTGACATCTGAATGGTGTTTTTTTCAAGATAGGTTTTTTTTTTTTTTGAGGAATAATAATGCAATAATAAAACATGTTGTGATAACACAATTCTGATATCGTAGGATTTTAACGCTTTTCGGCCGTTGTGAAAGATAATAAAATTATTGTAAAATTTTCTTCAACAGCATTTTTTAGGACACGGTTTATTTTTTACACTTACAGATAAAACTTGATGATTTTTTTACGAAAATGTTTTTTGCTATAACGTACTCAGATTTTGCCGAATAATAATGTTGTTTAGCATAGTCTTTAAGAAGTTTTGCTATGTAGTTGAAATGTTACAAATGTAGGTATAACTTTTACTTCAACCAAAACTGATATTTCTTTAACAGCTCAACCAATTTTCGTAAAACCTAGTTAATAAATTTCCCAATTATACCAGTTTTCTTAAAAACAAACCGCTTTCATCCGGTCCACCCGCTTAAGAACTACAATGTCACAGACAGATATACAGATACACATACAATCGAGTTCAAAATATGTACATTTTAGTACCTAGTAGTAGTAGTTTATATACATATACATAAATACACAAGTTAAGTTACAGGTAATCTCTTTTGAATTCGAAACTTAAAACTGAACAGCCTTACGCGTCGGTGTGACAGCAACCTTTTAAACAGGCTTTCGCGCCGACTAAGTGCATTACGGTGTCATTAGCCTTCGAAGGACGGATTAAGAGCCTCGCGAATTCATAAGTTTCCTCCAAACAGAGTTCAAACCAGCCGGCTCGGTGTTTTTTCACTCCGACGCTTTAAAAGGTTTCGAGACTTTGGGAAAAAAATGTTTTTGGCCTAAAATATGCCTAAGGAATATTGAATAAAGTTATTGGTCACAGTTGTTTTCCTTGTTTGTGTTATTTACGTTTTTAGGGTTCCGTAGTCAAACTATGTCCGTCCGTCCGTCCGCAGCCTAGCAGCTCAAAGACCCTCAGAGCTAGAAAGCTGTAATTTGGCATGAATATACATTAGTCACACCAACAAAGTAACAATATAAAATCTTGAATTTTTTTTTTTAGTTTACCACTCCTGCACGTAACGTGGCATGTATTTTTTTTCCTCTTCTACCCCATTGTGTATGGTGTCTTTGTATAAATACTAAAAATTAAAATAAAGTATTTAATGAAAGCGCATATAACGAATTTAAAAGGAAGTAAACTACTTGCATGTATCTGGTAGTTGTCGTTCGTTCTTTATTCATAGCATAGGTGGATGTCTATAATTGGCACTATTGTCTTGTTAAATTTACTGTTTACATGTTTTTTTTTTTTTTTAATGGCATCGAGTAGACGAACGAGCACACAGGCCACCTGATGGTAAGTGGAAACTGTGACCCATAGACATTCGCAATCACATCGCATCATCGCATTGTAATGTGCTGCTGATATCCTTACTAAATAAATAAATAAATACTGAACTATTTTATTGGGTCACTGTAGACTCGTAATTCTGAACGCATAGATTTTTTTAAGGCAGTGATTTTCGATATCATGTTATTATTGTATTTGTAATATTCAATCAAAATGGACTTCATCGACAATATGATGAGTATTTTTAAATCAGGAAATTAGGTTTTCTATTTAACTTTTTGTAGCCTACCTTGCTTTTATATCGTTATTACATTGTCAACGTGATGGTAGCTCTTATTCACAAGACAACACTGCTGCCATGTGGATCTGTGAAGAAATTTCCATTCTCATAATTACATACATACATACATTAAATCACGCCTGTTTCCCAGAGGGGTAGGCAGAGACCACTTCTTTCCACTTGCTACGATCTTGACAAATTTCTTTCGCTTCTTCCACATTCATACATTGAGTCATGCACGCACGTCGGTTTCGTGTACTTAAGATTCGGCCCTTTTCCAGTATTTCTCCGATTTAACTCGAAAAAACACGCCTAGGGCGGCCCCTTCCGACCCGTCCACTCACTTTCGATCTGTATATCTCTTTCGTCAATCTTCTTTATCCATCCTTTCCAAATGACCGGACCATCGAAGCATGCCCTTCACTACATCTTCTTTTATTCCACATTCATAATTAAACAAAAAATAATTTCTCATAATTATAATCAGCATTATACAATATGATTACGAAACGAGATTGATAAAACACAGCTCCTGATTACTTGGTAATGTGTGAAACTAAACTTAATCCCCTCTTACCATACGTTCCACTGCAGCCCGTTAAATAAGTCAATATGCTAATGCGGCCATTCGGAGCGCGATCTGCGCCTAATGAGCCGTTTGCGGGAAAAACTATATTTACTACCCAACTTTATGTGTCTGGTCCCCCATTTTGTTCAAGTAAAGTTTGAATTTGGATTTGAATTTATTAATTTAAATTTGTGTAATTTTTTTAACTATTTATTGAACATCCTTACATGGTCTTATGGTACCGTAACACCCTGTGTTACATGACTAAAATGGTAAGTGATTTGCTTAAAATATAGGGTGTTCATTTTTAGTTTACCATTTTAGGTTAAAAAGTAAATGTGCTTAACGTTTTAAAAGCTAAAGTTTTGAGTTTATTACTTTATTTATGTTTTTTTTTCATATGCGATTATTTGTTTTTTGAGAGAATAATTTTCTGTAATTATTAAATTCTCGATTTCATTTTCAGCTGTTTGAAGTTTCGTCTCCAATGATGCTATTTTAATTTTTAGTTCCTCAAATTGTTCTCTTATGCTATAACCAGTGTCAGGACAGCTTCGGTTAAGCAAAGTTGAGCAGTCCTCTTTGCTGTCCTCTTCCGACGGCAGCGACTCAAAGGAGTTTTCAGTAGAGATATTCACTCTGTGTTTAACACGTTCAGTAACATAATTGGTCGACGTATTCACTTTTTGTAAAGTTGTTTTTGGTGTACTGCAATCATTCAACACTTTTGGGCATTTATCACATACCCATTTATTGTTTTCTTTAATTCTCATTAGGTGAAATAATTTCTCTGAAATTTTCGTGCATTTGACATGAAATAATTTGTTGCATTTTGAGCATGTGAGAAAATGTCTGTCTACAATAACTCGATTACATTTCCTACACTTAGCCATTTGTACCTAGTGTCCACTGCTCCTGTGTCAGTGTCCACAACGCTCCTGTGTCAGTGACCGCACGCTGCTGCGCGTGACCTTGCGCGGGATTAGCTATGCCGGCTGCGGGTGACTCACCGTCAGCGGGGTCGTGGGTGCAACACGAAAAAAATCCGTTGTATTAAAAAATTCAAACTTATTTTTATGATAACTTCTTCAATAATACGATTTTTTTAACACTGTTTTTTTCACTGTATTCCATTAATCATTGTCTATAAAATGATATAGCACACAATCGAGTTCGTGAAAAAAAATCACGTTTAACGAATTAAATACCGCGGAGCTAAGTAGTACGTGACTGCCTTGCACTAGCGGTACGCGGACGACGTCAAGAAATATATGATTTAAAATTGAGTACTTAAAACTACAAAAAGTTAACTAAATCCAATGCAAAATCAGTTAATCGAGAACTAAATCTGAATATTATACGTTTACTACTTCATTACTAGATTTGGCATTTATCATTTATTTTACTCAGTTCAAAAATGTAAAACAAAAAAAATAAAAACTGAATAGTATAACTATACTATTTATACATAATATACCAGCGACCCGCCCTCGCTTTGATTCGGTTTATGTGGGGATGATATACATATAGCCTAGCCTTCCTTGATAAATGGGCTATCTAACAGTGAAATATTTTTTCAAATCAGACCAGTAGTTCCTGAGATTAGCGCGTTCAAGCAAACAAACAAACAAACAAACTCTTCAGCTTTATAATATTAGTATAGATAGTATATCTATCCTAAAGACAACGTCGAAGTGAAAGTACATTATATCATATGTGAATACCAAGCCCAGCGTAATACGAACAGTTACGAGGAGTATGTCAGCCGGGAGCGCCCTCTGTCCGACATTATTGTTATTACTCACAAACTTTGCGTTGAGGCGACAAGGATTACAGACGGGACACGACAAAGTTGATTCTCTATGTAGATGTTGCATTTGACTTCGCTGGCGGGCTAAAAAGTGTTTTTTGTACAATAATTATAAGTACTTTTGGATTGTTTTGTAAATGCATCGCAAAAAATGATTTTTTTTTAATTGTTTAGATACTTAAATAAATTAAATTTGTTAGGTTTACAAATTCCGCCGGTATTCTGTTTCGTTGCGAACAGACGTTACCCTCTTTAATTGTATTATAGCATTACGGTATGGACCTCGTGGTTTACAACCAATTACTCTTCCACATTATAAAACAATTGAAAAATATCGCTAATTTTTCGTTTCTAAAATAACATCTATCTACGGAGATCTCGCCTATTTAACACTAGAGGACGCCTGCTACTTTGTACGCGTTGAATTCGTTTCTCGCTACTTCTTCCCGTTGGAGGTCAATATTCGGAAAATTCTTCTTTAGTGCACACCTAGGTCGCTAGGCTAGAAGTCACAGACTTTAGTATTATTTTTGAGTGGACGCTGAAACAAGAAAAAAAAAAAGATAGAAGATGATACCTTTCTATATGTCACTCGTAACTTCTGCTCTATCTATTAAATAATAAAAAAAGTCTCTTAAACTACTTCTTACCTATATAATTGATTGATTGCATGACTTCTGAAATGTTAAATAATTTAAATGAACCGTATACCACACATGGACAACATGGCCACCCTACACAACTAACTAAACTCCATAACGTCAAGCAACTGGCAAGTTATTTAATTTACTGACTAACCGAGCAGTTTGACAAGTTGACTGACGGTTAGTGCCACTGGCTCCGTAAGTGGGCCCGGTGGCACGGTACTTATGTTAGATTGGGGTTTAACTGTAGATTAAATAATAAGGGTGATTCATTTACGTTTTCAATTATATTATTTAAGGCTGTTTTTATTTACAACTAGTTTGTATTTTACACAATGTCGTGGAAAGTCCTAAGCATGTAGGAGAACGAGTAACGAGTAAGGCACTTTTATTCCCGCGTATTGCAGTTTTAACGACCAATTACAGGTGTACTTTAAATTACAGGGTGTTATACAATGCACATTGCAAATTACACCGTTTAAACTGAAATCGTAATGTTCTTGAAGACTTTCATTATATGTATTTATGATTCAGTGCTGCAAATCTTTAATGAACTATAGAGATAAATAAATGTATAAACTACTTCCATTAAAAAAAAAACTACTAACAGCTTACATTCAAGCTTGTGCAAGTTTCGTCCGGATTGTCACCATCATTGCCTGCTAACAAGCACAAGTGTTTGCACGTCCTTGTTCCGGTGTGGGGATTAGGCAACCAGTGAAATTACACTAGCATAGAGGCATTCCAACTTAGTCCGCAGACAGACAGGGTTAGAATACAATTATTATTATTATGTATGATCCTCACATCTCTTTTATCTCTCGGTGGCCTATACATTAGTTAGATTTATCTAAAAAAAAATTGTCTTTTTCGCTGCCTAAATTACCCTTAATGCCATCCATGCCTGCCTTAATTACAATTATTGTTTTATAAACAGGTACTACTTTATTGTATGTATATGTATTTTGTGATTATTTATGGTTACTCATGTGGGTATATTATTAATGTTTCTATATTTTGTATAAATAGTATATTTTTTACGTCCGCGTAAATTTCGATTACCCTTATTCCCTTAGGAACTTTTACATTTTCCGGGATTAAAAGTAACCTTTATGTTAATGCTGGGTAATAGCTATCTCCATTCCAAATTTCATCCAAATCCATTCAGCCGTTGCGGGGTGAAGTAACAAATGAACACACACACTTACTTTCTCATTTGTAATATTAGTAGGATTTACTTGTAAAATTTTAACAAACAATTGAAATATCTGCACCCATCTCAACTATTATCTAGTGATTGACTAGTAGACCAGTTTTACTAACTTATTGTATTGTGTAATAAAGTTTAAATTAAGAATAAACTCCTATATTTTTAGTAATGACCTAACAATCTGTGCCAATCGGTACCTTAAGTTTGTCAATGACCCTTACAGCTCTCTTTTTTCCTCGCATTTCTTTCTAAATCTATCATTACTTCTTCACACGTGCTTATCCACGGCATCATCAACTCTATTGATGATATTTGAGGATTCACATTTGATTGGCACGCCACCTTGATTTGTCTAAGTCCATCCATGGATATTGTAGACTGTATTACGTGTGTGGGAGAGTCGATGTTGCGTTGACTGTGACCGTGTGAGGTCTGTCGGTTTGTGGTGGTGGTTCACAAAGGCGCTAATGGTATATAAATTGTCGACTACCGCCACTCCCCTTTACGTCTTGGAATTGCTGTTTCTAGAAATGTCTAACTTGAATTTAAGATCCTTAAAAATTATAAAAAGACACACCGACATCTTATCTTATTGCCTACAGATTGGGCTCCTATGGGTACACTTCGACCCTAAGGATCTTTTGTGCAATGACCCTCTTACACATTCAGATATTCGAATGTGCAGGTTAAGTTACTTAAGTTAAAATAAATAAATAAATATCAGGGGACAATATCACACCAATTGACCTAGTCCCAAACTAAGGTCTAGGCTTGTACTATGGGTACTAGACAACGATATAAATACTTATACAGAGAAATATATAGAAAACATCCATGACTCAGGAACAAATATTCGCGCTCATCACACTAATATTTGCCCTTACTGGGATTTGAACCCAGGACCGCTAGCTTCGTAGGCAGGGTCACTACCCACTAGGCTGTCGCGTCGTCAAACAAGTTAGAAAAACATTGGTACATGATGATCGCCGGGGTTCGAACTCGGTACCTTGCGATCAAGAGTCAACCCCTGAAGCCACTAAGCCACCGATGCTCTCCAGACACCAATATAATCAGAGCTGATATTTTTTTAACGGCCTGACAAATTTTAGTGAAATTTAGTCAAGAACGATCGTGATTAAATTAGCTGTCTTAGAAAAAGGGACTGCATTTAAATCGGTCTATCCGTTAAAAGCTACAATGCCATAGGTAGATTCACAGATACAAAAGTAGTATTTATACTCCTATTTTTAATCTTGAAAAATCTATAAAAATCCTTTCAAGTTCCAAAAAATTACAGACGTTTTTGCTAGTCTTATTTCGTTACGATAGACATCACTCCATAGTATAAAACATTGTCGCTTCCCGTTGTCTGTCTATCCATAGGCATAGGCATATGGCTTAGATCTTCAAAACTACGCAACGGATTTTGATGCGGTTTATTTTAATAGATTGAATGAGTCAAGAGGAAGGTTTTTATGTACGAGTATAATAAACTCTGTTTTATGTAAGGGTGTTACAGTAAATTCACATAAATCGAAGCGAAGCGAGGGCGGGTCGCTAGCATTTATATAAAATTATACATTACCTACTTGAATACATCCAACACATACATGACTCGGTAGCAAATACTCGCGCTTATCACATAAATATTGGCCTTACCGGGAATCGAACCTAGGCTCGCTAGCTTCGTAGGCAGGGTCACTACCTAGGCTGAACACTTAGATATTTCATAACCCGGTTAAGTTAAGTTCAATCCTGCCACTTTCAGCCGCCATGACATCTTCGGCCTAATATCGTATCCGCGTCTTTTTACAACAGGAAGCGGAAACGGCTCGAGCCTTCAGGAAATGCTCGCGTGTTGCGCCACCGGGGCACACTGGGATCAACAGAATTACGTTGTCATTGTCGAAATACTTGTAGGGCTTTATCATTTGGATTCTGTGAATTCTTAAATTCGTTTATTTGTTTATTTAACATGTTTGCACAAAAAAAAAAACTTGTGGCCTTATGGAATTCTCTATCAGTTGAACTTTTGCAGAAGGCTAACTGAAACCAAAAATTAATATTCGAAAATGGCCAATACTAGATAAGTTGCAATATACAACTATTGTCAATCATCAACAAGTTTTTCGGAGTTGTTGGTAATTTTGTAGCTCTGACTACCAAACTCTGGGAATGATTTAACTACACATAAACTCACGCCGTTTATGTGTAGTTGTAGTAGAACTTGTCAATTAAACTTAACTTTTTTTTGTTGTGTTGTTTCAATTTACTAGTGTTTGTGTGTCACGCCGGCTATTTTTTTTTTATATTCCTACTGACAAACGTTGTTGTGACAATTATGAACATAACAACTTAAAGTCCGATTGTTTGAGCAATAATAAATATCAGGGACAATCCTACACAAATGTTGAAATTAATTTGAATTACATAGATAGATTATGACATCATACTGTACACTGTTTTTTTTTTGTATAAGTATCCATTTATAAAGTAAGCAGCAATAATTTAGCATAATGCACTGAAAAAATATCAGACATGCTATATGTGCATGCCATGATACTCATCGGCATATTTAGCGGAACATTTAAAAACATGGTTTAAATTTAAACGTACCTACCTAACAATTTAAGATTAAAAAGCAACTTATTATTTTTATGTCCCGCTCTTTTTATAACACATTGAATCAGAAAGTGATGTAATATATTTGAGTCCCGGTGTGCCTCTATCTCGGCCTGCCGTGTCTGTAAGGCCCAAACTAATGCGGCGCTAACGGCCATAATCTACCATCGCGCCGGATCCATCTTCCTTCTCTTTTTATTGGGCTGTAATTGCGTGAGTTTTGGTTCGGAAGTTTTTGAGAGTTATGGCTGTATTATCTTTTATCTAAATAACACCCTGTATATAAAAGTGTATAGGAGGATCTGTTTAACGTTTTGCTTTGACTGAAATGCCATAAACTGAACAAAACAAATAAATGTTACTTCTCTCAAATATGGGTAATAATGAATTAGAAATCCTTATAATCTTATAGGTGTGAACTTGTTTTAAAAATTTAAACTTGAGACATGATCAAATGTTATGAAAAAACGTTTAAGAATTTAAAAATCCGGTAAGGTCCTACATGTTTTTTTATTCCGATTCTAGGTAGAGGATTTTAGAGGACACGTTTGGACCGTTTTGGATTTCCTGTTTTTTATTTTGTATTTATTTATGTTAGTGAAAATTTGGCAGACAGTGTGTATCCTATGTTATGTATATATTATATAAATATAATATATCAGGGATTTATCACCTCAAACGAATTCATCGTCACTATCAACTACCCGTATTGCGTCGGTTTCCGAAAGAGATTTTTTTTTAAGTCACGGCAGGCGAAGCTACGGCTTTGGCTTCATTGAAAATTTAATAGCCCCGAAATTGATCATCCCCTTCATGTATAAAATGAATTAACCAGGTAATTACATAATGGATGATTAAATAATTAACTCGCGTGACGTCAGATGCATCAAGCGCAGGATCAAGCAATGCAGCGCGACACGGCTTTGCACTCAAGATTACGGAGCTGATTGGATGCGTTGCTCAATTGAGTTGAGTGTGACATCAGTTGAGTGCCAAGCTCAGAGCTTAAGACTGTGGTTTCTGTGACGCACTGTATTTTAGTAACCAAAAATTAAAACTGGACAGTCAGATTCGCACACGAAGGGTTCCGTATACTACTCTAAAGCAAGTTTCTTGTATGGGGATCCCATGTTTTTACCTTAATTTTATCTTTATTTTGTTTACACAGACTTTACGGTTCATGGGATGTAAGATTGACAGAGAGATAATATCCGATAGCAAAGGTTTAATAATAGGGCACCCTTTAGGTACGGAACTGGAAAGGCTGGTCGTTAATATCTGTGTGTGTTTTAATTCCCTGTTAGTTAATGAATGCAAGGACTGACTACTAAAGTGTTGGTTGTTACTTAAACTTTAAAAAAAAACCTTAGTAAATTAAATAAATATGCAACCTGTTTTTAATTATTTTAGAGTTTTTTTGGTGTGTTAAAAATAACGTTAGGTGTAAACATGATTCGCTAATACAGGTTGTTCCACTTCCGTTCCATAGACACATTTCTTGAGACACACTGTATCTTTGGCTAAAGTCCTAAACAAAGAGGCAATTTAATAAGGTTTTCCGGGAAGCCGCCCAAGACCGAGTTTAACCAATACCCAAATGCAAAGGCGTTTTAAGTGGACTACTGATCTTTTGGTGTGACTTCACTCAACAGTTTCCGGTCAACGGAAACGTCAACTTCACTCAACAGTTTCCGGTCAACGGAAACGTCAACACCATGTATTATTTCTAAATTGAAAAGCTATAACGGCTGTTTGATGTGCAGCAAGGGTCCATTTATAATTGAGATCCTAGAGTATTTTCTACACTAATAGTACTTCTTAACTATTTTTTAGGGAGTTAATTTTTTTTTATTATAAATACTAATATAAAGCTAAAGAGTTTGCTTGTTTGTTTGTTTGCTTGAACGCGCTAATCTTAAGAACTGCTGGACCGATTTGAAAAAATATTTCAGTGTTAGATAGCCCATTTATTGAAAATGGCTCTAGGCTATATATCATACTCACATAAACCGAAGCGAAGCGCGGGCGGGTCGCTAGTTTATGATAATTTGATATTATATTAGAAATTTGCATAGCATTATTGTCTTCAAATTAACTAAATGGGTTTCTATTCGAGGTAGTTCAGGCTAATGTCAGCTGATCCGTCCCGGGCCACTCCCATCGATCAATTATCACGACGGACCCACTTTACGCGAACGGACTGGCGTAATGAAAGAGGATGGGGTTCGAATCCCAGGGGTACGAAATGACCAGTAGTGAATGATTCATCTGGTAAAGGGTGTTGGTTTTTTATTATTTCTATGCTATAGCAACCGTTTGCTATAAAAAAATAAAATTACATTACAATCATCCTTTATTTAGCGGACTACTTGGTGGTGAATTACTTATAGATATTTTAGATTATAAGATTTCAAATATGTGAATTTGCATTTTGTTTAAATCTCTTCACTTCCTAGGTAATCTAGTTGGTAGAAACCCTGCTTAACCATCGGTCGTGGGTTCGGTTCCGAATAAGAACTGAATATATATTATGTAATTATCCATATAAGTATGTTTATCTCTACCTATTGCCCATAGCACAAGCCTCGAACTTGGTTAACGACTGTGTATGTGTTTTGGGGTCACCACTTTTGGGGTCTTTCCAATGAAATATCCAATGGTTAAACACTATTTATTTTTTATTAATGACATGTACCTATTTGTCATTAATTTGGGGTCTTGACGAGATGACTCTCCGCAAACAAAATAACTGCGTGCCTTTTATCCTTTTCCCACGCCACATAAAACTCTGACGCGTCCGGAATGTTGTGTCACTTCATCGCTTTCTATAAAATTGTTATCTGATATTGTTATTTTAATGTAAATAAATGCATTTTACTAATTTATTATTTTTCGGTTGTTCCAGGTACGTTTGTTTTACAAGAGACTTAGATAAGTGGGCGATATTCCAGCCTAATATAGATTATAATAAGGTAAACATAAAAAAAAAGTGATACAAATAATGTCCTACTTACTACTGTTTGGAACACCCTGTTCACAAAACAATACCAAAAGCGCTATTTTATTTTTTATTGAACACTCTGTTTAAATACTAAGAATAATTACAACATAAATAACATAGGAAGTCATCAAGCGATCTTATCACTTAGTAACTTAAACATTGCCTCCAACTTTGCTATACCTATATAATACATAAAAAAATAAGGAGAGATATATTGTTAGGATCGTAGCAGGTGAAAAGAAGTGGTCAACCCTTCGTGTTAGGGCTTGTTAGAATCGTCTGGACGAATAGATGATGACTGTGTAAAAAAAGTACAGTCGGCAGCAAAAGCTTGTCCTAAAAATGACTTTTGTGACAGAAACTTTTTATACCCTTAATTCGTAAATTTCCTACACATTAGTCGTCAACACATCGTAACATGTTGAATGTAATCGAGTCAGCATTAGCGCTTAGTTAACAGCGCTGCAGCGCTGAATTCATTTCCAGCGAGTAACGATGCACCGCTGCAGCGCTTAATTCATTTCTAACTCGTTGTTTGAATAATTAGAATGCGCGGGCGCTCGTGGAAATAGCTGTGACTAGTACAATAAGTAAATATTATCATTACCTAACTACAACTATTAAACGATGTATGGTAGTGAATGTTGGGTGTGGCAGGACAAGCATAAAAGTCGTGTGAATGCAGTTGAAATGCGCTCTTTGCGTAGTATGTGTGGTGTGAAACTGATTGATAGAGTAAGGAATGAAAAAGTCAGAGAGAAATGTGGAATAAAAGAAGATGTAGTGACTAAGATTGAAAAGGGCATGCTTCGATGGTTCGGTCATTTGGAAAGGATGGATGAAAGAAGATTGACGAAAGTGATATACAGATCGAATGTGAGTGGACGGGTCGGAAGAGGCCGCCCTAGGCCTACTTTTTCGAGTCAAATCGGAGAAATACTGGAAAAGGGCCGAATCTTAAGTACCCGAAACCGACGTGCGTGCATGACTCGATGTATGAATGTGGAAGAAGCGAAAGAAATTTGTCAAGATCGTAGCAAGTGGAAAGAAGTGGTCTCTGCCTACCCCTCTGGGAAACATGGCGCGTGATTTAATGTATGTATGTATGTAAGAAGCTGACTCTAATACTTCATATCGTAAAAAAAAGCAATAACTCACTTTCGGGTAGCTTTGAGTTAGTAAATAATACCTTGACCTCTTTTAACTTGAAAAAACTGGCCTGCGCCTCTATTATAGACGTTAAAATTTAAATCATATTTGACAAGTTGTTTTTTTTTAAGTTAGCCGCCATTACTGTCAAGTAAATAAGAGCTATCAAAACATTGACAATACTGTAACAAGTCAAAAACGATATTGTGTTTACCGTGTCGAATAGAGACCCACGTGCTAGTCTGACTCACGCACAGGGCTCTATACACATATTAACGATTTTAACTGTTTTTTTTTACATGTATTGTCCTAAATGACATTGTTTTTGCCGAATATCATGATCCTAGATGAACATAGAAGTACCATTGTTCTGTTCTGGTTTGGGGATAAGACAGCCGGTGAAATGACTCTATTAGAGGCATTCCATCTTAGTCCTCAGGGTTGGCAACGCATTTGCAGTCACAGGATTGCATCGCAGTCCTGTGACTGCAAATGTCTATGGGTCACAGTTTCCACTTACCATCAGGTGGCCTGTGTGCTCGTTTGTCTTCTCTATGCCATAAAAAAAAATGAAAAAAAAACCCATAAAGGTTTTGTTTCTTTTGTGAGTTAATGCGGCATAAATTGCCTACCTTATAAATATAAAAATATAAAATATAAGGGGACAATGTCACACCAATTGGGATTGTTCATATTTTTACAATTACTCCAATTCGAAAACCATTTCGAGGAATACGGTTTTAAAGCCGTTCTGCATTATTAAGTTTTTGAAATATTTATCTATTTTGGATATTTTGGCAAAAGTATATTTAACCGGTTAGGTGTATCTTAAGGGTTAGGCGAAAACAGCTTGAAATAGTAAGTTTTAATACACTACTACAATCACTTTTTTTCATTGGATATCATTTAATTGTTGTAATTTATTAGAAAATGCCACCCCAAATTTAAAATAATAATGTCATCCATAAAATTTCTGCTAAATAAAGATATTAAAACAAAACTATTGGGTCAAATGCAAAATTAATGAAATAGGTGTCTTAAAATTTTCTATTCTTTACAATGACAAAGTAAAAAGTCACACCAATTGACCTAGTCCCAAACTAAGCTCTAGGCTTGTACTAAGGGTACTAGACAACGATATAAATACTTACTATAGAGAAATATATACTTAAATACATAGAAAACATCCATGACTCAGGAACAAATATTCGAGTTCATCACACAAATATCTGCCCTTACCGGGATTCGAACCCAGGACCACTAGCTTCGTAGGCAGGGTCACTACCCACTAGGCCAGCGCGTCGTCAAAGTATTACCTTGAATGTTAACGTATTATTTATTAAAAAGAAAAGGGCACCACATGTTCTATTAATTATGTTCCATAGAAACATTTCACTAAAACTATATCAATTTTGCACTATAAGTCACGACGTCTGCATTTAAAATCGTACATTACACACCCTGTTTTTTTTTCATATTATTCGCTGAACATACATAATGTATAATGGTATATATTCAGCAAATGTAATGAAAAAATCTATTACATATCTAATAAAGATACATTAGTTTAACCCTCTTTTATGTCAGGGTTACTAAAAGTAAGTACACAAAGCCTCGGTTTTTTTTAAACCGTATTGCAATGCGTCTTTGAGACTGCAGTTGTCACGAGCAAACCGAACTTGAGACAGTTCGGAAACTTTGCTCAGCTTCTCTGTATTGTTTCTTTATGAGTTGAGAGTGAACTGGCTCTTGAGATTTCTTTCGAGAAATGTTGGTGTACTAAACTTCCTTATTTATAAACAAAAACAAAAAACCTATTTTAGTAAAAGTATGTTTTATCTGTATCTGACAAATTCAAATGCAATTCGAAGTTTATCACATTTAATTGTTTTTTTTTATATGGGTTTAATAAAAAACTTACTTTGATTTTACTCGTTTTTTTTTGCTTAAAATTACAAACATGTTACAAACCCTCATAACCATAAAAAAATACACAAATCTTAACTTTTGTAAAGAGGTCACAAAATGCTAACAGTACTCTAGTTCCCGCAATAATAACATCAATATATAAAACTAAACTCATTTTTACATGAAAAAATGCTCTAAAATGTGGTCCAGCCGATCTTTTTAATGCTCTGGTAACGTTATCTTATTACATTAAAAGTGTAAAGCGACCATTCAAGAGTTCAATTTATTGGCAATCTCTTGAATAATTCGATGCACTCTACTGCTCGAAAGGCGCTCGCTTCGCTCGGCACAATCACTCTCCGAGTGCCGGGTAAATTTAGTCTTGAAGATGCTTTTCTGTGGATCTTGGAAAGTTAACATTAAAATGTCTACGTGCTATATAATTGTTTTATATAAACAATTGCGGGAAACTGAGGGGCTATTGCCTAACGTACTCGCAACCACAATCAACTTAAAGCGGATCAATTATTTTCATTTTATATGCAGACAAGCCTTGGATTTTCAAAATAAAAACAAGTGCGATTGCGAGTGCGATAGGCAATAGCCTCTCTGGTGGATTCACGCGGCGCCGGACCGTTCCTTGTGGCAAACCTCGGGAAAGATCTATTTTCAGAAGTAGTTTATCAGTTGAAATGATGATGAAATATTTTATGAAATAATAGATAATTACTAGTGTTTTCTGATATAGGCGGCTATTCCACTGGGTAAAGCTATATTGGTTTCTAGACAAATTTATTAACACAGGAGCTGAAAAATAAAGGAAAATGAAAGATTATGACTAGACCTAGTTATCTTGGGGCACCGATGTCACCTTTCTTTAGGGATTGAATGTTCATTTTATCGACAATCTCTATATCGATGTTTGTAGTTTAAAAGCAACCATGCGGTTAATTTTACGTCTTTTACATCTCTGTACAATTTTAGTGTGTTTCTTGATTAAAGATTCGATAACCTGATGTAATTATTGTGGTAAAACTGTGATAAATAGGACTAACTAACAAATACCTGCGACTGTTATTTATCGCATTATTTTTTAGCAGTAACATGATTTGAACTCTAAGTACAATACTATCAACATTTTTATATAGTCGATAAAATACAAATTCAATCTTTTCCAAAAAGCGACGTCACTGCCGCAAGATTACGAGGTCTAGGTAATTATGACTCTTAATTTATACATCTTATTGTTAACTGTATACAAAGCAAACATAAGTTACTACGGGAAAAAGCAAAACTTTATTTCGCCGTATAACCAAGGAGCTAAATCATAAATGCACATTCCCCAAAACCTTTCGAAAGCAACTTCGACTATCCTGGCCAATTTGCATGAGAAAAGAAGATGTATGTGTTTTTAAATTTAAATTTGAATGGGAACGCATCTTGTCTGCAGACATTATGAATGGCAAATATTTGAGGGTGGAAGCCTTGGAGAGGTTCCGCGGGAGCTCTGTGAAGCCGCTCTAAAGATGCTTGGTACAGGGTGCACTTAGTTTGTTATTAAAGGGCATTGGGTAAATTTGTTTGAAGAATATTGTCATTTTTTTCAGCGGCTACGTATGATTTTTACATAGTTTTTCAGAGGATCTCGAATAATTCATAACGTTTAATAATATCGGGGCCGAGATATTTAAAATTTAAGTGTTCAGTTTTTGGTACTAAAAGTACACCTAACATAATAAAACATGTTAATTTTTAATTATTCTATCATAGTTTACCACTTTTACTAATTGCCGCTCACCTTGAAAATGTATGACTTTTACAAATGACAACACTTTTACCCAAACCCCTTTTATTCCCGCTTAATATTATAAAAATTAGGGCTTGTACTACCGCTACTAGTACCCTGGTAAACATCTTAGTCTTAATGTGCAAAATGTGACTACAGAATTTTATCAAGTTTTTTGATTTGTAGGTATTTCTGTAGCTCTGCCTACCTTACTCTTGGAACGCAAGCGTGTATTTATGTATGTATGTGCATTATAAATGTGGAAGCTTGTGTGTTAGTTTGTTATTTCTTCAAGCTGCAGCGGTTGGATGGATTTGGATGAAAGGGTGTAGCAGGATAAGCCTTCAAAAATTGCCCCCAAAGCTTTGAGTTCAAAACTACTATCAGTTGATGCCCCGTCAAATGAAAATAATTTATACCAATTTTTAACCCTCTACTGCCACCTGGAACCCCACGACATTCATTTAACCCTAAAACGTTTTTATTTATTTTCTCAAAAAGTATAAAAAGGAGAATTGTCAAATTTTGCACAAATGTTGATGTGATCAATATAAACTATAAAAAAAAAATGAGCCCTCTACTTACTTATTGTCCTAGAAAAAAACCTAAATTAAAAATTAAAACATCCTGTATAACAATTCAGGCTCGTTGTACTATCACCATTTTTTTACTAAATATTAACCAACTACCTATCTACATAATATGTAAGTTTCATGTAATTAACAAAAGTGGAACAGTGTGAAAATATAGGTATTGTTCAGTACGTACCATGTATGTAACACGCTTACGGTGACGACATTAGTAAAAGATATCGGCCCGCCAACCGGAAATTTGAAATGCAGATAGCTTATCCCCTGGATTAACAAAAAGACTGGTTTTCATACCGGGAAATTTAAAAGTTCACGAGGAATAAGCATAATCATAATGATTGATTAGTTCTTTGTCGATGAAATTACAGAAGATATTTAATTAAGTACGTTGTTTTGAGATCTGCGATTTCTACACCACTAAGGTACCCAAAGTGTGTCAAATAGAACAGTGGGTAATATAATTTCGTTGTCCGTCCATCTGTTCTAATATTAAAATGAGCATTTTTTTGCCAATAAAAATAAAACAGGATTATAAAATAATAATGAAACTTCCGTGCCAGAAAAATTGTTTGAACTTCATTTTGTTTCTTGTTCTATTGTCAAAATGGTTATACATTCATTCTTGCATCACAAATTGTTTTGAATAAACTGCAAACCCAAAAGAAAAGTCACAAAAAAAAACCGGCCAAGTGTGATGGATACCTTCAAGTTTTACAAACTGAAAAGCAGTTTAGTAAATGTACGCATGAGTGGAATTTCTAAGGCATCACCAAACATGGTCGAATAAAAACCGGCAAATGCCGTCAATGTGCAGCGTGCACCGTGCCCCATTGTGCAGGAGCATCGCAAAAGTCATTCAGATGCAAATGCAGCGAATTTGCATGCGTTTAGCCGAGCAGCCTTCAAAGTTTGATGTGTGGGGGAATTTTTCGTATACCGATTAAAATGTTAGACAGTGATTTATCATGTTGGAGAGTAATGATTTTGAGTTGTGAGTATGTTTTGTGCAAGATAATACAGGTTTTAATGAAACACCCTTTAAAAAAAGTATACCGTTTGTAAGGTCACTGATTCTAAGTACAAGTATGATGCAAGTAGAAAAACTGTTGAAAATAAACCTTTTTTTTTTACGGATACTTTTTAAATACTAAAAAAATTATGCGCCATCATACCATCACCAACTTAAAACCAAACTTGACATTTCGACAAAATTAAATAAGAAAGCTTTAATTTTTTATTTAAATCATCGAAATCAAGATGTTTGTCAATCAAAAACACATTAACGGTTAAACATATTTTGGCATACAATATCAACTGAAAATGTATACTATAGACTAAACAATAAAATTATTTAAGTTCCAGAAATGTAAATAATTTTAAAAGAAACAACCATACATACATACATAACTTTTCGCCTGTCTCCCAATGGGCTAGGCAGAGACTATGGAACGCCAGGTGCACCAGTCTAAACATACAACTTTCGCATTCTCGATTTTCATCAATCTCTTCATGCATGTACGTCAGTTTCGGGTGCTTTTGATTTGGCCCTGACTCAGAACACAACATGTATGATGTAACACAAAAATAAACTACATAAAATATGTATAAGGCACCCTTAACCCTTAACAGTTGTTAAGTTCCAATCTCCCAGGACATCTCAAGCTCAGAGTAAGCTACATCTCAATACAAGTCTAGACACAATTTTGTGGGAATACGGACCGCTTTCAATTTTTCTAAAATCCTGTGGAATCACAAACAGTCTTTGTGCGGTTTAAATTGGTTTCAGAGGGTTTGGTGCAACGCGGGCGGTTGCAACACGATTTGGTCGGTGGTGCAGCGGATCGGTGGGTTTCAGAATGCAGGTAGTTTTAAACTGGTTGGAATAAATCCAAAATAAAAATGTGTAAGTTATGCATACGAGTACATTATTGCCCCTTCGAAGCCCTCTAAAATATTCATCTTGTAGTATAACTTAACAATGGCGTGAAAACAACTGACACAACATGCAAATTATCGTTTTTTTTTGTAAATTGCAATTGGGGTTGTTCATATTTTTACAAATACTCCAATCCGAAAATCATTTCGAGGAATAGGGTTTTAAAGCCGTTCTGCATTATTAAGTTTTTGAAATATTTATCTATTTTGGATATTTCGGCAAAACTATATTTAACCTTTGTTTGACTTTCGTTTTCGGCTTGAAGCCCTCTTAGGTGTCTTACGGGTTAGGCGAAAACAGCTTGAAATTGTATGTTTTAATACACTACTACAATCAATTTTTTTCATTAGATATCATTTAATTGTTGTAATTTATTAGAAAATGCCATCCTAAATTTAAAATAATCATGTCATCCATAAAATGTCTGCGAAATAAATAAAGATATTAAACCAAAACTATTGGGTCAAATACAAATTTAATGAAATTGGTGTATTAAAATTTCCTATTCTTTCGAATGAGAAAGTAAAAACCGTGAGTTATTTTTTTTGGTCAATCCCAATTGTTTAGAAAACCGTAAGATTTTTACTAGACTAGGCTGTTAAGATAGTTCAATGCAGACAAAAGATCGTCTACATAAAGTTAATGTTAAACCTCCTTATACCTGCGGGCCTATTGTCTAACGTACTTGCAATCACGATCGTTTTCATTTTGAAAATCGAAGGCATGTCTGCATACAAAATAAAAACAACTGTTTCACTCTGAAGCCGACTGCAATTGCGAGTGCGTTAGGCAATAGCCTTTCTGGACACTGTATATGTAGGTAGGAATATATATAAGTAGGAATGAATATCGTTAGAAATCAATCTTTGTGAGATTATCCCAGATCTTAATTTATTTTGATATAGGTATAGGGTCAAAATTAAGTTCTTTCACCAGTTGCTCAGGCACCCGTTAAATCAATATTAATTTTATTCCATAATAATTATCATTGCGTTGTCTTCATGATAAAAAAACATATAATATTAAAGGCTAATTTAATTCACATTCTCAAAATAAATACTTTCTGCCAGTTAAAATTCTCGCTTTCCTTTTCTTAGTCATATGAAAGAAAAGGACACAGCTAATTTATCTGTCATTATTATCTTATCTGGGAAGCATAAACTAGCCTTCAATATGCCTAAACCTAAAAGCCCGAAATTCATTTTGTACATATTACCTATATAGTACAAATTTTTGCGGCGTCCCTCCTCCAGAAAGGTTTAATTTAAGAACCATTTTACATTATTAATATTCCTAATATAACGCATGTCGAATAATTTTAGCCCAAAGGTCCAGTTCAGCACTATACGGGTCAAAAATCATTTCTGCGGTTCTTAATAGATACTAAGTTGAATTTTCTGGGAATATAAATAAGGTAACGTATGCAGTACCACTGTTATAACAGTTGTGACCCTTTGTTAAGGCGCATATTCAAAAACGTGAGTGCTGAGGCCATGACGTATACGACGCACGTGACATGATAATGTTTAATTTGAGGGTAGTTGAGTTTTAGGAGGTTTAAATTTTTCATTTTATGTGTATGGTCCATTCCTGGACGTTACAGTACAATACAATACAATACAAAGCACTTTATTTAAACACCACATACATTAAGTAACGGATATACAGGAAAAATACATATTGATTAGATATTATTATTATTTATTAGATGTGTAATTGTTGTTGTTATAATTAGGTATTATTAATATTTGTATACTTTGATTATTTGTATTTATGTTTGACGATCTCAACGTAATTTCGTATTTTTTGACATGCAATGCAATTAATATTGTAACATTGTAACAACCAATAAAATAAACTAAACTAAACTAAACTAAACTAAACTAAACTACGTCAGTCAACAGGCGGTCTTATCTTCCAGACAGCCTTACAAAGAAGAGATGGTTAAAAATATACAATAGAAAAAACATAAATGTCCTTTAAATAAATACATATAGGTGTACGTAAATAAGAAATACTATTATACATCAATACAAAATAAAACGAATGTTACCACCATCTTAACCTTTGTTAAACACCACGGTCAAGCAGCAGTGTTCGCATTGCTGTGTTCCGGTACGGGGATAAGGGAATCAGTGAAATTACTAGTGTTTAGACATTCCATCTTAGTCCTCAGGGTTGGCAACGCACTACAGTCTTGTATAGTGCAACCCTTTTCATAATAGCGATCGGCAATTTTCTTTTTTCTATGACACACGAGTGACAAAATTAAATATACAGTCAGTTGCGAGTGCAAGACAAGTGTGATAGCGATTGCCAGCCGAACGCTGTCAAGAAGCTGGAAATATTGTATGATTTAGGGCCACTTGCACGAAAAGTTTAACCCTGGGTTAAGACACTAAGGGCCACTTGCACGAAAAGTTTAACCCTGGGTTAAGACACTAACTCGAGTTAGTAGACGTCAGATTCATACGAGAACTGTCATTTTAACTCGGGTTAGTGTCTTAACCCAGGGTTAAACTTTTCGTGCAAGTGGCCCTAAGGCCCACTTGCGTGGACCAGAGTTAGCGTCTTAACCCGAGGTTAGGCGGCAAACCACGTACAAAAGTAGACGCTTAACTCTGGGTTAAGGGCTAACTCTGGTCCGCGCAAGTGGGCGTTATTCGAGTTAAAATGACAGTTGTCGTATGAATCTGACGTCTACTAACTCGAGTTACGCCCACTTGCGCGGACCAGAGTTAGCCCTTAACCCTGAGTTAAGCGTCTACTTTTGTACGTGGTTTGCCACCTAACCTCGGGTTAAGACGCTAACTCTGGTCCACGCAAGTGGGCGTTAGTGTCTTAACCCATGGTTAAATTTTTCGTGCAAGTTCGTCTTAATGCCAGTTACCACATTGTTGTCTTTCGAACATGCTTAAGTTAGCCGTCGAAATGGAAGTCACCCGCTACTTGATAGCTAACTGATGCAATGAGCGTAAATACCTAGTGTAACATACACTCAATTGTACCAAAACGCAAGGACAATGTGACGTAGCCATAGTCGCATGTTACAACTTATAATACTACAAACAATCGCAGTTAACGTAACAGTCTCTTTACCCCGCGCTCTCTAATGAAATTCATTAACAATTTTAATTAATTCAATGCCAAATGACAGTTCCCAAGCGGCAAAAGGGGGTAAAGCAGTAAGCTGCATTTCGGTGCAGCCGCAAATTATGCAAAACCCCGGTTATGCTAATTCGGTTTAGGCGTATCGTGGAATTAAATTATTCTTTTGATGGTTACGTTTTGTTTCTGATCTTATTTGCTTAATGAAAGTGCCAAGGATCTTGAAAATATAAAATAAGGGAAAGCATTTTCGTTGATTAATAAATAACATTAAAATTACTTTTGTTTGAAACTAACTCTGTATTCTGTTGTGAAAAGAACGAATATTTAACCTGAATGACAAAACATTAAAGTCGTATTATTGAAGAAAGCAATTTATATGTATAACAATATGATATTCAATTTAATTGATTTGCTTTGTGTACTTAATACTGACCACACGTTTTTTTTCTTTAAGCGTGCAATGCATATAATTAGGAATCATTGTGCCATAATGAGGAAAAAATCACTTCACACATGGCGCACGTGTGAAACAGTTTGAACGACATTCTACATTTCTACAATTTTACTGTCCTTTACGCCAATTGTCATTATAGCTATCGAAAGAGTCCTGTTTTTGTTTTGTGTTGCTGTAGTTGGATTTTTTATTTGTCACTAACCTATTTTAAGTCATCTGTAACAAAAAATAAATGTGGTTACAGAATTATTAACAAGTTTTTAGAGTTGTTGGTAATTCTGTAGCTCTGCCTGCCCCACTCTGGGAATGGAGGCGTGAGTTTATGTATGTAAAAAATAAATATGGGTAAATAATAGCTTGAAATAAATGATTATTTTCTTTTCTATTCTATAGTGAGCGTATATTTATCACTTTTTCTATTATTATTTTTAATACTCATGTTTAATAACTTACATAGTTTCTTGTTATTGCTCGCGTGAAGTCTGTACCACCTACCTCGTAAAATATTTTAATTTGACACCTTATCCCTAGTAAGGTTGTCTGGAAGAGATCGCTAATCAGCGATAAGACCGCCTGTTGTTTACCTGTGTTGTTTTTAATTGTGCTGTTTCTCTGTAATGTTTTTGTTTGGTGTACAATAAAGTGTTTTGTATTGTTGTATTGTATATTATTTCATTTATCTCTTATTACACGGTACTGAACACTTAATGAGAACTGTTATTGTAACTTTATAGTGATGTGCACGAGTATTTCGATTCATTTGATTGCAACACAGGTGAGACGATGTAGCAGTGACGCGACACGAGAGTTATGGAATAAATCAGCGCTCGTTGGAAATTGCTGACTTGTGTTCCTGTCCCGTCGGGACGTAGGGATGCGAAACTATATCGATATTATTTTTTAATTTTGTTATAAACAGCGGACAGTAGTATTTGTAACATACGAGTATGTATAAAAATAAAGTAGAAATAATTTTAAATGAGGCCTACAACTAACACTATTTATTTAAGAGCACAATAACTATTTCAAAACTATTTAAAAAAGGTTTAAGAATAAAACTGAATTAAGTTTTAAATCTACTTTAATTTAATCTCATCTTCATCTCATCTTCAATCTATACATGACAAGTTTTTTTGCATAGTCAGTCTGAAGAGTCAGCATACCGTTAACAAATTCAATCGCTCGGCTACTCTATTAATAAATAATATGTTATAGTTTGTTCCATGGTAACCCACGACGTAATGACTGACTGTACATTAATTTACAGTTTAAAAAAAAGATTCCGTAACTCGCAAGTGCTTTTACGCCTCAAAACTCCTACATATCGATAGATTTCATCGTTACCCAGCCCTACCCACTAGTACCCACAGTGCCGCGTCATCTAATTTCCGCAGCGCGCGCTAGAGGGCGTTGTCAAACTGCCACAGCGCCCTCCAGTACTTCACTGCAGTTTATATTTTTGATATGAGAAGTTGGATTAGGTTTTAGATTTTATTTCTGCTTCGCAACTTTCTAAATTTAACAGGAAAGTTGCCAAATTCAGGATGAAGTACCTAATGAAATCTATGAAATGATTCTCTTTTCACCCGACTACGACTGCCGAAAGAGAGTAGCATTTACAACTTGCATATGGATGTGTTTATACGTATACATACATTTAAGACTGCGCCAAGCGTATGCCGGATGTACAGTGGCGCCCTCATTAGTATTATTGCGTTTTCTAATAAACTAAAGTATGGTCTTAAAATTGGTCGGTAGTTTTTTATACTACAAATGAAAACACAACTTATAGGGTATATCACAGAGTTTAATAACAATTCACCTTCAAGTTATCAACTTAACGGAAAAAAGTGGCCACCTTTTCCCGTTAAGCTGACTACTCAAAGGGAAATTGTTACTAAAGTTTGTTACGTATCCCAAAAAATGTGTTTTTACTTGCGCTACAAAGACGTATAGTTTGATTGCAAGGAAATTCGTTGGTTAATTAGAAAACACAATAATAGTAATGAGGGCGCCACTGGACGCTCGACGTTTGCTCGGTGCAGTCTTAACTCGGGGCAGAATCAGCGGAGACCCTCAAAAGGCGCAAATACAATCAACTTGATAGAAGTTACATAATTGAGCCTTATGGGGTCGAAACTTTAGGACCGTGGGGACCACGAGCACAACGTATTTTTAAAGATATGTCAAAGCGCCTGATCGATGCAACCCGAGACAAAAATGCTGGCCTGTACTTGGCACAAAGATTAAGCATTGCCTTTCAACGTGGTAATGCTGCCAGCATTTTAGGAACAATGCCCACTAGTTGCGGTTTTATAGATTAGTGTAGTTTTAAGTAAATTTGTAAGTTCTTTCGTTGTTTTGGTTTGTCTTTATTTTATTGTTTATTTCATTATTTAATGCACTTTTCCTTTAACGCACGTATACACATATACATACGCACGTATGTTTGCATGCATGGTTCTTTGTTACAACAAAGTTGTATTAACTATGTTATTAATTAAATTAATTAAATTTAAAAGGGCTCTATTCTACTGGGTAAAACCATATTGCCTTTGACATGTTATCGTATTGTCAACGCACAATAGCTCTTATTACTGGACAGCAATGGTGGCTTAGTCTTAAATAATTAACATGCCACATATTATAGTTTCATCCGGTAGAATTGAGGCCTTGGGAAACAAAATGTCATAATATTGTACCAGTTCCTTAATATATACATACAAACATAAATACGTCCATATGTGCAAAGACAAAAAATCAAATACACTGATAAGAAAATGCAATGTAAAAAAGTGAACTTATCTCTTCCAGCTAACATGAGCTTTTTTTTTGCAATGTGTAAATTTAAGTAAAAACCAAACGTTGTTTTTAATACAGCTAAAGTGAGCAGGGGTGTTAGGTACTCTCTCAAAAACAACGGACGGCCGAACGAACGAGCGAAATCGCAGCGAGTTTAAGTAGTCCCGTCAGAGCGAACAAAACACATTTTAGCGCGTGCATTCACAATTAGGCAGCCTTACACATTTAATCTTATCGACAGAAGCCATGTTGTTCACTCTGACGGGACTACTTAAACTCGCCGCTGCGATTTCGCTTATTCGTCCGACCGTCATTTGTTTTTAAGAGAATAACACCCCAGAGTTTGCGTGCCTCTCTGTCTTCTATAGGCTTACATGCTTGTAGCAATCCATTGACGGGTTATTTTAAGATTTTTGAGCCGAGAGCTATTGCAGCGACGCAAAATACTCGTATCATGAGACTGGCCTTCGTTCCACCATAACTTTTCCATCTTTGAACGTCCACGTAGAGGGAGCGGTTTTACCCTCATGCTGTTGAAATACCATTTGCTCATACAAATCGTTTCGCTGGTTCTTTATTGAGAGTTGCTTAAGAGTAGAATTGGCTTCCTTCGTGTCTATTTCCTGAGGCTTATAGTTTGGATGCCTTCAATTTAATAATGAATAGGCTTTGAACCAGCGAGCTCTATTCTAGACTTTTTATCATTTAGGTACCACCAGATGAGAAAGATGTCAATTGCTGGATAACCAGAAAAGAAAGTGACCAAATATACTGTCTGTTACAAGTGCAAGTGTGATAGCGCTAGCCACCCAAATGCTAATAAGGTTTAAGTATGCAAGAACGGAAACTAACGAATTAAAACTGTAAATCTTGGCCTTTCAAAAGCTGAACAATGTTTATCAGATCAGACGAGGGTGTCCGCACTTGCAGGGTGACAATAAAACACCCGGGACGGTCCTGATAATTCACGCGGAAGAGAAATATCTGCCGGGGTGACCACACTGTGTGTACTGCTTTGAGGGCCATGAAAGCAGCGGTTTATAAGTCAGTTATACTTGCCCTAGAACCAGTTCCATCTTCGGGTAACAAAGTAACATGCTGCAAATATATAAAGAAGGTGCGGTAAAGGAGAGATTTATGTTTTCAAGACAACATCTATTGCATGAAGCATGTAATAGTTTTAAGATCTTTTGTACAACATTAAGCAATAAAGTATTATGTATGACTATGACTATGACTATGAGTATCTTTGAACTACAATCTTAAGACTTTAAATGCGTTGCCAAACCTGAGGGCTAAGATAGAATTATTTTAAGCAAGTCATTTTATTGGTTGTATTTTCCTCACACCGAAACACAACACGACGAACACTATTGGTTGGTGGTAAGTTTTTACGCGCTTTGAGGTTTTACTACCGCTCAAATAACAAATTCGAAGTATTGGTTACAAATAAAAAACTGGCCAAGTGCGAATTGGATTCGCGCACGAAGGGTTCCGTATTATTTATTTATTTATTTATTTATTTATGATTTATTGGAGATCCAACAGCTTACAAAACAAGATAGAAATTAAATTACGTAACAAAAAGCCAATTAAAGGTTCTCACAGCAACAATCAATACAACATTAGCAAAAAACGGTAAATATTTATTTTATTTTAATTTAATTATTTGTTTTTAAAGTGAATACACAACTCAGTATTCTGTAAATATTTCAAGCGTCTACCTACTGTCGTTATTAATATCGAGCCAAGAACGGCAAATAATCACGTTTGTTGTATGGGAACCTCCCTAAAATATACCTATAGTTTATTCTGTTTTTTAGTAATTTGTTGTTATAGCGGCAATAGAAATCATCACCTATAAAAATTCAACTAAAGACGGAAAGGCAGACGGACGGACATTGAAGTCTTAGTAATAGGGTCCCGTTTTTACCCTCTGGGTACAGAACCCTAAAAAGATGATTCTGTCCTATGATATTTATTTATTTAAATATCGACTCGCCGCTTGTGCGGTGGCCACACAGCGTCAGTTGAGTCACCATATTTATCTCAGACATCCCGACACCATTGTACTGGAGTAGATATACTGCACCCAAGTCTACCGGAGTGTACAAGGTAAACACAACCCTTTAATGCACAGGATATGGTTGAAAATCAATTTTGGAGATTTAAGTGATATGTAAAATCAATTTAAATCTTTTCCCATTGGTGTTTAATTCATTGATTCGCGATCTTTTTTTTTAACGTTTGGCCCCCTTACTTATAAACGTGGAATAAGCTTGGAATAGTTTATTCCATGCTTTGTCACTTTCTGTCAGATGCAAATGTCACAATTACAGGGAAGTGATTCTCTGAACAACGGCGGTCGGACGGACGGACGAGTGAATGTCTAAGCGGCGAGAGACAAAACACATTTTAGCGCGTGCATTTAAAATTTAGCAGCATGGATCAAACGTATAAAAATGCACGCGTTACCATTTTTTTTTATAGTAGATTAGTATTGTATAGTTCTTTATTATTGTGCAAATAATTGTCTATTATAGTGCGAGGATTTATTTTGTAAAGTATGCTAAGTCCTGGGTAGTGATTCTCTAAACAACGGCGGTCGAAAGGACGGACGAGTGATTTCCAAGAGACGAATTTAAGTAGTCCCGTCAGAGCGATCAAAACACATTTTAGCGCGTGCATTTTCAATTAAGCAGCCTTATACGTTCGATCTATCGGCAGAAACCATGCTGCTTAGTTGAAAATGCACGCGCTACAATGTGTTTTGTTCGCTCTGACGGGACTACTTAAACTCGCCGCTGCGATTTTGCTCGTACGTCCGACCGTCTGTTGTATTTGAGAGAATAACACCCTTGATAAGGACAAAGCGGGGTATAAACTATTCCAATTTTATTCCACATTTATAAGTAAGGAGGTTGTAGTTTACGACTGATTATATGCTTTAATATTTCGAATTATTAAAGTGATTTGACAAGATAATTTAAACGTAACTTTGTCCTCCATGTCACCTCTATTTTATTAAAGTTAAGTTAAGTTAAAATAAAACTAAGTAACATGACTAGCATAGAGACATTCCATCTTAGTCTTTAGTTTGGCTTCGCATTTATTTTGTAGCCTTAAGATTTCATTGTCTCAGATTTCACTAACAATAAAAATTAATTATTAATAAATCATGTTTTTTTTTAAATGTATCTTCATGTCATTAAAGTTCTCTGACTTTAACTTGGATTCTCATTTACTCAGACTATGTCATATTTTACTAATACAAAAATAAATCGTAACATAGACATAAATTAAATCACGCCTCTTTCCCAGAGGGGTAGGCAAAGACTACTTCTTTTCACTTGCTACACTCTTGACAATTTTTTTTCGCTTCCACATTCATACATCGATTCATGAACGCACGTTGGTTTCGGGTACTTAAGATTCGGCCCTTTTCTAGTATTTCTCCGAATCGATTCGAAAAAGTCCGCCTAGGTTGGCCCCTTTCAACCCTTCCACTCACTTTCGATCTGTATGTCTCTTTCGTCAATCTTCTTTCATCCATCCTTTCCAAATGACCGAACCATCGAAGCATGCCCTTTTCAATCTTAGTCACTACATCTTCTTTTATTCCGCATTTCTCTCCGACTTTTTCATTCCTTACTCTATCAATCAGTTTCAAATAAATCGTTAATTTACTAAAACACATTAGGATTTGGTCTATGTATTGTAAAATATAAATTTAGTCATAATATAAATTATACAACTCTTAATGTTTACATAGACAGACTTTTATAAAAATTGTACTGTAACGTTAAATAAAAGTTGAAATATTTGCTTATGGCTACTTTTTCAATAAATTTGCTTTCGCTTTCGTTCGCAAAAAGCTTTTATTTTACAAACTTTTTGGTAACTCCAGGGACAGTTGAAACAGCTACAAACCTTAACAATGCTTTATACAAAAACTGGTTAATATTGTTTAAAAGACAAATTGACGAAGTTTTTAAACTTTGTTACTGTTTTGTAGTTTCAACTGATTCAAAAGCTACAACGGAAAAGTTTAATCGTTAAAGCTTGTTTACATAAAAGTTCTTTCAACACGAGTCTTTAGATCACAATATTTTCGATAAAATAACAACTTTAGTATTCAGTCATTTTGTAACTTAATTTAGGTACATTCTTTTTTATATGATATGTTAGCAGCATCTAACCGACCTACCCGTGATGTATGTATGTATGTTAACTCTTTACCAATTACAAGTAAGTACGTAAACAAACAAGACAACGAATACAATGCTGATCTTATCCCTTTAAGGGATCTCTTCCAGCTCAGTTAACCTGACCATGATTGAATAAATTGTACGAGAATAGACAAGATTACAAGATGAGAACCAAATGTAAAACACATTGAACATAAATACAATTAAAAATATGTCTTAACATCATCAGTCTTATAAGAACCCTCGTTTATGAAATATCTTGTGTATATTTATGATGTAGATAAGGACTTGGGAATTAGTTTTAATCATAGATTTTGCTTTGGCAGAAAAGGGACCTGCGTCCCGACTAACGCAATCGCGATGGGCTTCAAAGTGGACCAATTGTTTTCATTTTGTATGCAGACTCGCCTTCACCTGTCAAAATGAAAACGATTGCGATTGCGAGTGCGTTAGGTTTAATCATAGAGAATCAAATGGAAGACACCAACATTCAATATCTATTGTGGATTCATCGGTCGCCAAATTAAACCCATTGGATTGACGTCGTGGTTATTACAAAATTTGTAAATATGAGTGTCAAGTGCTTGGTATCAACCATCCAGGATATGAGCCGTACTTAAAGTAGACCTGCTGGCCTATTGCCTAACGTACTCGCAATCACAATCGACTTCAAAGCGGGACAATTGTTTTCACTTTGTATGCAGACGAGCCTTCGATTTTTAAAATGAAAACGATTGCAATTGCGAGTGAGTTAGGCAATAGCCCCTCTGAGCAAGACAAAAATATAGTTTGCAGAAAATGTCTTGATAAATTATAAGTTGGAATGTGAAGTTATTTTTTATTTGTTAAACTATGACCATCGACAATATAAAATTATACCAGGATTAAAAAAATATAAATTACAAAAACCAACTAACTAACTTTAATATTTTACTAGTAATTATTTATCATTCGTTTGATGTCAAATTACAAAAAATAATGACTGTTTAAAACTCTATACCTATTCATTCACAGAAATAAACAAATCATCTCAGCATCTTACTCTACTATTAACACGATGAGGAAATGAGAATACTTCCCCATATTTTTTAGAGTTTCATTCGACCCCCGCAAAGAGCATCCCTCGACCAGAATTAACATAAAGCGCTGTAAGAGCGATAAAAGACGCCTTCATAACACTGAATTTGTCGGTAGGGTTGTCTATTTTATTTACGCTCTGTGATTTTTAAATTTTTAACGGTTGTGTACACAAAGGTTGCGAACAGGACCCTATTACTAATCCATCGCTGTTCGTCTGCCGGCTTGTCAGTCAGCGGGGTGTATTTTCTTAATCGTAATAGGTAGACAGTTGATTTTTTACGAAGTGTGTAACAACAAAATTTAGTTGAATAATACTAAAATTCTAAACGAAATGTGAAATGTGAATCGTGTGAAGGTCCGACTCGATTTTAACCAGTTATTTCTTTCTAATTTAGCAAGATCTTGTCGGTGTAGGATTAATATTGCATCGTTTTCCATTTTGTGTGTTTTGTTAATGGTTTATATGCCATGTTTCATTCTGGTTCATTTTTTTTTTATCTTTGGTAGACTCTCAAGCCATTAGATATATCTTATAAGATGACAATACTCGTATTAAACAGCTTACCTTTTTTGTCTGTCTTTGACCGGTAAGAGACATTTTCATTTACATAACGGAACCTACATTATACATTAATACACAATTGACATTGTTTCTTAAATAGTGTTTTAACGTTGCAAGTATTGTATTCACTGATTACTGTTTACAGAACCACGACATCAAAAAACCAATTCATAAAGGGCATTGGGTAAATTTGTTTGAAGAATATTGACATATTTTTTTTCAGCGGCCGTGGATGATTTTTACATAGTTATTTAGAGGACCTCGAAATACACATAGATATTTATGTATAATTTATGGCGTTAAATAATATCGGAGCCGAGATATTTAAGATTTAAGTGTTCAGTTTTTGGTACTAAAAGTAGGCCCAGGTAAGAATATTAAATAACTCGGCTCCGATGCACTTAAGAGTATTACATTACATAACAAAACATGTTTATTTTGAATTATTCTATCATAATTTACTACTTTTACTAATGGCCGCTCACCTTGAAAATGTATGGCTTTTACAAATGACAACACTTTTACCCAAAACCCTTTGCAGGATTTGGTTTAGTTGCAACTTACAAAAAAACATTCTAAATTACAACTAGTGGCAACACTTTACGACGGAGCAGACAGGTATTAAAAACTAACAACGAGTTAGCGTCAACCCTAGCTTACCGGGCAAGGCACAACTCAATTAGATAATGAAAATGTACCGTTTTATACCGAACCCGCCGGAGAAAAACCCATTTTAAAGAAGCTCTCAAATTATGTACATAATTAATTTTATAGCCCGTTTATGTAAGTGATTATTTTTACCCAAGGATTTAAAAAGTTAGGCGCGTAATTATCAAGTTATTTGAAGTGTATTAATTAAATCGGCGGTAAGTATTTAATTAAATAATTTTAACCCATATTACCCCCACAATCAAGAAATCTAACGATAACTAAAAAAATACAACCCAATAAGTAGTTTAGGCTACAGAGCGTGTCAAGACGGTTCCCCTATCGAATTCCTAATCGTCAATTGTCCTAATGCATCGTTTGTCCGAATTTTCATTTATCCTAAAGCCATTTCCGCTTAAATTTTAAAACATTTGGTTTTTTTATAACACAGATCTAACGTAACCAAACCGCAGATATAATTGGAAAACTTAAAAAGTTGCCTGTCTCATCTGGAAACCAGTTTAGGGCAAATGAAAATTCGGACAAACGATTTGTTGGGACAACACTCGAAAAACATTACCCTTCTTCTGAGGCAGTTAGGTTAAAATTTAAAGTTAGCAATAATTTCAAACTTGTTAAGCCATTGGTCGCCATGTTAAGCGGCTTACGTTCCCCTATTAAGTTATTCTTCGTTTTTATTGATGCGAATTTGCTGTGGTTTTTGTAATAATAATGTTGTATTAGCCTTATTGTGCAAAATGTGGTTACAGAATTATCAAAAAGTTTTTATAGTTATTGGAAATTCTGTAGCTCTGCCTACCCCACTCTGGGAATAAAGGCGTGAGTTTATTTTATTTATAATGTTGTATTTCTTCAGATTTTAAAGGTCAGCCTGGGGTTTGTTTCTCTTAAAAATAAGATAGAACTACAAACACGTAGGTTCTTTTAAGAGTTATTGCACGTGGACAGTTCACAATCACGAATCATGTATGCACACAAAATAGCAGAAACATTTATTAAACGGAAATCAACGCACCTAATTAACAATTAATCATAGCGCGATAACAATTATAATTATAACGTAATCAGAGTCTCACTTGAGTCTGTCCCGAGGTTTTGTCTCGAATGATGGATATAGCCGCGGGCGATGACAAGATGGAACATGTTTATTTCGAGGTGCGAACGATATAATTCCAGAAAACATGGTTAAGTTTTCGTTACAAGTTTGGGAAGTCTTGAATTAGCGATATTTTAAATATTCCTTGGTAGACGCATCTCATTCTGTATGCGTTGAACGAGTGAATATTGCGAATTTAAGTAGTCCCGTCAGTGCGAACAAAACACATTTTAGCGCGTGCATTCATAATTAGGCAGCCTTATACGTTCGATCTCATCGACAGAAACCATGGTGCCAAATTGAAAATGCTCGCGGTGAAACGTGTTTTGTTCGCTCTGACGGGACTACTTAAACTCGCCGCTGCGATTTCGCTCGTTCGTCCGACCGTCCGTTGTTTTTTAAGAGAATAACACCCCAGGCATGGGCAATTATTTGGGGTGATTAGCGCGAGTATTTTGTTTGAGTCTCGGATGTTCTCTATTTATTTCTCTATGTAAGTATGTAGATATATAGTTGTCGAGCGTCCCGACAGACCCTTGATATAAATGTAATCGAAAAATAAAATACATATTTCAAGCAGTTACTTATAAAGAGGGTTTTCTTATACTACGACGTGACGTTAACTCTTGGGAGTCGGAGAAAGGACGTCATTTTCCAACAATCCATTTTACAGCTTATTGTCAAGCGGCGTTTCCTGAAAGGCAACAATAAAAATGGTCATCTCGGGGGCTTTGGAACTATAGAAAATGAGCGATGACGTGTCGAGAAGGGTAAAAAGCTATTTAGATACGGCGGGAAATATCGTTACGATCACGTGTCGTGAGAACCATGCGATCGTGATTGAAGTGTTTTATTGATATAATGGTAATCGTTCTGAATTTAAAGCAATTTGTCTAATAATCAGGTTGTAAGTGATTTAAATTTTATTAGATACAAATTTAACCTTATTTTTAATTTGGTTATAAAAACAATCATGCCCGAGTCAGGGTCCTGTGGATATTTTACACTAAAATACTTCGAAACCTAGCTGTTTTTGAGTATTTTTATTTTTATTTAGGCAATTCAGTTTTATAATTAAATAAATTAATCATGTAATTAAAAGCACTACAATAAATTTAATGAAAGGTGCAAATTAAGACGAAAAAAATATTATCGTCGACTGCAAGATTACTTCACTTTCAAGCTTTCAGTTATTGCTTTTGACATGTTAAATTAAAGTAATCCTTATGATCGGTTTCAGTATCAATATGATGATCTTCTCCGAAGTACTCGTAGATTCGCTCCATATTACCAACCTCATATTGCCAATTCTTTGAACAAATATTTTAGATTTTTGACGACTAATTACCCAACAAAATCGTAACGAAATCGTGAACTTGTCGTGACGTCTAAGCAGCATCTCGATCAGTGTATCAGGCACTCCGGCGCGTGAGTGGGTTCCTGTGTAAGCAGATATTCTTTACGAGGACAATAACAACGGAAGGATTGCCGGCTAATGTGCTCGCTGATTTATGCCTTGGTGTTGCGAATTAGGAGTCATTATTGAATGATCTATGTATTTCTTAACTTACGGTGTATGACGTCTTAAAGTTGGGATATATTAGCATAGAAGCATTATGGTCATTTGGAAAGGATGGATGAAAGAAGATTGACGAAAGAGATATACAGATCGATAGTGAGTGGACGGGTCGGAAGGGGCCGCCCTAGGCGTACTTTTTCGAGTCAAATCGGTGAAATACTGGAAAAGGGCCGAATCTTAAGTACCCGAAACCGACGTGCGTGCATGACTCGATGTATGAATGTGGAAGAAGCGAAAGAGAAATTTGTCAAGATCGTAGCAAGTGGAAAGAAGTGGTCTCTGCCTACCCCTCTGGGAAACAGGCGTGATTTAATGTATGTATGTGTATGAAGCATTATGACAGCGAAGGAAAACGAATTATTATAAGTGGCTTGATTATATTATGTCAAGTTGAGGTTAAAAATTGTAGAAACATAAATTGTCTGTACTTTTACAATACCTTCTTAATACTTTTAATTTATTATTACAATTTAGTCGCGACATGTCATGTATTTTACTTCCTGATACTTCATGTTCTTATTATGTACCTATGTATCCCCTTCCGTGGAAGACCAGCGTTGGCTTCACAGCCAGCTCATGCTGAGTTGGGAGCGTTTCGCAACATTAGCACATACTTACTTCGTTACTTCTTTTTTTTTGTTGTGTGTTATTGTTGTGGATGTTTTACTTACTTACTTATTTTAACACAAGCTTCTACCCACGACTTCGTCTGCAAAGATTTCGATTATCGTTATTCCCTCGGAATCTTTTAAATTTATCGGGATTAAAAGTAGCCTATGTCCCAAAAAAGGACAATACACAAGAACAAGAAACAAGATCTATAAAAAACAAGAGAGAAAGTATTTACATAGCAACACTCAACACTCGTACCTTGAGAACGGATGAATCCCTACAAGAACTGGAATACGCCTTGGACTTTATAAACTGGGACATTATCGGCCTAAGTGAAGTGAGGAGAATGGGCGAACAAATTGAACAACATGACAACTACATTTTCTATCATATAGGAAATACTCCAGGCCTACATGGGGTTGGATTCCTTATCAAAAAATGCTACAGCAAATGTGTGCAGTCCTTTAATGGAATTTCCGAACGAATTGCACAACTGGATATCAACATGCCTGGGTATGAAACTATATCAATAATCCAAGTATATGCACCTACAGAGGTGGCACCAAAGGACATAAAGGACTCCTTCTATGAGGACCTGGAAAAAACACTTGCAAGTGCACACAAAACCGTATTCTTGATGGGGGATTTCAACGGGCAGACTGGTGGAAGACTACCAAATGAGGATGGTATATTAGGCCAGTTTAGCACAGGAAAAAGAAACAATAATGGACAAAGACTCGTAAACCTGGCACATAACCTCAAAATCCTAAATAGCTTCTTTAAGAAAAACACAAATAAAAAATGGACTTGGATATCTCCTAACGGAAAGGCAAAAAATGAGATAGACTTTATACTCTCCAATAAACCACAATTCTTCAAAGATGTAGATACAGTTAATAGACTCAACTTTAACACTAACCATCGAATGGTAAGGGGAACAATCTATACAAAAAAACCCAAGAAAACGAGACAGTGCACCAAGAAAAAAATACAACCAAATCAAATCCCTATGTCTATCCCAGAAAATATGCTAATAACACTGAAAGATAAGACTTTAGATTGTAACAAGATCGAAAATGTACAGGAGAAATATGATCTATTGGAAGAAACAATACAACAGTTATCTACAAAACTGTACGCCTCAAAAAATAAGAAAGATAAAATAGGAGAGGAAGCAAGACACCTTATAGAAACCAGGAAAACTCTTTTAGAAAATAAAAAACAAAATAGAAGTCAAATAACGCACCTAAGCAAACTAATAAATGAAAAAATCAGGACACACAGAAAACAAATACGAAACAGGATTATCCAATACCACATCGAAAAATCGGGAGGAATAAAGAAAGCCCTAAAAGAGTTGAAAGAAAATACCCCTTGGATCCCATGCATCAAAAATAAGAAATCTGGGAAGACCGAAACAAAACGGCCCGAAATGTTAGAAATAGCAACAGAATTCTATAGCAAACTATATGATGACATAGATTACACAAACACACAATATGTACAGAAAGACAATGAAGAGGTCATCCTTCCAATACTACAAACCGAGGTAAGGAAAGCCATACAGTCCCAAGGAAACTTTAAAGCCCCCGGGGACGATGGAATAACAAATGAAATTCTGAAAAGCTGCATAGACCACGTTATAGAGGCCATTACCAATTTGTTCAACAATATTCTAACTGAAGAAATAATACCACAACAATGGACATCATCAACTATCATACTACTCCATAAGAAAGGGGACAAAGCAGAAATAAATAACTACAGACCAATCAGCCTCATCTCCAATTTATACAAGATATTTGCAAAGGTAATATTAAACAGAATTAGCTCAGTATTGGACGAAAATCAGCCAAGAGAACAAGCGGGATTCCGAAGTGATTTCTCAACAATGGATCATATTCATGTCGTAAAACAAGTTATTCAAAAATACAATGAGTACGGAAAAGTATACTATTTGGCATTTGTGGACTACAATAAGGCGTTCGACTCTCTGAGGCACACACACATTTGGGAAGCTCTGCAATCACAAGGAGTACACCCAAAGTATATTAGGATAATAAAAAATCTATACACAGAATCAACATCAAAAATCCAGACAGAAAGGAAATGTCCAGCGTTTAAAATAAAAAAGGGGGTACGACAGGGAGACCCACTTTCCCCAAAATTATTTTCGGCGGTATTGGAACACATATTCAGGAAAATTAATTGGGATACATTTGGAATAAATATAAACGGCGATAAACTTAGCCATCTAAGATTCGCAGACGACCTGATTTTGCTCAATGAAAACCAAGAAGGCTTAGAAATAATGCTATCCCAATTAGAAAAAGAAAGTAAAACTGTAGGGTTGACCATGAATCTTGACAAAACAAAAATAATGACAAATCATATAAAAAAACCTATCTTTCTAAATTCTAATCAAATAGAGTATGTTGACGAGTATACATATTTAGGACAAATTATTGCACCGGAAAATCAAATGCAGAAAGAAATAAATGTCAGAGTAAGTAAGGCTTGGAAAAAATTCTGGTCCCTTAAAGAAATTATGAAAAATCCACACATACCCCTAAAAGACAAAACCACAGTATTCAACTCATGCATACTGCCATGTTTAACCTATGGAGCACAAACCTGGGCCCTCACTAAGAAGCAGAGTAGAGCACTAAGAGTGTGCCAAAACAAAATGGAAAGAAGCATTCTAAACATCAAGCTACGGGACAAAATAAAACTTACAAACATAAGAAGCAAGACAAAAGTTACAGATGTAACATTCACAGTAAACAAACTGAAGTGGAAATGGGTAGGCCATTATGATAAGAAACGGGAGGAAAAAATGGACAAAAGAAGTTACTGTATGGTACCCCAGGGATGGAAAAAGAAGGAAAGGACGACCAAAAATAAGATGGGAAGACGATATTAAACAAGTAGCTTCAACAACATGGCAAAGAAAAGCCACAAGCAGGGAAATATGGAAAGCTTTAGGGGAGGCCTATGCCAAAGGGCAAGCTGATAACAATGTTACCGATGTCGAAGAATAAGAATAAAAAAATATTTTATAAAATATAACTAAAAACTTAATAATATTCTTTGAAATAAATTAAAACTATTATTATAATTAATCATTAAAATTTAATTTTAATTAATAAATAGCATGCTAATGTCGTAAAATCATAGTATTGTAGGTACCTATAGAAATTATAAAAAGATGTTGAATAAAGAAAATAGAAATAAAAATATAATGAATATAAAACATAATGTAATAAAATACGAAGATTTTATGTAATTGAATTAGTAGCATGATAGTATTATGAAATGATACTATAGCATGTACAAAATTAGTAACAAAATGATACAATAATAATAATTGTTAAAATGCCTGTATATTATCAGAAATAAAGGCTGTTTGAATTTGAATTTGAATTTGAATGTCTTAATCCAGTGTATAAAGTATAAACTATCTACATTCCAAATTTCATCCAATTCCGTCCAGCGGTTACGGCTTGAAAGAGTTATAAACATCCATACATAAATACATTCATACATATAAACTTTCACATTTATAATGTTAGTACGTAAGGATAATTGTTACATATTTAAAAACCAAATCCCCCACCACGTCTGTTGGTCTTTATGTTCGCGATGATCTAAAAATTACTGAACGGATTTTATGCGGTAAACATAACATCATCACAACAGTTAGGTAAAGGATTTTACGTCTATTTTTTTTTATTCTCATGGATGTCAGATAACTTACACAAACTGAAGCTAAGCAAGGGCGTGACGTATTAAAATAATAATAAATGTAAATACGTGTTGGTCTGTTTGTTCCTTGTTAACGACTCATCTGATCGATATGAATTTGGAACAGGACTTAGCATACTTTACGAAATACATCCTCGCAATTTGATAGACATTTCTTTGCACAATAATAACTATACAATACTCAAAAAATTCAAAATATTTATTCAGTAAATAGGCCACGTGAGGGCTCTGTTACACGTCGGTAATATAGGGTGAGTCTACCAGCAGCGCTTCGAACAAGACCAATCATTGCGGAGAAGAAGCGCCGCAAGAAACTCCAGCAGAAGGTCATTTCTTCAATCATAAAAACATAGTACTTAAAACTAAGTTACATTAAGTAAAGTAAGTTACTTATAGGTAATAAAGTAATAAATAATAAATTCTTAAAACTACCAAAAATATTTTTTTACAAATGTAAGGTCAATATAAACCTTAAACTTGAAGAAAAAACTATGAGAACAACACGACGAGATCTCTACGTCAAAAGCCATAACTAGAATAATTTATTTTAAAACAAGTCCTTGCAAACGTGAACAGACCGGACCCCACAAACAGCACCCGTTCACGAGTATGACCAATACAATACTAATATATTCTGGCTCTAAGCAGCTTTAAGTTGGATTCCGATCGGGCATTTAACTTGACAAATCCGAATCCACAAATCGTTTCGAGATTAAACAAACGCTATCAATCCGAAGTGGTCTTGGCTCGTGGCCAAGTTCGCGCTCTCAACTAGAAAATGACAATGTCACGCTCATTTTGAGGCACTGTTGGGGGAACGATTGGGAACACTTTGTTTGAGATAGATTAGGCTATGTAGATGAAGAAGTAGAATAATATATTTTTTAGTGGTAATACAGTATTAAATAGGTTAAAGTTACTAAAAGATACATACATACATACATACAAAGCTCACGCCTTTGTTCCCAGAGCGGGGTAGGCAGACCTACAGAATTACTAACCACTCTAAAAACTTGTTAATAATTCTGCAACCACATTTTGCACAATTAGGCTAAGATGTTTACCAGTGTATTAGTGACAGGTTGCAAGCCCATCGCCTAACAGGCTACTACAAGCCTTTGCTGAAAGATATCACTAGTAATACAAACATTCAACACCAAAAATACAATCAAAAGGGTTATTATGACATAGCTATGCAGTTCATTTTACGGCGAGCGTAAAGGACAGAACTGTAGCAGGTACATAGCTCTGTCCTTTTCTCTCAGTGTAAACTGAACTGCATAGCTGTAAACTAAACTGCATAACTGTCACAAATCACAATCCTAAAGAGGCTATTGCCTTACGCACTCGCAATCGCAATTGTTTTCATTTTGTAAATCGAAGGCTTGTCTGCATACAAAATGAAAACAATTGATCCACTTTGAAGCCGACTGCTGGTCACGAAGTTGCTTACACCTCCTTTCCTGTTTCATCGTCTTTACTATAGGACTCATCTGCCGCAATTAGGTAGTTGACACATTAATTTTATACTAGGCCCATCCGGATCGCTTCCACCATCTTATCCTTAAACCTGTCGCCAAGCAGGACATTACTAGAATAGAGGCATCCCATTTTAGTGCTCAGGGTTGGCAACGCATTTGCGGTCTTATGATTGCAGTCTTATAGTCTTGAGAATGCAAATATCTATGAGTTACAGATGCCACTACCATAGGTGGTCTACGTGCTTGTTTGCCTTCCACATGTGTTACAAAAAAAAAGTGAATACTTAAGTAAAATCTCAATAAAGGCGTAAATACATCAGTTAGCATGGTCCTACGGTCAATCCATATAACTAACTTGAAAACGTCATAACGCAGGTCTATACTAGATAACCTTGCAATAGTAACACACAAAACCTGATAATAACAAAAACTTGACTTGGTATATGTAAAAAAACCCTATTGCCGAATATCATTTCGTTTGGTACGGAAGCTCGAATGGTTTGTTATAAAGGAAAATGCAAATTTATACCGGATAGCAAGCTGTCCCCGGGGATAGAGGGATCAGTTCCGTTATGAAAAATCCATCTACAAAATCTATGTAGATATTTTTACTTTAAAGTTTTACATTGGCCGAATCACAAACGACGCGCCCTTTTTGAAGATCAAAACTTGAATGATTTGATGTTTTACCCTATTTTCTTTTATTTCTGTCTATCCCTTGTTAAATGTTTGGAAATAAAAATACCTTTATATGCCAATCTCTTACAGTATCATCTGTGTACCTATAGTATTAAAAAAGAAAAGTAATACTATTGTTTCATATCCGCAGCATATTTAATGCACCAGGTATCCTTAATAAAGGAACAATACTTTTTTCGTCACTCACGCCTTAATTCTCAGAGTGCGGTAGGCAGAACTAACACTACTAACAATTCTAAAAACTACTAACAACATTTTGCACAAACAGGCTAAGATATTTACCAGTGTACATTAGTGACGCGTTGCAAGCCCATCGCCTAAGAATACTACAAGCCATTGTTCCCTTAGTCGCCTCTTAAGACTTCCACAGGAAGACATGGAGTGGCACAATTCTAAGCCAGCAACCACACGGTAAGTTCAAACCTTTCTTACTGTAATACGTTTCCGGGACAAGGTACTCAAATGAGCAGCTACTTTTAAGTTTGTCTCCACGACATCAGCTTTGACTAAACAGGGGTGTTATTCTCTCAAAAACAACGGATGGTCGGACAAACGACCGAAATCGCAGCGGCGAGTTTAAGTAGTCCCGTCAGAGCGAATAAAACATATTTTAGCGCGTGCATTTTCAATTCATCGGCAGATACCATGCTGCTAAATTGAAAATACACGCGCTAAAATATGTTTTGTTCGCACTAACGGGACTACTTAAACTCGCCGCTTGGACATTCACTCGTCCGTCCGTCCGACCGTCGTTGTTCAGAGAATCACTACCCTGGACTATGCTGTTTTGCCGCCTAAAGGCCTGTCGACTTTAATACGATGAGGCGCCGTAAGAAGTTCGCTGCCATGTTCGTACAGATGCCCGGTGCTGACAGGGACAGGGATAGACTCTAAATAGATGGTATATATTTGTAAATACAGGCCTTGTTCCCTAAAATGTACGTCTTGAAATGAAAAAAAATATTGATCGTTTCCAACAAGATTGTGATTATTGTGCGTAGGCTTCTTGATTCTATGTGAGCCTTCGAGACATCAACTAAGGTGTTAGTTGAATCACTAAGGATCTTGCTGGAGTTACTAACGTTTTCATTTTCATTTTCAAGATAAAATCTCTCTTGGTTGGTTAGCATTTTTTCGGTCTATTTTTTATATTATATTCTATTTTACTAATTATCTTTTAGTCAATCCTATAACGAACACGAAATTAAAAATTTGACTAAATTTTGGAGTGGAACTTTAAAAAATGTAACCAGTTACAAAGAAGATTAACTTATTAAATGAAATTGTGTTTTTCCACGAGCATATTAGTCAATTATAATTGTATACAACGATGTTTTTTCTCTGCTTTATTAATTTTATCGCTTCAAACAAACAAAGGATTTCCTCGTACCTAAGACGCGAGCTCCCCAGAGGCCGTTCAGGGGATATTGAAGAAATAACAGGCAAACAAATGCGTGGAAACGCGCCTCAGGCAAACTCTTGTGAAAAATGTTGAGATACCAGCCTTAAATGCGAAAAGGCAATCTTTTTCTATGATATACGTATTGGGATTGTATATAGATGACATCGTTATCAAATGTGTGAGGTATTTTTAATGTAAGAACAAGAACAATAAATATACCATAACTTGCTTTAAGCTAACACTAACCGAGGTCATTAATCTAAAAAGTCACCTCGTCCGTATTAGCTATCGGATTGAGAGCTACGATATAACACAGACATAATGCACATAGATACACATACTTACAACACCTCTCATTTTGCGTTGGTGGTTAAAAAATAACCCAAGTTTAAAAAAATATGTTACCAATATTTAACCAAATTAATTATTCACGTTAACCTTCATCGAAGTTGATTATGTCGAGCACAAAACAGACTTCTATATTACCTCCCAAAGCCTAGGGAATACCTTTCATTTCACTAGAAAATGTAATATTCACCCTTAAATTAAGGTCGAATTTTGCCTGCCGGATTCTATTAAAAATTCACGATTTTTCCGTTTGTTTTATAAATGGAAGCGACTTTTCCTTCCAATTGTCGATCGTGTTTTGTCTGTCAGTTGGAAAGTTAATCCCGTGTGTGTTTACGTGTAGTAAGCAGTAACCCTACCATGAGTTACAATTACCGTATTCGCTAGCGAGTCGAATGCTCTGTCCCTTGCACTCTATAAGAATACTGCGAGGGACAGAGCTATCAGCTCGCTAGCGAGTAGGGTAATTGTAACTCATAGTAAAGGTACAGATGTCGATGTTGCTGTACTAGTGAAAAAGGGTGAAGATCAACTGAAAAAGGGTTTAAGTCTAGTATACTCCGTTCATGTATATACCCTTTTTTGTTACGAGTTAAGTCAACTTGTTCCTTTTTTCACTTATGTCCATATACATAAAGAGTTTAATGTATCTCCATCTGAAGTTTTGCCACAAAGTTCAATTTCAGATCGTCCAGCATTTTCTATGAAGCGAAATTAAACTTTAGTATCAAACTGCACAACACCACTTAGTTTGCATTTGGAATTTCAAACTGCAACTGTTTTCGTTTCGTATTTGAGTTGAAATTCGTTTGGTGGTTAGTTGTGACTTTAGGCATGTGTGTTTGTTTATTTAAAGTGTTTGTCAGCATGTTGGTTTTGGGATTAACTGCGGTCAGTCACATGTTGGGATTGTTGAAACAATTTGTTTTCTAAACAATGTTTTATTCCTGTCGTTTGGTATTGTCACTCTTTATTACAATTTGATTAATAAAAAGTCTTAAAAGGTCATTTGGAAAGGATGGATGAAAGAAGTTTGACGAAAGAGATATACAGATCGAAAGTGAGTGGACGGGTTGGAAGGGGCCGCCCTAGGCGTGCTTTTTCGAGTCAAATCGGAGAAATACTGGAAAAGGGCCGAATCTTAAGTACCCGAAACCGACGTGCGTGCATGACTCGATGTATGAATGTGGAAGAAGCGAAAGAAATTTGTCAAGATCGTACGAGTAGCAAGTGGAAAGAAGTGGTCTCTGCCTACCCCTCTGGGAAACAGGCGTGATTTTATGTATGTATGTATGTAAAAAGTTTTCTGGTCGACTTCTGGGGTCCTAGTGAAAAAGGGTACAAGTCGACTTTACTCGTAATAAAAAAGGGTATATACATGAACGGAGTAACTGGACTTAAACCCTTTTTCACTTTTCAAGTCTTTGTTTGTTTTAATAAGGTTACAATAATAATTGACGATGTTTTTGAGAGACATGTGATACACGATCCAAACTTCAGCTACTCACAAAGAAACGTGAATACATTCATGAATTGATAAATTTCGAATACGTTTCCGTAGTATCGATATGTTAGAGCCGGAGGATGTCGGCAGTGAAACTTTTCTGATTTATGGTAATCTGTCCCTAGTTGGTACGCTCCATACTGGTCTCAACGCTGAACAATTGTTATGAAATCTGTAGGATTATGTATAGTCAACCAGGGAACGTTCCCACTTTTCAACTCTATTTGTATGATTTTAAGGTCCAAAAGGAATGGTGCCACTCCATATCTTCCCGTGGATGTCGTAAGAGACGGCTAAGGGAATAAAGGCGTATAGTACTGCTAGGCGATGGGCTTGCAACCTGTCACTAATACACTGGTAAACATCTTAGTCTAAAAGTGCAAAATGTGGTTACAGAATTACTAACAAGTTTTTAGAGTTGTTGGTAATTCTGTAGCTCTGCCTACCCCACTCTGGGAATAAAGGCGTGAGTTTATGTATGTATGTATGTAAGGAATGGTGATGATTTTGAACCCCCGCGATCACCATGTACCAATGAGTTTTTTTTAACTTAAGCGCATAACTCGATGCGACGATAAACCTGCACATTCGAACAACTGAGTGTGTAAGAGGATAATTGCACAAAATATCCTAAAGGGTCGAAGTGTATCCGAAAGGGCCCATCTGTAAGATTATAAAAGATAAGATAAGGACCATATGTGAATTTCTTGGTCACGTATAAACAATACGTTAACTGTAATTAATTATGTTGGATAAGAATTTACTGAATGAACGGTCCAAAAGTATACAGTTGTTGTGGTAGAATATATTTCATAAGATAAAAAATAAAAACCCACATATTAAAATTACGAGCTCTTCAGAAGGAAGCTTATGCTTATCGTGTGTATGTATGTATGTATGTATGACCAAAATGGATTTGTCTTCGTTGTAGGAGTGACATAGGCAATATTTTTTTTATAATTAAGAAGTAATGCTCAATATCAATAAAATTCAGACGGGTGTTTCAAGCTTGCAATTTATTTAAGTAATTTATTTACTTATTTTGAATATAAATTATAATACATGAACCCTGAAATATTACATGGATATTACTGTAGAATGATTACCTTGGTCGAATGTGGAACAAACGTTTTAGGGTGTCAACTCAGAAACTATCCCGGTGTTACAATCTCTTTCGACTGTCCCGAGGGAAGGCCGGGAACATTGTTTGTGGAATTCCAATGGAAAATAGAGAGTTCTTTGTACTTTTGTTCGATCGGCTTGTTAATTATGGAGACTTGATCCGTTTCGTCTAAAGTAGGTGGTAGGTGTACATACATATAAACCGAAAATATAAATATGTGGAGACCTCGAATTGTTCGAATATCATTATTTTGTAGTCTAAGGTTTGACCTTACATTTGTAAATAGTTTTTTTTGATAGTTTTAAAAGGCTTCATTAATTAATCTCAAGTTATAACTGTTACTTTTAATACTTGGCCGCAGTAACGTACTAAAGGAGAGTGATTGCGACAAGGCACTAAAATGTTCCGCTGAAGTTTGGTCGTACGAGTATATAAAATGTATTTAAAGTTTCATCGTTGTTTATCCAACCAACGGATCGACGCGGAAGCCGACGGGCGGCAGACGTATTTCATACGGCTCAATGTTACTATGAAAATGTTGGGAAATAGTCAATGCTTCCAATATCCAAACGGAGCTTAGAAAATGCTGTGAGTAGAATGTGACCGCAGTATAAAAGTCGTACACTATTATTTGAATAGTAGCAGAAAGTAATCCCGGACTACGCCTTGTGATGTTGATTTTTTAATAATGTTGCATTTTTTAATAACGTAATACTTATTACACCGCCATTTTGCATTTTTTTTAGTCACCCGCGGGTCACACCGTGGAGAGCCAAATTCTTATACTACCCTCCTACAGAGAAAGGCACAAGTGTAATTAATTGATAGAAGCATAGATGATTTTTTGATTGATGTGGTTACAGAATTATCAAAAAGTTTTTATAGTTGGTGGAAATTCTGTAGCTCTGCCTACCCCACTCTAGGAATAAAGGCGTGAGTTTATGTATGTATGTATGTAAGCATATTAAACTCTCAAGGGTTATAAAACGGTTGGAAGTGCAATACAATTCATATAGTAGATGTGCCTTTTTTCCGTCAAACAAACATCAAATATACCTACATACCCAATCTTCTTCGGCAGTCAGATAAAGAACATGTTAGGTTATTTCAAAATAATTCACGATTTTTGAAATCAGGTAAAATTATGTGCCAGGAGTTACGACGAGTGAAGCGAGAAGAATAGTATTCTGCCAACGTAAGTTTGTAGGTGTTATAACATTATGAAATCTATATCATACTGTTATTTATTTTATAAGTGAAGAATCTCTCTATTTGAATAACAACGATAAAACCCTTTTCAAGATGTTTTCAACAAAGTATTCATCTGTATCAAGTTGTAACGGACAAAAGTATGCAAATGGCGTCCTAGCGGGCCAGTGGGCAGATTGTAAATATCCACAAACGGGTCTTTACGCCCTCTCGAATGATTTCCAAGGCTCTTTGGGGCATTGAAGTTGAAAAGTTAATTTTTACGCCGAGGCTTTTTGTTACGTTGCGGCGTAAAGTAGGTGCTTTCGAGTTTTGGGAATGTTATGATGTTAATAGGTGTAAGTGGTGTTTGTGGTCAATGAATTTATAAAATACTAGCTGTTGCGTGCGACTCCGTTCACACAGAAAAATAAAACACAGCCTATGTCACTCAGGGTGAATGTAGCTTTTAAATGGTGAAAGAATTTTGGAAATCGACACAGTAGTTTTTGACTTTATTCATTACAAACATACTCACACACAAAAATAGTACTAATCTTTCCTCTTTATTATATTAGTGTAGATTTTATCTGGAAAAAAATTGATGTTAAAAAAAGGCCGTGAAGTGGATAAAACGTAATCAAAATAATAAACCGATTTTAAGTGTTTGGAATAGGTATATAATATACATATTTAATAAACCTTCAAACTTGTTTTTTTTTCTGAAAACTATACTACGACTTAAGCTAGAGCTATCATGGAAAAAAAGCTAAGAACTACATAAACAATCATGACAATTTTGGTTTTTAATCAATTCGGAATCGCCATAATAATATTAATAATAATTGACTGTTTTCTCAAACTGAAACCTCAAATTGTCTTTTTTAATACTATTTCTTGTCTCGTAGCTTTAAGTTTTCGGTTCAAAGCTCGATAAAAAGCGACAGGAGCTTTAACCGCAGCTGACTTGCAAAAACCCAACTAATGGGCTCGCCGGTTGTCTATGGGCGAGTAATGATGTGTCTCGGGTTCATTCGACGTTCGTACGGAACCACGAAATGACACAAAGAGTATTAAAGCTATGCTTTTTCATGCCAGTATGTAATTTGTGTACAAAGACAATCGTGCAAAATTCAACTCTCAACCTTGAAATGATGATATTTTACACGCCAATTTTTAAATAAAGAACAAAAAGACTCGTACAATCCGATTGACATCTCCTAAAATATATGGAAAAATATTTTCCAAAATATATTCTTTTGATATGTCAAGTACTTGGACTTCTACCTTAATCGGTTAGTCCACTGCTACACTTAAAGTAAAGCAATCTGTATTATTTATAGCCTATATATCTAGCTATATGGAAACGTGATCTTACTAGAAACAATTAAGTTTTGAATATATTCATACAATTCTGTTTAACTTCCGTTCTTAACCAAGACCTATTCTAGAATATTCCAAGATATAACAGAGACAGTAAATTTGAGGTTAAATGTTGCAAAGGCCGTATACCCATTGTATTCACGCTGCGCTTGCATCGTTTAGGAAACCTACGAGCTGAATGAGATGTGTGCTTTGGATTATGATTATTATAAATAGGGTTAGGAATTTTGGTGGCATATCGTGGTTCTAGAATCCATGGCGTAGCTACTTCCTATTTATTATAATACATAACACTTTGATTTTGACCTTCAATATTATATATTTTAAAATTAATTTATTCATTAAACCGCTAAACCAATTTAAATTAATTGTGGTATGGAAGATATCCCTGCTGTGAAAGCGTTAAAAAAAGCAAATATTAGTAGGTATATATGAACCGAACTAAACATGTATTTAGTTTATTTTAAAATATGACAATACTAAAGGTCAAAATCAAACTGTCATGTATTATAATAATTAGGAAATAGCGACTCCATGGATTCTAGAACCACCATATGCTACCTACCAAAAGTCCTAACCCTAATTATGAAATATAATGTCATGAATATTTTTATTTGAGTAGTATCTTACTTTATGACAATGATATAGGGTTATGCGTGGTCTGAAGTCTTCTTTAGAGGAAAAAAAGTGTTGGCAGAACACCAGCTGACTGGTTTGGTGAAGTGCCAACACATCATCATAACATATTTTAGACCAGACTCACATTGAAGTAGGCAACCTAAGAGGGTAGAGAGAGCGATGTCTAATACAATATTATTTAAATACTCATATAATATTTCATTTTGATTATTTTGTAATACGCTTACCAACGGTTCCTAAATAAATAAAAAAACATTCGATGATAAATAAATCTAGCACGCAAATACTAGTTAACATTTTCAAAAAAGACCGGAAGATATTTAGTTTTAGTCATATGTGAGGGTTTGTTAGGTTGGATATTTTTAGGTTGAGCGAATATGGGATAAATTACCTACTTAAAACATTTTTGGCTCAGTTATTAAACTCGTACATCAAAATTGTTGCCACTGCACAAACAAATATAACACAATTAGTGATTTTACAAAAATGAATCAAAACAAAGGCACAATAAAATGCTCAATGTAAACGACACAGTTTAAAAAAAAAACAATGTTACCTACACTCTTTAAAACCTTCATCGAATAAACAATTAAACGCGATGTAAACCCGCCAATTTATTAAACACCTTTTAAAATATCGGACGGCTCTGATGGCCGAAAATAAATGCAGGAAATCAATTTTCATCACAAAGAGGTGTTAACAACTCGCACCGATGAACAGTGAATAAACTGAATGGAATAAAAACATGGAAATAAAATTGGTACAGTTTAAAACGACTTGCATATTGGTTTGTGAATGTCAGTCATGCTAGGCCTTCTTTATCATGTCAGTGACCAATCATCTGGCAAGATAGTTGTTGTGCTCGATTATGATTGGTTGCACACGTAGAGCTGCTTAGCATGATCGATGAGATGCAGTTACTGCTAAACATTTTAGTTGAACCTCCCTAAGAAGGTAATAAATATTTGTAAAAGATACCATTGTTTGTAAATTAGATTTGATTGGTTAATTGATTAAGTACTCAATATAATACATTGAAAATTACACATTTAACGTTAAGGGCGTACTAGTAAAACACTTAAAACAAATTTTAATAAACTACGATTGACCAAAAACAGGTCAGTAAAAATTACCCTCAAAAAATACAAAAACTAGAACTGGTCTACCAAGTATCTATTAGGTAGGTACCTAATTTTGGTGTAGACTCATTCCAAAGTAAATCAAAACCGAAACCAATTTTTGTTATGAATCATAAAATAATGTCCTAAATAACCCAATTTAACAACCAACTGTAACCTTATTCTTAAGCACAGCCGCAAGAAATAAACCTAAAAATTTTACAAAGCAGCAACTCGTTAAAACAAAGCTGCTCGCTCTGCTCAGTGCTCAACGAAACATTAACAGGGCCGCAACGTCAAATAACGTTAACGGTAACGTTATAACGTTAACGGAGATAAAGAATCGTAAATAATGGCGGAACAGTTTGACGGCCGAAGTTTGCGCATAATCGCCGGGCCCGAAATGTGACTCGAGCAATCATCCTTAGCTGTCAGGGGGAGCGGGCGGATTTGGAGACGAGCGGACGCGAGAAGGAATGTTTTTTTTTTCTTGGTCCAAAATATTTAATGTACTAACGGAGCCTAACGGAACCCACACCCACCATAGAACGGTGTCACAATGACATTATAAAATAATTTGGTTGACTCTTCTAGCGACTTGAATCATAACGTCACTGTGATACAGTTCTATGGTGGGTCAGGGTTCCATTGGGCTTACAGTACTTAGTAAGGTATATAACATAAATAGTAACATTAATTATTTGTGCGAGAGAAACTATTTTTAAAGAGATACTTACTTAATAACGGTTGGGGCTTAGATGTGAAATATTTTGGCATAATTATAATGTAATAATTAAAAAATATATCGCGTTTTTAGAGATGATTAGGGTCGTTATTATTTACAAGAAAATATCTTATGGTGATGTGTAATATAGGTAAATAAAAAATAAACTTAAATTACATAGTTGCTTCAATGTACGTAAAAGTGGGTAAGTAGTGGGGCGCGCCATTGTGAATCGAAGACACTAGAACTATCACAAGATTACATAATAGATGTAGGATTTATCGTTGTCTCTTCTAAAGCGTGTTCACCAAATCATAAATACAGTATGATCTTTTGCAAGATAAGAGTATGTATATCAATAGCTTTAAAATACATGTTGATGTTGATTTACAAGAGTGCTCGTGTGCTTGCGAATTATTTATTAATACATATTAAAATCGCTTTCTCTCCGTTACTCTGTCCTTTCCCCAAAACCGCATTAAACGTCCGCAAGCCGACGTAACGAATATTGCGCCGACGCGAAACAGGTGCCCACACTTCGTGCAGAGTTTAATTTTTAACGCCTGCCGATCGGGAAATTGACTTCGGAGAATGACTTCTGCATTGTTCGGCGAGGGTCGTATATACTCGTAAGAAGTTTCGAAGGTTTTATATTGTTTGACTGATGATAAAACTGCTGTATAAATTCTGTACTGAACATGTGCAAAATGTGGTTGAAGAATTAACAACAAGTTATTAGAGATGTTGGTAATTCTGTAGCTCTGCCTTGCCCACTCTGGGAATTAAGTCGTGACTGGTTATGTATGTATGTAAGAAATATGAATTATGAATTAATCATGACAAATGTATTTTTACCGATTTTTTATGGTTAATTTTTGAATAGAGATTCATGGGTACAAGTTTGTTCGAATGTTATTTTTGCAAAATGATAATGATGGATAGTTTTTATGATTTAAACGGTTTTTTTATATTATCAGAAATAATCCTGATTATGCATTTAAAATGTTTTACTTAGAAAAAAAACCGGTCTAGTGAAACAAATATGTTTCTTGTAACACCACTGTAAAAAGTGTCTTGGTTACTGTTCATGAGATACCACCCGATGATAGACAGGTGGATGGACAGCCGAGGCGTAGTAATGGGGTCCCGATGGCACCCTTTGGGTACGAAACTCAAATAAAAAATAATTCCCCCGAATAATTTCGCAATAATTATTCCATTTTTCTTCAAATCTGTTAGCATAGTTAAAAGCCTAATTTCATTAGCCTCTTACCTTACACTCGATACTTAATCCAATATTTTAGCGCTTCAATATACAGGTTGTTCTAATAAACTGTTAAATTAACTACCGGGACAATGTGTAGCCCGAAGGAGCCCATTGTGCGTCCATAATTACGTGCTTAGTTACGGCGCCTCGGGGAGCGATCGCTGTGAGTTAGGTCTCAAATTACTCCTGGTTTATGACAGAACATGTCGGAAAAATATAGCAGAGTATTACAGAATACTATTAGGAGTCAATGAAGGGTTAAAGATTGTATTTAGCGTAGGACCTGATTTAGGATTCTACATTGTAGGTAAATGTAAAGTTTTGTAATATACAAATTTGGCATTTTTTTCTAAAACTTGGTCAAAATATTTTTGGTCAAATGTATCATTTCTCAAATTTTAATTTCCCAAAAAATTGTTTCCGTCGCAGTTGATTTATTTTTTATTTAGTCACAAGTGAAACCTAGCCGTACTACGTAGCAAGCGGATTCGATATAACGGATATAAAACCATGCTAATAATAATAATGCGTTTTGGGAAATGATACATTTGACCAAAATAACTTTGGTCAAACGGCAGGATCCCGAAAACTTCATCAAATAATTATGGTGAAATGTATTTGTTTTTCTTGCTGTAAAAAAGCTGCTGTATTTAAACAAATAAAGAAGGTTAATTAATGATCACAGTTGCATTTTACCTCAGTATTCACATTACAGGTACAATGTCCACAATTACAAAGTCAACTGTTTCCTGTTTCTCATTAGTAAAGATGCGAATTTTATTCTCATTTTTAGCATTCTACAAAGTACGTAAAAGAAAAAAGCTGCGTAATAAAAAATTGCGAATGAGTTTTGCACAGTTTTGTAGTTAGTACCCAGAGGGCTTCAGGAGGACGCAATTTAGCTTTTTACTTCTCGCTATTAAAAGAGACGGTAAACCCCTTTTTACAACACGCTGTACTTCTAGGGGTTTAATTTGTTAAATTGTTCCTGTTTTATTATACACTTGTATTTCAAATGAACAGTATTATTAATTTTAAGTATGTTAGTGTGTTAGTTATGGCCCCGAGGATATTCAATCGTCTGCCTGTTGCTATTAAGGAAAAATAAACTGTTCTAGAATTTAAGCAGGCTTTAGGTAAATTTCTGGTTAAAAAAGCTTATTACTCAGTCAACGAATACTTAAATAATAGCTGTAATACATAACAATGACTTTTAGTTATAAGATCCAAATTTATATGCCCTGAGGCAGAACATAGCTGAACCAACCTGTATGTTACTCACCATCTAACATAATTTACATTATGTGTGTACCTATTTGTTCACAAATAAATGATTTGATTTGATTTGACTTGATTAAGTTTTGTAACTTGTCTCATATCATAATATTTATAAGGATGTATTATACTTTCTAAATTAAATAGGTAATCTTATTTTCTTAACTTTTCTAGGTTATTATTTAATCTTAAGCGAAACTTGATCTTATTTCACGTTCTACTTAAAATTCTATGCACAAGTAGAGCTCCAGTTCTGGATAATAAATTACTCAATGTCTAGTGTACTTCTAAAAGTAAACTATTTGTGGATTTTAAAATATAATATTTGTGTATCACATAAGCATAGTTTTATTTGAATAGAAAATAAATATACAAATATACATAGGGGACAATCTCACACCAATTGAACTAGTCCCAAACTAAGCTCTAGGCTTGTACTAATGGGTACTAGACAACGATATAAATACTTATATAGAGAAATATATACTTAAATACATAGCAAACATCCATGACTCAGGAACAAATATTCGCGCTCATCACACAAATATCTGCCCTTACCGGGATTCGAACCCAGGACCACTAGCTTCGTAGGCAGGGTCACTACCCACTAGGCCAGCGCGTCGTCAAATGGATCAAAATACTGCTTTTCTTTAATTTTCGTATCCTGTTCTTAGAATACAGACTTCTAATTCACCATGCTAAGTAAGCCTACCGTTAACTTCATCCACCGCAGTTTTTTTGCCTCTATTTCTTTGCCCCAAAAGTTATCCGGGTCCCCGTAACGTTTATCCGGGTAAGCCCTCGGGGCCGCCATTGTTGCCCGACGACACCTGAGCGTACAATTTCATATATTGTTATATGTAACCGGCTGAGGAAAACATCGTGGGGTAATTGAAACGTGCTCTTCTGAGTTGAGGATGTTAAATCGTCCTGTAGCAAACATTTTGTTGGTAGAGAACACCCTGTGAAATTAATTTTGTTGCTGACACCAAAGTTTACTGGGGCTGTATTTTAACCTGCTAAAATTTTATCGTGTCAAGACTTTATACGAGCTATCATGCTCAGCTGTGTGAGCTATGTCAAAGGCAATATCGTTTTGCCGAGTAAAACAGAGAACTTCATTGGAGAACTATTTCAGTACAAAAGTACGTCTTTGGAATTGGAAATAAAACCTGTCAAGCAGTAACTTTGAAGTCCATATTATTTTACTGCCATATTTACTGGTCCTATGAAAGACAACTCATTCACGTTTTGACTAGGATTTACTATGAACTCTATTTTGCACAAATAATAAAGGTAAGTACAATTGTCTCAAGAAGCTGGTAAACTATTAGTATTTCACGGTAATTTATAGCCAGTACCTATGTTTGTTACACTCTTAAGGGTATTATGGTGCACGAGAGACACTGTAACTATCTGTTCACTTCCAATTCCAAGTCTTTCGCACTGCTTGCCAGTTCAAAATCAGAAAATAAATATATAAAAGGTCCATCAAGAATACTACTACCACCAAGCAGCAATGTTCGCATTGTTGTGGTCCGCTAAAGATAAAGATAAAGAGACATTTATTCGCCACAATACAAAACAACATTAGGTACATAGATACAAAAAATAAGACACAGAAGCAGTTACGAAACGGTCCCAACTCAGCATTCGCTAGCCGTAAAGCCAGCACTGGTCTTCCGTTCCAACATATAAGATAACCGGTAAAGTGGTAACTTTAAGTTACCAGCATACAGGCATTCCATCTTAGTCTTAGGTCTTAGGATTGCAGTCATACGATTGATGTCTTGATAATGCAAAATATCTATGGGTCACGATTCCACGCCATCAATATTTTGCTCCTTCGTCTTGTCAACGCCATAAAATAGTTTACTACAATTAATTATTATTGTTTTTCTGTCGTGCCATATAAGAGTACGTATGTTAGATGTAGTGACTAAGATTGAATAGGGCATGGTTCGATGGTTCGGTCATTTGGAAAGGACGGATGAAAGACGATTGACGAAAGAGATATACAAATCGAAAGTGAGTGGACGGGTCGGAAGGGGCCGCTCTAGGCGTACTTTTTCAAGTCAAATCGGAGAAATACTGGAAAAGGGCCGAATCTTAAGTACAGTCACGGACTTTAATTGATCAGCCACTAGCCACTGTTCATATTTTAGCCGTGTAATGCAATTTGGTAACGACCAATAAAAACTGAGTTCAGTTTGGACCAATAGTGACTGTTGTTTAAACGTGGTCATAGCAACCCTATTAAACGACCAATAACGACTGTGTTCAATAGAATAGCTGATTGGGCGTTGTATCACCAATAGTAGCTGTTGTTTACGTAGCCATAGCAACTAGACAGACATGCAATTGGTTGCCTTTGAGTGATGTCACTCTGTTGTCTGGTTGGTAGAAGGGTCTCAGGTTAGCCAACCGTTAATATTGCATGTCATTTTGTTCTTCTATTATCTTCTTTTATACGAAGACGTGTAAATTTCCTTATCTCGATATACGAGTAAAACCGACTGAAATTTTGTTCTTCTATTATCATCTTTTATACGAAGACGTGTAAATTTCCTTATCTCGATATACGAGTAAAACCGACTGAACCCGATTTGCATTACACGGCTAAAATATGAACAGTGGCAAGTGGCTGATTAATTAAAGTCCGTGACTGTACCCGAAACCGACATGTCGTGCGTGCATGACTCGATGTATGAATGTGGAAGAAGCGAAAGAAATTTGTCAAGATCGTAGCAAGTTGAAAAAAGTGGTCTCTGCCTACCCCTCTGGGAAACAGGCGTGATTTAATGTATGTATGTATGTTAGAGCAAGACGCCTATTATGACGACGCGATAGCCTAGTTGGTAGTGGTCCTGCCTACGAAGCTAGCGGTCCTGGGTTCAAATCCCGGTAAGGGCAGATATTTATGCGATGAGCGTAAATATTTTGTTTCTGAATCATGAATGTTTTCAATGTATTTAAGTATATATTTCTCTATATAAGTATTTATATCGTTGTCGTCTAGAGCTTAGTTTGGGGCTAGGTCAATATGTGTGACATAGTCGCCTGATATTTATGTATTTTTTATTTTATAGTTCCCGGCGCACTGCCGTGAAAATGTTGATAGTTTGAAACCCCCTTTAAAACTGAGAATTCCCACTTTGTGATCTTTCCAAGCAAATGGTGACAAAGTCGCAAAGGGAATCTCGTTGTGCAATGTTTTAATATGCAGCCTAATGCGGCCCTAGCTAATGCACTCGACTCGCCAAATGCACTCTGATGCACAGTAGATGCACCCTGAGAGGCTTCCGGTAGGGAGGAGCGGTGCTTGGAACGGGTATATTTGATACTAAGTATTTTTGGGTACCAATGCTTAAACTTAACAAAATATCCCGATCGTTAGCTTCCTTGACTAGCGACATCTTTATGTAATAGTTTATAATTAAATACTGTTATCGTTTCTGCTAAGGTAGACTTTTGAACATACATACATACATACATAAACTCACGCCTTTATTCCCAGAGTGGGGTAGGCAGAGCTACAGAATTACCAACAACTCTAAAAATTTGTTAATAATTAATTCTGTAACCACATTTTGCACTTTTAGGCTAAGATGTTTACCAGTGTATTAGTGACAGGTTGCAAGCCCATCGCCTAACAGTATACGCCTTTATTCCCTTAGCCGTCTCTTACGACATCCACGGGAAGATATGGACGTGTATGATTAATACGACGGGAGCAAATACATCATTTCCTTGTCAGTAACGGTTACATTTACAGAAAACAAGACTTATTCCTTTTACTTTGTCTTGAAAAATGCTTTTAAGTTACAAAATACACAATTAGGGTCACAGAACTATGTTTTTTTTTAGAGTTACCCCTAGAATGAAAACGTGACGATAAGTAAGTAACTTACGCGAAAAATCCAATTTACCTAGTATTTTTACCTAGTACCAGCATCCATCCCTCTTCCGGTGCAGACGACCGCGCTGCGCGAGATTTTATTTATCCGCCTGAATGACGGCTGGAGAGGGGAAATTTCGCGGCATTATCCAGCCGTAGTCGTTATAGACTTGTTGGTCCAAAAGTAAACTGCCCGCTCTGCTGATGGTCGTTCATTCCAATCCTGCTGGGGCAAACATCTTGTAAAAAGGACTTAGTATTTTTTTTATATTTTACTAGGAATTTTAACCCTTAAATTGGCAAAAATAAAAAAAGTCGTGAATTCAAACCCTATTTGATTTGAAATCAGCATAAAAAAAATAGTAACCAAAAAATAAAAAAAGTGAACATTACAGTATGTGCATTATTAGATACACTGTCAATTTAAGGGTTAACTTGGGTCTATGTATATCAATAAATTTTCTTATTAAGGGTATTTTTTGCAGCTTGTCTAATTTGTTTGTTTTTGTTTTGAGTTTATGTGGTAGCACGGTTTAAAACGAGTAAAAATACTAGGTAATTTCAGCATCATAAAATATTAAAATGGTGTTGTTTGTAAATAATTGAGAGGGTAATATTTCAAATGTTTTTGTTCTTGGAATTCTGGAAAAGCGTTGGTTGATTCTTGTTGAGTCACAGACAAGAATTTCAGAGGAGGAAACGACTTTAAAATATGCAAAAAGTTTAAAGCACGTGTTTTAAAATTACTCTACATTTTAATCCTTCATTATGTTCGTTCGTTTGTTAAATATCTATAAAGCCGCGGTAACATTTCGTAAATGGGTTAAAACAACTCGAAATAAGTCAGAACCAACCAAGTAGCAGTTTTCACATTGTTGTGTCCCGGTGCTGAGATTTGACAACCGGTAAAATGTCTATCATACTCATACACCTATGCATTTCATCTTAGTCTTTAGGGTGGGCCAAGTATTTGCATTCTTAAGATTGAAATCTTAAGATGTATGTGAGTCTTAGATCCCATTTACCATGAGGTAACCTGTGTGGTCAATAAAAAAGTTACACACGTCACTGTGCGTGTTAGTGTGTCATGCAATTGCATGATCAAAATTATAGAAAACCCCATAAATATGTAAGAATAAAGATGACCATTAATTAAATATTTAGAAAAACAAAAGAAGCTACTCCAAATTATAAAGGCAATTCGTCGATCTTCCATGAATTCCTCATTCAAGATGACGACATTTAAAATCAGCTGACGATTTGCACAGAAATTAAGTAACATACATACATACATAAACTCTAAAAATTTGTAAATGATTCTGTTAACACATCTTGCACAATTAAGCTAAGATGTTTACTAGTGTATTAGTGACAGGTTGCAGTAACATTGTGTATGTCGCTTTCTCGACACAAAATAAAAAAACTGATAAGCCGAGAACCTTTTTTGAAGTTAGTTGATAACCAAGATAACCCATGGTCACTCGTCATGCAAAATCACGATACGCATAAAACAAAATCAATTTCCCCGTCCGTTGTGTCATAAACTGTCAATTTCATCGGCAATTCTGATAGCTGTAGTGCATTGCCAACAGAATGTCGCGCCTCGTTACTGGCACAATGTTAAAGCGATCATTCAGTTGTTTTTACTGCTGATTGAATGTGTGCGGCGGCCTTTATGCTCGGTACTGATGTGTTTAACCACCTTCACACATTCAAATAACTAAAATAAAATCAAAGGGTAGGTGACGTGCCACAGGCAAATGCGCATCGTTATTCCCTGGAGAACCTTGTAATTTTTCAGGTTAAAAACTATCCTAAGTATGTTCTATTCCAGGACACGTATTATGGTCGCCTTTATCGCGACGGATAAAGCATCCGTTACTCTCACTTACATACTGGTCAGAAAGTGACAGATGTTTTTATCTACATCGATAAACACGACTATAAGAGGCCCCCAGGAAGTAACATTGTATTATGTGCTAAGTTTCATCCAAAAATCAAAAAAAAATCATTTATAATAGTAACTTAAAAGACTTTACTACTTACTTGAATAATGTGTTATTATTGGGTGTCTCTCAGAATCCCTAACAACGTTTGCCCTAACACATCGTTTGTCCGAATTTTCATTTGTCCTATACTGGTTTTCCAATTATATCTGCGGTTTGGTAAGGTTAAGATTGAATTAAAACAACACTAAAAAGTTTTAAAAGTTACGCGCAAATGTCTTTAGGATAAACGATAAATTAGGACAAATTACGATTAGGGATTCCCGCTATTGAATCATCAATGATTTTTAAATAGTTATTTAGAGGTCCTCCAAAAAATATATAGATAGATGTAATTTATGGCTTTAAATATATGGCTAAGAGCTGACATATTAAAAAAATACTATTCAGTTTTTGGTACTAAAAGGATAAAAATACCTCGGCTCCGATGCATTTAAGAGAAGTAGAATAATTATATCATAATTTACCACTTTTACGAATGGCCGCTCATCTTGAAAATTTATGACTTTACAAATGACAAACGCTACCCAAACCACTTTATATATTTGTAGGATAAATTACTTTAACCCAACTTAAAAGTAGTTGGTATATGAAGCAATAAAGCCTTCAATTCAACGGCTGGAGACTTTCAGAGGAAACGGTAAGATATTTTAGTGTTTCCTGACTTAAATTGGACGGACGGACGCAAACGACCATTTTATTGGCCCTTGGGGACCGTTTCTTTCGCGTCTCGAGCTTTTTGTAGCAAATTCGATCTAAATAGAGTCACATTTAAATTGGGACTTAACACGAAAACTAGTTTAAACTAGCTTTGTTTACGAGTTAGTAGTTATTGGTTTATTTATAATATGAGGGACTTTGGGAGGGAGTATTTACGGGGTCGTTTTTCAGCACTTTTCGACAGTGTAAATAATTAAATTTGTTTCATCAGTAAGGTCTTTTATTTTCCTTGTAGGTCAATGTGAAAAGCAGTATGTGTCACACGGTTGCTAAATTATTTCCACCTTTGGGCGTTAACACTTGAATCCCTCACTACGCTCAGGGCTCAATGTACCCCCTCGCCGTAAAAATGTCATTTTGCTCCCTTGTGACATAATCTACTATATAACTTTTGTCCGTAACTCTGCCTGAGTAGAAGTTGTTCATCGCATTTCCGTCGTAATCGTTTTATATTTATGGGGTAAAAAGTATTTCTATGTCAATTTTACTTAAATCGTATAAGGGGGTCTATATTGGCTCACATAAAAAATTGTACTCTGAATGTAAGGTTATTCAAAAATTTCATAATCATCGAAAGTCATAGCGTGTTTTTAATGAAACGGTTTTTATTCCAGTGTTTAAACAAACCTAACCTTACCAACCTCATTTACCAGCGAGATATTTTAAAAATCCTGAAATGATAACCGTTTTAGTAAAACACACTTTATGACTTATGATGATTATGAATAACAATACATTATTACTAAATATTATGTGATTAATTATTATTCGAGACAAACGTGTGGTTTAACGGTACCATTAAGGGCCACTTGCACAGAAAATTTAACACTGGGTTACAACACTAACTCGAGTTAGTAAACGTCAGATTCAAACGAAAACTGTCATTTTAATTCGAGTTAGCGTCTTAACCCAATGATATTTTTTCTGTGCACGTGGCCATAAATAATTAAAACTAATAAATAATAAAAAAAAAACAAAAAGGCGTTGAATCGTGAAGACAGAACAAACAAACATAATGAAATAGATATAAAATACGATAACCCGTTGTCACCTGATGTAACGTTTTTTTTCTCATCTCTGAGACGAGTGTATACGAGTACGCCAAGTATGTAAATATGTACGTGTGTACATGTATGTGTGGTTTAAACCCTGGGTCTCGTTATTTTTAGGCGTCAGCCGTGCCAACCTAATATCCGCTGCTAAATTGACTCGGCAGCCGCTTCAGTCATTTCGATTTTACTACGTCCAAATCGGGTGAACACTTATTTCGTTTTAAATTTAAATATGTAGTTACACATTTAACCTTTAACTGCCGACCTATACGTCTCACAGACGTCATTACTTTTATTTTGATTTTTTTTTTTAAACTACGCCACTCGCGGTGCTGCCCCTTTCGCTACCTTCCCCGTTCCGCGTCTGCTAGCCGTCAGGCGCCGCCGCGAGCCCGGCGAGTGCGTATGTGACCGTTGCGGAGCTGTCGCCGACTGAGAGACGTAAGTACGGTGTTAATGGACCCGATAATATGCCCGAGCCTCCAACCGAAATCGGCATAAATCAGGAACCAGGGGTTCGCAAAACTTGTGCTTCTGTCCAAGTCGTCTAAAAAGACGTACGAAGTACTTTTGCTGCAAATGCTTTAAACCCATGTGCCTTACGTGCTGCCTTCAGATATGCAGTGACTGCAAATTGGCCCATTAAATGTGCCATGTCTGACTGTTGTAATTTTTTTTCTGTTTCAATTTAGAAGGGATTTAATGTTTTCAATTTGTTGATTAGGTCAAGAAGTTAGAATAATTTATGTTTTTTTGTTAAATTTTCCCTAATTATAAGAAAAACGGAGACTGGAGACGTTCCTAAAATTGAGTACTAAGGTTTTGTGGTCTCTTTAATAAATACTATTAATTCTCAAAATAAAGCTGGGTTTGTTTTTATTATCCTTTAATTAATTAATTTTAACAAGCATTTATGCAATAGAGTAACTAAAAAAAAACTAGCATGTTAATTATATTATTAATAGTGAAGATTAAAATTTACGTCTCTCAGACACCACATCGGTGTAAGTGCTACGTGAAAACCAGGTCGGTAGTTAAAGGTTAAGCTTGAGTTTCTTTAATGTACCTACTTCTGTTTTTCCTTAGTTTTGTATGAGTTTGAGTTTGATGCTGGGAAGAAATCATAAAATATTATGTACATGCATACATTAAATCACCATTTCTTCTCCCCTGCTACGATCCTGACAAAACTCTTTCGCTTCTTCCACAATCATACATCGAGTCATGCACTTCATTGGTTTTGGGTACTTAAGATTCGGCCCCTTTCCAGTATTTCTTCGATTTGATTCGAAAAACTACGCCTAGAGCGGCCCCTTTCGACCCTTCCACTCACTTTCGCTTTGTACATCTCTTTCGTCATCCATCCTTTCCGAAACACCGAACCATCGAAGCATGCCCTTCTTAGTCTTAGTCACTACATCTTCCTTGTAAAAACCTCATTTATTTTGAAAATAAATGTGTTATTCATCATTTTGCTAAATTGATTGTCTTTTTAATTAAATTCAATTTCAAAGTAATCGTGTTAATGTTCAACCCCGTCGCTTCTTTCTTTCTATCACCATGTTTTTCGTCGTAGAAGTTCTTATTTATCTTATTTCTAATTGAGAAAGCTAAACGAATACAATAAAGTTAACTTATTGTATTCGCCTTGCTTTATCAATAAACTTTTAGAAACTGAAGTTGACACACCACACACTTAACCTAGTATTGCACATTACATGTGTATAAAGCCAATAGAAATAGAACAGGCATAATAGTTAGGCCAAATTATATTTTTCTATCGCTACTCCAACAGTCAACTACATACGAACCGCGGAGTAGTTATTTCGTTTAAATAGAAATGTTGGTACTTTACCAACTTTTAAATAGTTTAGTTTAGTTGTAATGTAGCAAAAGTTTTGCCTCAGGTGAGAAAATTTCTGAATTCCAGCAAAATACCCCTTAAGGGTTCGTTACAGTTACAGTTGACATTTCTATCGCAAGTTTTGAATTTATTTTGCCTTTTTATTTGGGCAAAGTGAAAAATGTGGTGATTCAGACTGCTCTCGAATGAATCCTACTTATATTATAGGTACAAAACTTTGTTCTTTAGTTTGTTACTCTTTCACGCTGCAACGGCTGACTGGATTTTGATGAACTTTGAAATGGAGGTAAATTATAAGTGACACTGGGTACTTTTCATCCCAGAGTAAGTGGAAGGGTCCTATTTCGAATAAAATCGGAAAAATACTGGAAAATGCCCGAATCTTAAGTACCCGAAACCGACGTGCGTGCATGAATCGATGTATGAATGTGGAAGAAGCGAAACAGATCTGTGAGGATCTGAGGTCAGGATCGTAGCAGGTGGATAAAACTGGTATCTGCCTACCCCTCTGTGAAACAGGCGTAATTTAATGTATGTATGTATGTCTGTCCTTTTTTTATAGTTACGCGGACGAAGTCGCGGCAGACGCTAGTAGGTAGTAAAAACCTCACCAATGATTCTGACCAATATTCACGAAATCATAAATATTCCATTCTTTCTAAAATTATGCCAAATTTTGAGTAAATATCTTAGTAAATAATTATGTTTCATGCTTGATCAGCTTTGATATAAACTTATCAAACAGTTATAAGTTAATTAATTATCACCGTTTTACAATATTTACTGCACGTATAATATATAATTTTAAAATAAACAGCAAACATTAAAAAGCTACGTTTCCCTCATTACATAAGAAAACGGTTAAAACCCAACCATTTTTAAATTTTATCTCCGATTCATACTCAAAGTGGAAGCAACGTGGCCTTGCTAAGGGTGTCCACAAAGTGCAGGCAACGAGCCGTGGCCGCGGACAGGGTCAGGGCAGGGTCGTTGGCGCACTTTGATGTCCACAATTGTCAAATTATGTGGGATTTTAGGTTTGCGTTTTTGGAACGTTAGCATTTATATTCTGTGCTGAATTGAGTTGACGTCCGTAGTCAAAGGTATACTTCTTTGCATAGTTTAAATAAATGTCTCTCAGATTTTGTTGAAGTTTATAAAGCTTGAAGTTTGGGTCACTATTCAATTTTGTTTTTAATTTGTAGTTGTAAAAACTTATACTTGACAGTAAAAGGGGTGGTATCATTGTAGTTCTCTGTATATCAAATGACTATTATAACACTATGTACAGTCGGCTAAAAGTGTGGTCTACTGACAAGGTCGATTTTCCCTTGCAATAATATGTTACAGTGACAAGGTGTCATCCTTAACGATAATTAGATTTCATAGAAACGTTTGTCAAAACTGGTAGACCACTTTCTTGGCCGTACGGAGTTTGGGTGACATGATAGTGTAGAGTTAAATAGGCACTCAGATTTTCACTACAATTGCAAGAAAAAGAAAGAAAAATTTTCATAATAGACCGAGTAAAATTAACAAATTGCTACAACGTTCGAATACTATTTTAAATAATTAAATTACGAGTACCATCAGCTGACATGTTTGCTCGATTAACTTTTCCATGACATTAAAAAACAAACGTCAAAAAAGTTTCGCTTCTGTCCGCCTAAACATAGCTTCAAAGAGGCACTTTAAGTCATGCCTTTAAGGGTATCAAAAGTGAGAACAAGATGATAACAATATGATTTAGAATAGAGAAGAAATTTAATAGTAGTGTGTGTAAATCGTATTCGCCGTCTTAATTACTGGTGGTAATAAGTGTAAATATTAAACGGACAAAATTGCAATTTCCCTTCTGGCCCATCACGTGTTCTGCTTATTTCATTTATACATAGACTTGTGACGCGATAGAATAGCTTTAGTCAAATTAAAAAAAAAAACTTGCGGTAACTGCAATTAAATAGATATTTTCTTCCTTTATTTGAAGCTTTAACTAAAGTTTTGAATTATAGTATGGATAAAACTATAACTGAGGACAGAGCACATAGGGCTGAGGTTCTCTACATTTCTCGTCATGGTCATTTATCATTAATGTGGATAGAGTTCTATCATTAGTTTAATGTAAACAATATTAAATTTTCGTCATAATTATTATTCTAATGTAACTTAATTAAGATTTTTGTTACAGGTAAGCCATTCTTAATTTCTACATTCAGTGCTGCAAATAAAGAAGGTATGATGTGAATTATTTGCTAAAAAGCCGAGGAAGCCGAGGCTTAAGATCAAACTCTCGTATTCAACGAGTTAATTACCTAGAATTATAAATTAATTAAATTTAATAGTAAAATTATTCGACTTACTGTAATATAATATTACCGGTAAATATTTTTCATCGTAAATTTTGATAAATTCAAATAATTTGAGATCGCGTTTAACTCTAGTTGGTTGCCGGTCCTGCCTGGGTTTGACTCCTGTCAGGGCATTTAATATTTGTGTGATGAGCGCGTTTTTTAACTTAAGTTTTGAATGTTTACCGCTGTCCAGTTAATATATTATTCAACATTGGGCTGAAAAATATCTATCACGCTGTTATAGAGACGTGTCAGATATTTTGGGCCCAAATTTGGATAATTTATTAATTATTTCTCAATCGCGCAAAGGTTAACTGGAAGAGATCCCTTAAAGGGATAAGTTCACCTTTGTACATCCCTGTTATACTTTTGTCTATTTTATAATTGTTATCTCTTGTTTGTACATTCAAGTGTTTACATATAACATACATACATACATACATATAAGTAATAACTGGTGACTGTACAAACTTACTTATAACTAAAAATACGGGGTCTAATATGGCTGCGTTTATCACGTGATAAATTTTAGATAAGGCTTCCATCACCTTCTGACACGTAAATAAGTACACGTGTCAAAAAGTGACGGATGCTTTATCCACCAATACTAGGCCCGCAGGACTACATCAATTTGTATATAAACTCCCTCGATATTTATTAATTAGGTACTAGCTGTTGCTTGCGACTCCGCCCACGCAGAAAAATAAAACATAGCCTATGTTACTCAGGGATAATGTCACAATTCTAATTATCAAAGATTTTTTGAAATCGGTTTAGTGAAGTAGTTTTTGAGTTTATCCGTTACAAACAAACAAAATTACAAATCTTTCCTCTTTATAACATTAGTGTTATGTAGATGTAGACTAGTAAGTACTAGTCCACAACAAGTTTTCATCCAGGGTAGTGATTCTGTAAACAACGCCGGTCGTGCGGACTGTCGAGTGATATCCAAGCGGCGAGATTAAGTAGTCCCGTCAGTGCGAACAAATCACATTGTAGCGCGTGCATTTTCAATTTAGCAGCGCCGATGGGTCGAACGTATAAGGCTGCTTAATTGAAAATGCACGCGCTAAAATGTGTTTTGTTCGCTCTACTAAACTACTTAAACTCGCCGCTTGGATATCACTCGACAGTCCGTACGACCGGCGTTGTTTACAGAATCACTACCCTGCTGCTTGCGAAGTCTCGCACTTCAAGGGTCTATTTCAAATCGCCAGTTAAGGAGTTACCCTTCGCACTTCGCCCATTTGAATTCTACTTATAAATATTAATGGACCCCCTTCATTTCGTCTGCCTTGTTATTTCCTGACTTCTGGCTTCGTTTATTTTGATAAAACATTATTTAAATTAGTTTGCAATGTATGCGATTGTTATTGAGAATCGTGATTTGGGCAATTCCATGGCAGAGAGTAATGCAAGTTACCAATTTTTAACATTCTGCTTGTTATGCATTCTGTTTTTTAGTTTTATTTCAAATTAGAAGGATTTATTTACATCTATATACGTGTTCAAATTTATATCTAGAAAAATATGAGCATTCAAAGTTTCAAAAAACACTCGTTGAAATGGTAACTTTTGTTACATTATCGTGGAATTACCTTTTTGTCTGGGCCCTCTGATCGTATTGCGATCTAAGCACAAAGCGATGTAGTCAGATTGAGATGTGGTCGCAAAGCGATCTGGTCGTATTTGCTACCCAGTCCGAACGAGATGTGGATCTAACGCTCCTATCCCATCCAGCCGTTTAGATTGGGTATTGTCTGTGAGTGACTGACTCACAGAAGTCTTAATAGTTATGTTACAACTTAATTGAGAGCCATGGTATGCATGAGGTGGGGGAGGGGGCAACGGTGACTATCATTGCGCTTAATTGTACCTCACCTTCGCACCTCATGTCTTTCCCGACCCTCGATTAAGTTGACATACTCTTCTATATCCTAGCTTTTGACGTAGAGACCTCGTCGTGTTGTTCTCATAGTTTTTTTTTTTGGTTTATTGACTTTACATTTTTGTAATGATTTTAGTTTTGGTAGATTTAAGAATTTATTATTTATTACCTAATGTAACTTACTTTACTTAATGTAACTTAGTTTTAAGTACTATTTATGTATTTATGATTAAAAAAAATTACGTTCTGCTGGAGTTTCTTGCGGCGCTTCTTCTCCGCAATGATGGTCTTGTCCGAAGCGCTGGTAGACTCACCCTATATTACCGACGTGTAAAAGAGCCCTCATGTGGCCTATTTACTGAATAAATATTTTCAATTTTGAATTTTATAAGAGAAAACCTTTGCAATGAAGTGTCAAACAGTCTCAATAACAATTGTCCTAGTAAATCTAAAATAGCCTGCAATCGATCCCAAAACAGCTTGAAACCTATCGTCACTGTCGGCCCGACAATGGCCTGTAAAACACCCAGTGCCACCGGCTCACCTCACCTCCTACTATTACATACAATCTTTAGTTTGAGGCAGTGAACGTTGTAAATCAGGACACAAATAACATTGCGCGTATCAAAACGCTTATGTTATTGACCAAGAGTCTATTATTGCTTAAATCGCAGACCATATTACGTGTCATGCTGTAACGATGTTTGCCCTGCGCGAGTGAGACACCGCTAGCCGATTAGGTGCGACACTTGATTGCCCATCGCCTTTGTTGAAGAATTCAATCGGAATTGCTTTCGAGAGTTAAAGTGCTGCGGAAATGGATGAACTGTGTTTAGTCAGAGAAACTGCTTAGTTTGTCTTTTAATGTTAAATAAATTACTTATGAAATGCAATTGAATTTCGATTTACTTAAATAATTATTTCAAAAAGTTTTTTAACATAAGTACTTATTTATTTTGCTCGAGTATTTTTTTATTGGGAATAATGCCAATTTTTTCTGTCATATTACCTATTCATAGAATTCGAGTAGGTAAGTAAACTTTATTTTAAAGCCGTGTTACTTAAGTTATATTTAGGTAATTATACACATATATTAAAAGCAAAATTAATAGTTCGTATGCTTTAGCCTTCACCAATCGATGTAAAAGGCAGAAACTTTAGTTTTTTTTTCGGAAAATTTACCAATTTTACTTTGATAAGTTAAATCGTGAAGATGGAACCAACAATTTCAAAATACCAGACTACGCTCTTCACCAGATTCCCAAATCACCAGCTTCGAAATATTAGGTAAGCATAATCACTACATAGTATAAAACAAAGTCGCTTCCCGCTGTCTGTCCCTATGTATGCTTAGATCTTTAAAACTACACAACGGATTTTGATGCGGTTTTTTTTAATAGATAGAGTGATTCAAGAGGAAGGTTTATATGTATAATATTTTTTTATTTTATGCACAGGTGTTACAGAAAACTCATATAAACCGAAGCGAAGCGAGGGCGGGTCGCTAGTATTTAATTAATAAACGATACCGAAATTTAAATGTTATTTTTTGAGATTCAAGTATATTGAGTATCTGGTATTTTAAAATTCTGGTATTTCGGGAATGAGCGATATCAGTAAAGGGTATTTCACGGGTATTTCACGGGTATTTCACGGGTAGGGAACCGTTTTCACTCCTTAGCAGTTACTGCTGAGTACTGTACTCGTTAGGCCAATTTGCAAGCACAGCCATATCATGTAACAAGATCAATTACAAGGCTATAGACAGACGAGTGTGCCGTCTCGTTTCTAGAGTACTGGAGGTAAACGCATTATACGGCAGGCAAAGCCACAGGCAGAAGATTGTGTTATAGTCTAAAATGGATTCCCGATCAAATTAGATTGCCGACCGAGCCGCGGGGGGGGTAACAAACTGTGGCGGTTTCTCTACGTAATAGTGTGTGCTGGGCAGCAAGCAGGATAGTGGGCAAGTGATAGCAGAATAGCGGGGGATAAAGGGTATATTTAATCCCCCACAAAAAAAACGGAGAAGTGCGAGTTGGAGTCGCCTACTGAGGGTTCTGCATATGACACGGTTAACTCATTTCAAAATTTGGACCGCCGTGCCTTGCAAAAAGACCATGTTTTTTTGTGATTTTGTGATGTATAGTTTTAATTTTTTCCCTATTTATTTATTTATTTAAACAATGTCTTGTGGACTAACAGCGTCAGCCAAAGCGCCCAGCAAGATACATGAAATAACATTAACACATCTTACATAAAAACTTAAATGGGGTGCAATATGCACAAATCAATCAGGAAACATCCCAGCTAGACATAACCCTGCAGCTTATTTAAATTTAGGAAGCGGCTTAAGGCCTCTACAAGGTCAGGCCACTTGTCCGCAAACACGTCGGCGTCCCGCATCCGAGCAAGGAACTCATTAAGTAGCGCGATGGCTCTAGACGGCTCTAGACGGACAACAAAGTGTTCAGTTTTTTCCTTCTTAGGTACGGAACCCTAAAAATGGGTAATGAAATGTTATCGTAGCTCTAAAACGGATGAACCGATTCGATTGAGGTTTCTTTAAATAGAAAGCTAGTTTATGCAAAGTGTTTTTGGTAATTTATGTCTGCATTTAAGTACATAGTATCTGTATTAATTATATTTTGATTTAAAGGCAACGGTTCTAATGATAATATTGTATTTAATATTGGATTTTAAAAAACACACAAAAAAAAGGAAACTCCAAAGATATCAATGTAACATTTTTGAGCTAATGAGAGGTCGGTTTGTTTTCACTTTGTTTTTATAATGTTTTGTTTTTATTCATACTATAAATTATATACATAGTATAGTTCAACATGAGTAAATATATTCGGCACAGAGATAGATTATTATATCTCGAAGACCGTCATAGAGTAGGTAAGGTCAAGCGGGCAACTTGTTGTTATGGAGTAGCGGGGCTTCCTGATACAGGTATTGCATACTTAATAGGAAGACCCCAACTTTAGTATAAGTAATTTACCCTAAGTTTGAACGAAAAAAATTTAATTGTTTTCAAGCGGGTTAATAAAATCGAGTAGCTTTATCTCCCGTTTTAAAATATAACTAACCTTGGGTCTATGCTATGTCGAGCAGTAGACATCTTTCGGTTCAAATGATGATGATGATAAATTTTACACCTGACTTATATCATACTCACTTAAACTGAAGCGAAGCGAGGGCGGATCGGTAGTAATATATAAATATAATTTAAAATAATGAAACTCGAAGATCATTTTAGATCCTAACAAAAACCACTTCACACATAGAACGCCCTCGCCCCTCGCTCGGGCGCCATTCGTTTGCGTAAACGCCGCAACCGGAGCGACGCTTTGCACAATCAGCTTCCGTTGCTCGCTGGACCCGACAGCTAATGACACTTTAAACTGAGCCTTATTTACTCGCAAAACAAAACAACTCCAAAAACACTAGCTTATTTACGGGTAAAGCAGAAAATGTACATAAACCGGATCGAAGCGAGAGCTATGGTCGCTAGTATTTTATGGACCTTAATAATTAAAAAGTGTTTTTTTTTTATCGCTTCATAAGTTCCAGAGATTAACCCTTAACTTACAAACACACAGTTGTAATTCTTTATAATATTAATATACCTACCTTTGTATGTATAATATTAATATACCTGCCAAGTAGAAGTCGTTTTTGCCTATTCCCTAGGAAACTGATTTTTTTTCCGGGATATAAGGTACCGTTAGTCTTTGTATTATAACCTATAATGAAATTAATTAATTTAAACCATTCCACCAATATGGATCGTCATAATAATATGTGAGAGAGTAATATAAAATACAGTCAACAACTTTATATGTTAATCCCCTTATAGCCTTTTAAATTATTTCTCGTGACTCGACGTAGTCATTATGACAAGGATCTACAGTGGGTCAACACTACATTGTCAAACAGTACCATGAGATTTATCATACATACATACACACATAAACTCACGCCTTTATTCCCAGAGTGGGGTAGGCAGAGCTCTGCTACGGAATTTCCAACAACTACAAAAACTTTTTGATAATTCTGTAACCACATTTTGCACACTTAGGCGAAGATGTTTACCAGTGTACAGGTATTAGTGACAGGTTGCCAACCCATCGCCCAACAGTACTACACGCCTTTATTACCTTAGTCGGCTTTTACGACATCCACGGAAAGATACGGAGTGGCACTATTTCTAATCCGGCAACCACACGGGGATTTATCGTATTAAAATAACATTCAAAACCTTTGATCAACAGTTTAAAACTGTGTTATAACACATCAGTAACAGCTCAAAAGTCCCGGTAACTGGACCGTTCGTATGCGCGCCGGAGGTTTGCTCGCGTCGTTTTTTACCGCGCGTGAGTCGAATAACTTATAGTTAGACGATCGGTGATTCGCCGTTAACCTACATACTTTTGGGATTTCTAAGGGTGATATTTTGTTGTATTATGCCTACACAAGATGCGTATCTACCTAATGCTAATGTTAATGTAAACGAATTTGCACAGTAAAAAAGAACAACAAAAGTGAAGTTAAATTTAAAATCGGTCTAGAAATACTGAAGATACATGCATTTTAAACTGTTTTTTTTTTATGGCATAGAGAAGACAAACGAGCACACAGGCCACCTGATGGTAAGTGGAAACTGTGACTCATAGACATTCGCATTCACAAGACTGCAATGCAATCCTAAGACTGCAAATGCGTTGCCAACCCTGAGGACTAAGATGGAATGCCTCTATGCTAGTCATTTCACCGGCTGTCTTATCCCCAAACCGGAACACAACAATGCCATGCTGTTTGGTGGTAGGTTAATGGATAAGATGGTGCTAGCGATTCGGACGGACCCTGCACAAGGTTAGGACCTACCCGCATTAACTCTTAAATTGGCATTATAGTATGTGCATTGGCTTAATGCACATACTTACTATAATGTTCACTTTTTTTATTTTTTGGTTACAATTTTTTTTTGCTGTTTTCAAATCAAATAGGGTTTGAATTTACGACTTTTTTTATTTTTTCCAATTTAAGGGTTTAACAGAGACAAACACACAATTATACAGAGGGATACGAAGTGCACTGTGATGTCATTGTGCAGTTCGGTCATTATAAACTCCACGTAAAATGGTTTTGCTAGAAACAGATAGGAACAAATCTTTGTTGGCATATATTTTATATATCTTGGTTATTTTTAGTTTGTTACATGAATCAGCTTTTATAGAAGCTGTAAAAAAACATGTTCAGTCTGTGAGCACTTAGATGCTTTGGTTTTGTACATCTCTCTCGTTCGCTCTTGATAAGATCGTATGAGAGTGAGTGAAAGATAAATACAAACCCCAAGCATCTTCTTAGACCTATCGCACTGTATATTCCCTATTGCGTCGAACGCTTAAGTCAAATCCACACATTTTCAAAGTTTTCGAAATACGTTCGTTAACTCGTCTACGGTAACGTTCGTAGAATGCATCTTGCCTTTGACAACTTAATTTAAGTATTGACTACAGACATAATTATATTAAAATTATTGCCTCTTTATATTGTTTTTTATTCGGAATGGAAGTTGGAAATAAGCTCATTCTGTGACTAAATTTTACTAACGAGTACATTTATAAATGTTTCGTTTAGATTACGGTGATGAATTAAAAAAAAGTCTCACATAATTGCTTTTTGATGTAACGTTAATGCTTTTTGAAACTGCTTTCGTACTCGTACCTAATCTAGATGATTTTCTCATACCTAAGCTAATAACATTGTGTGCGCTACCATACTCAGACAGTATGCCATATAGTCATAATAATAAAATAGCTCACTTTAATTCTATGATGTATAATGCTATATGCTGCAATAAAAAATATCATTTCTTTGATTTTAACAAATTTATAAAGCGCCTTACCCTAACCACAGGAAAAATTCATTTGCCAAGGAAATATATTTTGACTTTGGTTGACCTATTAGCTTTTAATATAGAGCCAAATATATACAGTAGCATCAAGTCCCAGCAAGCCAATATTAGCAATAATGCCTTAAATCATGATTTAAACTAAATTATAGGACAGCGGAAACACCCTTGAGTATAAATTTAATTCATCAAAATATTCAAGGTTTTTCCAGCAAAGAACTAGAAATAGGGTTGTTCTTAGATAATGAAAAAGTACAAATTATGTGCATTACTGAACATTGGCTTAGACCAGACCAATTGATATTAGATTTCATAAATTTTAAATTAGTTAGTTATTTTGCCAGAAAAAGTGCCATTCATGGTGGCTCTCTTATAATTGTTAAAAGTACCCTTAAATCCAAAGAAAGAAAGGATATTATAAAGCTATCGATAGAAAGGATTGTAGAAATTTCTTGCGCAGAACTAGAAAGTTATATAATAATATGTGTTTACAGACCACCACTATCTGATTTTTGCACATTTGAATCTACCATGGAACATGTGTTAAAATTAGCAAGTAATAGCCAGAAGCATGTTATAGTTTGTGGAGATTTTAATGTTAACTTACTTGAAACATCAAATAATACCACTCGGTTACTAAGTTTATTTAAATCTTTTAATTTAGCTAATCTGTTCTTTGAACCCACACGGATAGGTGTTAGTAGTGCAACCTGCTTAGATAACATTTTTTGTAATTGCGAATGTTTGGATAAAGAAATATTTAATTGTTTTAATTCTGACCATAGTGGTCAGAAGGCATCTTTCTTAAATGATTTTTATCAAAAACCTCAGACGATAACATACCGACCTATAACTAGCAATCGTTTGGAATTATTCAAAAATAAAGTTCAGGCTAATCTTTCAGTGTTACCGTTCTTAAACAATGACTCTAATAGTATTTATAAAGACTTGTTTAGCGTAATTCTACACCAATTTAATAATAATTTTAAAATGAAAACTATTTCTAGGTCGAAAACCAAGTTTAGTGAATGGGCTACTGTAGGCATTCATAAGAGTAGAAATAGGCTTTATGACCTATATAAAGAGAGGGAGGACAATAAGAACGCCGACTTCCTAATTTATGTTAAGAATTATTCGAGGACCTTTAAGCAAGTTTGTTTAACTGCTAAGGCAAATTTTCTTAGTCTTAAACTCAAATCAGCTGACAATAAAGTAAAAACTGTATGGAATATTATAAATAGAGAAACAGGAAAATCAAAAACACGTGACAATCAAGTCACCATAAACGCAGGTGACAAACAAATCACGTCAAATAAAGACGTTGCCTTAGCATTCGAAGATTATTTTTCAAACATAGCCTCTAATACAACGAAATGTCTTAAATCATCCGCGGTTGAAGCTCAATCATTACTTTGCACTAATGTCAGTAAATGTAATATAAACTTTGAATTCAGCCCTGTAAATTCAGGTTCAATAGTCAAGGTATTTAAATCGCTTAGTTTAAAAAAGACTGAGGATTTGTGGGGCACATCAGTTAGAGTACTATTTCATATCATAGATGTAATTGCACCCCATTTATCATTAATTTACAATAATTGTTTATCAGAGGGGATCTTTCCAGATCTCATGAAATATAGTAAAGTCATACCTCTTTTTAAATCGGGCGAGATGAGTGATTTAACGAACTTCCGTCCCATTTCCATACTACCCGTTTTAAGTAAAGTCTTTGAGAAACTAATGCTGAATGATATGTTAGGTCACTTTAATAGAAATAAAATACTTAACAGTAACCAGTTTGGGTTTACCCGAGGTCGATCAACAATTGATGCGGCTTCTGTGCTCATTAAATATATATATAACAGTTGGGAGAAATCTTGTGATGCAGTAGGAATATTTTGTGATCTTTCTAAAGCTTTCGATTGCGTGGATCATTCGACCCTAATTTTAAAATTAAAACATTATGGATTGTCCAATAAAGCTTCAAGTCTCATGTCTTCTTATCTAAGTGATAGAACTCAAACAGTTGTTGTAAACAAAACGTAATCTGTTGGAGCTACAGTGAAATTAGGTGTGCCGCAAGGCTCAATTTTAGGCCCTTTTTTATTTCTGGTTTATATAAATGACTTACCACCAACAGTAGATAAACTTTGTGAGATTGTACTTTTTGCTGATGATACTTCATTAATTTTCAAAGTAGATAGAAAGTCCATTGACTACAGTAGGATAAACGCCACACTAGTTAAAGTACTTAATTGGTTTACTAGTAACAATTTACTACTAAATGCTAAAAAAACTAAATGTGTTAGGTTCGCTTTGCCTAATGTTAAACCGGTAGATTCTAGTATTTTTCTAAATGACGAGTGTCTGCAAATGGTAGATAAGGCAGTTTTTCTAGGCATAACCATAGATAAAAATTTGCAATGGAGTCCCCATATAGCGGTACTGGCAGGTAAACTAAGTTCGGCAGCTTACGCGGTTAGGAAAATTAGACAACTAACTAATGTTGAGACAGCTCGCATAGTTTATTATAGTTATTTCCATAGTGTGATGTCGTACGGTATTCTGGTTTGGGGTAAGGCAGCTGAAATACAAAGTATATTTGTCTTACAAAAAAGGGCTATTCGTTCTATTTATAACTTAAATTCCCGTGACTCCTTAAGAGAACTTTTTAAAGAAATTCACATCTTAACTGTAGCGTCTCAATTTATTTATGAGAATATTATTTATGTTATTAAAAATTTAAATTCTTTCACCAATAATTCCGATGTACATAATATAAATACAAGAAATAAAAATAAAATTGTTATCCGAAAATTCCGCATCCGTAAAGTATATAAATCATTTGTTGGTCAATGCATTCATTTCTATAACAAATTACCTGACGAAGCTTTAACATTACCCTTTCCAGCACTTAAAAATTACTTAAAAAAGTCGTTAATATCTAAAGCGTACTATAGGGTCGAGGACTATCTAACAGATAAAAATGCTTGGCCTAAACCCGAAACTTAGTCATTCATAATTTGTAAAATTGCAAAGTTGTTTGTCTAGGGGACACCGTTGATGTGGGAAAGCATATCAAACTTTTATTTGGTTGTCCTGTGTTTTTTTTTTCCTCTCCTCTCTTCCCCCCCCCCCCCTTGTCTCTCTCGTAATATTTTTGACATGTTTTCCTGCTGAACTACGTATGCTATTTGCTATTTGATATTATATTTAATTTAATATTTATTGCTTTATATAATGCTAGATTAAGTACTACCATTGTAACATGTTTAAAAAATGACTGACTGCTGAGTTTCTTGCGGCGTTTCTTCTCGGCAGTGGTCTCCTCTTGGGAAGCGCTGGTAGATTCATGACGTGTAAAAGTGCCCGTGCGGCCTACTTACTGAATAAATATCTTTTATCTTTATCTTTTTTTTTTTTATCTTTATCTAACATAAAAGAGCCTATTAAAAAAAAAAAACATTTTCGACACGTCCAAAAGCGCTCTCCTTAATATCTAACAAAGCCTCTTCAAAGTTCTGAAAGCCTAGATAACTTTTAGGCATGAAAAGCACTAAAAAGTCTCTCATCAACTCAAATTAAGGTCCATAAGTCTAGAAACAAGCATTACAGCCCTAAATAAATCTGACCTCTCTCATCAAAACTTTAAACCCCCGAACTTGGGAAGCCGATCGGTCTCTACGTGCCGCGACTGCCGAACCCCCTCCCTTATTTATGGGGATAATATCTAACAAGTGGGCCCTATTTAGGGCCGATACGTGTTGAAGAGATAAAGGTTCCGTTTTTTGGAAGAAATTCTGGTGAATTTTAATGGACGTGTTTTGAATTGTTGTAGATATATCTATATCTTTATCTTCAACAATCTAAAACACGGTGTAGCAAGGGTACGGTGTTCTGGGGCCTTTGATAGAATGCAATACGAGAACGTTATCGAAAATGTTAAAGACTGACGTCAGTTGCCGTATGGTCACGTCAAGCGGCTATTTCAATATTAGAGGCCCTTGCACACCACGCTAACTAGCGTTTCTATTCGCTTTGATTTTAAACCAATCGCGTCACTGGTAGATGACGTGATACTAAGAGTCACGGGATCTACCAGTGACGCGATTGGTTTAAAAACGAAATGAATAGAAACGCTAGTTAGCGTGATGCGTCTTAGCAAGGACCTTGACAGCTTTCAAAATCGATTACGATAGCATTAAGCACCTTTTCTAGAGCCTCTGGATGTTTCTGTATCTGTTAATTGGTAAACTTTTGTTTACAATTAATTATAATTCAGGATTTCACTATATTGAAGTTACACGTTCAAAGCATTATAGTAAAATAGTCACAAATGAAATAATGATCAAATGTATGTTTGTCAATTATTAAATATACCTAGATCGTTTTCATCTGCCTTTGTCTACATACATACATTAAATCACGCCTGGTTTCCCAGAAATGTAGGCAGAAACCACTTCCTTCTACCAGCTACGATCCTGACAAATCTCTTTTGTTTCTTCCATATTCAAACATCGAGTCATGCACGTCGGTATCGGGTACTAAAAATTTGATTCGAAAAAGTTCGCCTAGGGCAAGACTAGCAAGTTGAGATGTATCTTTATTTCCAAAAAAACCTTTCTCCGGCTCTTGTTGCTGTACAAAAGAAGGACAAACCAACAACCACACTTTCACATTCACACTACTTGTAGTTCTTGTATCAAACTTGTATTCACAGGATGTATTTTTCTAGTTCCTTTTACATCACACCAAGCCCCAAACCAATTGTAGCAGAAAAAGTTTTCAGTTTAGGCAAAGTCGCAATCTGTGAACAAAATGCAAATATTTGTTGAAAATTGTGAAGATAAAAACCATGCCACAGTAACTGCAAAACCTGTAGATACAATAAAACTGCGTCAATATAGACTCAATAACAATTGCCTGCACAAAAAGCTGCGAAAATTTTCAAAGCCTAAACAAAACGTACGCAAAAAAGCGTACGTACTAAACGCATGACAACATCCCATCAAGGCAAAAGTAACACCTAACTCCATAACACAGAGTTTAAAATGGCTTGTGATTTTGCCATCTTTAATATTCGTATGGCAATTTTCAGGGGTGAAAAACGTGCAGGTTACTTTAACGTTGCGTTTTATGAGTGTAGTGGTAAAACAAACTCAATATTATTTTTATTATAGCATAGATAATGAAAACGAGCCCACGGGCCACTTGATAGTATAGTCTGTACCATTTGAAATGTGCCAAAGATGTAAGCAAGTTAGTACTATTTGACACATAAGGAACAAATAAGCGCGTTTTTACTTAAAATAATAAAGGTAAGGTAATTGTAATAAAGGCGTGTAGTACTGTTAGGCGATAGGCTTGCAACCTGTCACTAATACACTGGTAAACATCTTCACCTCAGTGTGCAAAATGTGGTTACAGAATTATCAACAAGTTTTTATAGTTGTTGGAAATTCTGTACCTCTGCCTACCCCACTCTGGGAATAAAGGCGTGAGTACGAGTATGTGTTACTTAAAATAACGTATAAATTAATAGTAATTTCATCTTAAACTCGATGTAGAAGTAAAGATCAAGTGTATAAAACAGTGCTAAGACCTCCTTTGATCTTTAAAAGCAGGTGATTATCGAGTAATAATGGTAAATTAGTTCGTTTAGTTGTGTTTACATCTTTGCCAATTTCGATTGGCACAGACTATAATGTTAATCTAAAGTTTATAAATAAATTTACTTGTAATGGTTTATATTTTGTGCAATAAAGAGTTAACATATATACATACTTTAGGTCAAAGTATTCCGAAGTTCGTAGACATCAGCAATCTCAATACTATAATCCTAAAACTGTACTCCTAAAGCTGCGACCACACCGCTGCTTAGAATACGGCGACGGTACGGAATCGCAGTGACGCGTCGTATCAGTACCGTTTTTGAAGCATGCTTCACACACCGCTGCTTAAAATCAACTGCGATTCCGTACAGTCTCCGATTTTTAAGCATTGGTGTGGGCGTAACTTAAGCCTGCTAATGCGTGACCCTGATACTTTTCACCGATTGTCTTGCAGTCTCTTCGAAACAGAACAATTCGGACACTGCTTTTTGGCGAAGAGTCGAACGAACATCGATCAACGTCGTCTGCTTGAACGTCAGTTACGATCGTCATCTATTTATACGTGATTTCATACACATACGGGTGGTCTTGGTCTTTACTGGTGGTAGGAGGTTGTGCATGGTCCTACCGGATCGCTACCACTATCTTATCTATTTACCTACCGCCAAACAGCAGTGTTCGCATTGCTGTGTTCCGGTTTGGGGATAAGACAGCCGGTAAAATGACTAGCATAGAGGCATTCAATCTTAGTCCTCAGGGTTGGCAACGCATTTGAGACTTAGGGTTGCATTGCAGTCTTGTGAATGCGAATGTCTATAGGTCACAGTTTCCACTTACCATCAGGTGGCCTGTGTGCTCGTTTGTCTTCTCTATGCCATAAAAAATTTCAAATTACAAATTTTGGCTGGCACTTGCTATCACGCTTGCACTTGCAACTTACAGTATACTTGTCACTCTTGTGTCATACAAAAACGAAGATTGCCGATCGCTATTAAGAAAATGACAGCACTGTTTTAGTGTTTGACAAGACTGACTACAGATTGTTGTATTTTATAGGGGTACGTACTACGTATCATAATTTATAAAGTTCTAAATACATAATGTATAATGGTTTTATTTCTGAAATCGTATTTTTTTTCAGGAGTGTTATAAAACAAACCTAACCCTAATGGGTTCTATACGATGGGCTTTAAAAAAATACCTGAAATATTTACGGATTCAGAAATAAAACCATTATAATATATTATGACTATTATGTATTTCGAACTTTAAATATTATGATACTCTTTTATAGAATTTTGCAAACCCAAACTCTGTTTTGGCTAATATTGAGGCGTGAAGTTATGTATGTATGTATGTATGTTGACGGAAGCTAGACTCGTTCTCCGTTAAAAAGTAAAAAATATGAATAATGTACTTGTAATGGTATTTTTCTTAACAACCTGATTTATTGCCCTACGCACACGTATGTAAATACACAGTTTAAGTGATTTAGTTACACTGTTATTGTCACACGTTTGCAAAAGCAAAGTTAAACTGATTCACACTGTTGTTATGAACTGTATCGTAATACAATAGAGTAGAATTTGGATTATATTTTGGAAGCGCTACAGCAATTAATGGCGCGTTCGAGCGATTTTTTTGCCCAACGGTTTGTATTTTTAGGCGTGATTGCTTGTGCAGAAGTTAAAAAAAAAGTTTTTTTTTGTGTGTATGTGTAGTTTGCACATTGGATAGCAGAGTTTTAGAATGTTACACGGGTGGAAATATGTCAATTTTATTCTGACGTGTTCAGTCCAGTTGTTAGTGATCCTGCCTACGAAGCTAGCGATTTCGGGTTCGAATCTTGGTAAGGGCAAGTATTTACGTGATAAATACGAGTATCCCAAAGAATCCCTAAAAACATTTGCACATCGATTTCCGAATTTTCATTTCCCTTTAACTGATTTTCAGATGAGTCAGGCAACTTTAAAAGATTTTCAACTTTATTAGCGTTTTGGTTAGGTTAGGGTTGTATTATTTATAACAACACTACATACTCGTACATACATACATTAAATCACGCCTGTTTCCCAGAGGGGTAGGCAGAGACCACTTCTTTCCATTTGCTACGATATTGACCAATTTCTTTCGCTTCTTCCACATTCATACATCGAGTCATGCACGCACGTCGGTTTCGGGTACATAAGATTAGGCCCTTTTCCAGTATTTCTCCGATTTGACTCGAAAAAGTACGTAAGCGGCGCCTTCCGACCCGTCCACTCACTTTCGATCGGTATATATATTATATCCCTTTCGTCAAGAATACTAAAAATATTTAAAATTTAATATTACGCTTAGCATCGTAAACGGCCCTACCAACGTCGTCGGTGTTCATTTAAACACGGTTTCCTTTTCTTTACCGACGACGGCTCCCCTAACTTTTCAAGTTTAGAAGTTTATTAATAACAAAATCATGCGCAGAGATAACGTGTGTCAACGTGACTGACATTTGGGGGAAGACGTAGTGTACTTTAATTAAATTAATGAGTTTTGACAGTGGGGGAAATTTGGACGGTGGCGGTACGTCTCTTGGCCGTCTTTGCCAAATACTGGTGTAACAATTGTTACATTTAAAATATATTTGTAACAGTTGATGGAGGGATCCAAAAAAAAAAACAGATTTACAGCCATGTAGTGCGATCATGGTGACAATTTTTTAACTTTTTATTAAGGTCTGTGTAAAAAAAACATTCATAAATAATGTCTTGATGTTGGTATCCTGTTTTTTGGCCGATATTTGTTTGGTCAAATGTATCGTTTCCCATCTGTTTCATTTCAACTGTTGTTTTTCTGTAACTGCAAATATTAACTGGAAGAGATCCCATCACTACATAGTATAAAACAAAGTCGCTTCTCGCTGTCTGTCCCTATGTATGCTTAGATCTTTAAAACAACGCAACGGATTTTGATGCGGGTTTTTTTAATAGATAGAGTGATTCAAGAGGAAGGTTTATATGTATAATAGATAATAGATTCTGGTTTATGTACGGGTGTTACAGAAAACTCACATAAACCGAAGCGAAGCGAGGGCGTGTCGCTAGTATGGAATAAATTCGCTTATGTAAATTATTTATATTGATGCAAACATGTCTTTTAATTGTTTTTGTGCAGTAGAGATTACATACATATTTCAAGAATTATTTTGAGTTTTTGTAAAAATCCACTAAGATTTTAATTTAAACTCCTAATTCCATCAAATGTCTGATCCACTGTAGTAACTTCCGACTGAACCCAACTGAGTGAGCGAATGACCTAATTCTTCAGGTCTTTTGCAATTTTAGACATTTTTTTTGTGTTTCAAGAGATAGATTAGATTTTTTAGAATCCCAATCGAATTTTCTCAACTTTTGAATTTTGCGAAGATGACACTTCAGTTTCATGAAATTAAAAAGCTGTAAATTTCAACTGGAATCTATGTGGGTAAGAGTTTTTTAACGGTACCTGCTAAATACCTTAAAAATGAGAGAAAACAAAAAACCTACATCTATTAAATAATGTCGTACTTATACCACCATAACTAAGCTTGTACACTTAATGCATGCATACAAGTACCTATTAATTAAAATTAAATTATGGTTGCTTGAGTTTGGCAACAATGTCTTTCCGAACAGAATAGCTACGTCAAAGATGACGCCAGCTGATACTAGTATCTTCAAGCTTCACTGCTCCTTGACAGGCGTGCAGGGGTTCCAAAAAACACTGTCAAAATGAGCCTTACATCTGAATACAGCTTTGAAGTGACGTTAAATAATGAAATGTCAGTTTGTAATAGGTGTTATTTTGAGAGACATAAGGAAGTTAATACAATTTGATCGATGTAATGTATAAAGACGAGTGTAGTTTTTTTTTTTAAGTCAAGCATAAAACGTTAAGTTATCTTTCTCTTTCAATAACGTGTATAACAATGGTAAGACGTGTGTTTCTCTCCTCGACGATTGGTGGTTATTGAAGGAATTACTACATATTTCTCATAAGTAGTAGTAGTTAGTGACTTAATATAGGCTCGTCCTGCCCAATGTTCTTTATTTCTTAACAAATAAATTCAGTACGTTCTTCCCGGTAATTAAAATTATACATGCAAGAATGTCCTACATAGAGGACATTTGGCAGAAATCGAAAATAGCTTCAAAATACTTACAGGACGAGGACCGTTTGATAGAATATTTTGACCATGAAGTGTGTTAAGTTGTATCTGTAATTCTGCATTACCCTAGATTGTAAAATTTTTAAAACATTTTATTAAGTTTTTTTAAGCCATTTGGTCGTTTTAAATATTATTAAAAAATTTCAAAGAAATAAAAAAATATCTGTAGTTTACAAATTCTTGTTTTTATTAGTTTCAATAACAAATATCAAGACTGAAATTATTTTCTAGTAGATTAATATCAACTTCTCAAGGATAACACACTTAGCCAAATTGACAAGAACCTCAAAATAAATCCATCATCATAAAAACTAATTACCTTCAACGTCCAGACAGACTGAAATACCTAATAAACCGCCACAAGCATAACAAGACTCTATTGTGCTACCAATTGGGTTCAATTTATTAGTTATGTTGGTGTAAATAAAACCCGGATATTTCACTTAACTAAATGAAATCGTTCCCCGCTGAAAGCAAAGTTGAAAAATAGGAAAGTTGAGGGTAGGCTTGAAATCCTTTGGAGTTTTGATGGACTTTTGGAATTTCGGCGCGATTCCGTTTCAGATGTCGATAAATACCTTGTTCTACAAAAGTTTTCAAATTTAGTTTGTTAAGCGCATATTTAAATGTTTAATACTAAAACTGTGCTCATTTTAAACAAAAATCGTAACTCTTTGGTATTAAAAAAGTTCTTCTCACGTAAATAAGCTACATGACTTGCTTCCTTAAAAAATAAATCTATCTAACAAGATTTTGCTTCGCGTAGCTACTTTCATGCTACGAAATACTACGCGCGCTACGGCGTAGATGTTATGCTACGTTTAGACTATTTAACTTCGCTGCTAATTTTTATTACGATTTGTTCGGCTTCACAAGTTATTTGCAAAATTTTATAAAATAAATCTGTCGGGAATGTATTGTGTCTTAAATCACTCTTATTTTACCTGAAACAAAGCGGTAATTTTTATCCGTCCTTTAGAAAGCACATTTCAAAACAGTTCAACCAAAGCGATCGCTTTTTGGCATATATTAATCTCTCTCAAACCGGAACCGACTATCATAAATTGTGTACCAATTCAACCGTCTCCTAGCCCATGTAAAATGCATGCGACGATGTTCCGCTTCAGGCCTTCCGTTTACATTCAAAACAATTGACATTGAACCTTTTTAGTACCACATAAAGGCCATACCATATGCATAATACAGTTGGTGGTTGTTTTAGTGGCAAATTTGTCGTTCGTTTTATTTCTTGAATTTTGATTCGTATTTCAATATGGCTAAGGGTTATGAGATACTTTAGTTAAGTTGGTATTTTTGAAGCATTTGGTTGAACTGCTAGTCTAGACTTTTTGGCGCTGTTTGTCATTGGAAGATGCTGAGTTTATGTCCTATTTTTAGAAATATGGCTTTTTGATTAGTTACTCGATTATAGAACTCTGAATAGTTTCAGATTTTTAGAGGTACATTTTGATACAGTTTACCTTAATATACTTAAAGTAAGATTGGTATAAACAAATAATAATAATTGATAACAATGAACTAATAAATTAATAATGTAAAATAAATAAGTAGAAAAAAATACACGCTGTACAGACTTATTTGTTGTATCAATTTAAAACTTTACAAGTGAAAAAAACAGGCCATTTTTATTTGCAAATAGCAGTAAAAAAACCTAAAAAAAATTACCCAACCTGTAAAACGATTGGTGCATTTGGATCGTGTTGGTAATGATAATGTAGACGGAAAATTGTTATAGGAACCTCAATATAAATTTATCTTTTAGGAGTGACAGTATGCAAGTTAGTATGGTATATAAGTACCCCAGGTACCCAAGATACAGGCTGCGTCTAATTTGGGACCGATAGTTAAAAACATTGTAATTTTAGATTAATAGTAAAATCAAGTTCCATACCAAGGGTGAATTGTGTTTCCTGTCACTTAGTTAAGAAGTTATTTGTGGTTTATGGCATTTTATGACAAGATTTCTTTTAAGTAACAATTTTAATTGTTATAGTAGTTAATTAATATTATTTCATTTAAATCATAAAAGTGTAGCATTTATGAACTAACAGTATTTCTTTTCTTTTTAAATAAAACTGAATTTTTTCCTTATTCCTTAAAATATTCATAGATCTCCTTAATATTGTAATGTTAAGGAGCGTTACACATCCAATTCAGCTGCACTCATACCCAGCGGCACGTGCTCCCCATGCAGACGGGGGTGCCCAGGCTTTTAGGAAAATGGGGGACAAAAAACAAATGTTTTATTCTATATTCATAGGTTAGGTTATAACTACGTTTATAAAAGGGAAAGGTAAAATTATTGGCAAATAAAGAAATAAAAACGTTAACACTATCGTTCTTAAAGTCGTTTAATAGACAATCATTCAATAAGCTAACTAACGATGAAGATGCATAATTTTATGTATTTATTGAAACTTTATTGCACAAAACACAACATAGGTACAAATGGCGTACTTAATACCTTATAGCATTCTCTACTAGTCAATTAAATAGAAACAATTTCAAGTTGGTGCTAAGAAGGATATAGTAAAAATAAAACATAAGTCACATTGAAACTAATTATAAATACGAAAAAAATTTAGAAAATATCTTTTACATGTTACTTAGGTACATAGTTGTGTAAATGTAATATCAAAAATTTTCAAGCTTCAAATAATTAAAAGTTACCATTGATAATTTTCTGGTTTATTCTATTTTTTTTTGTCAACATAATATAAATTTAGTAGTGCAACATAAAACTAAAGTAAAAAAAATATTGAAATGGGACTATCCGAATATTACCAAACCTTTGGTAGTCCTACTGCGCATGCACTTGCAGCTATAAAACTGCATGGGCCGGCCTCGCCCAGACGGCGCCGCGTGCATCGCTAGTCTCGGCAGATTGTGTTGTTATATACTAACTTTTACGGCTCGCTGTCTTGGGGTTACTCGTACGTCTATCGCCGTGGGAGCTATTCGGTCTTGAAATTATACCATTAGGAATTTTCATACAACGAGCCTTCTCGTTTTTAAAAGCTTTTAAGTAAGGGTCAAATCTTGCAAGTTAAAGGGCAAAGGAGGGTGGGCTACTTGGCCTAATCACCAATAAGGACAAGCGATATGTCCCCGAATAGGTAATTCTAAGTTGTAAAACTATTACTATGACAGGTGGTGGTTCGAAATCTTTGTGTGAAAAAAGTTATTGCCATGCAAAGACCACGGTTTTTCCAAGTAATTATTCTAACGTCGTCTATGTAGGGGTCCCGATGTTCCAGATTTTTAAATATTTCACACAGCGATTTAAGATTTCCCGCCATACAAAAAGTTGTAGAATATGAAAAAATCTTTCAAAGGACATGGCTTTTCATTATTGGTTTTTAGGCCAGTGTCCATACAAAACTGACCATCATCCTTTGTTTGAAGAATATTGTCATTTTTTTTTCAGCGACCACGGATGATTTTTATATAGTTATACAGGGTGACTGGTAACTCGACCTATTCCATAAATGAGGTTATACTAGAGCTAATTTGCTATAATTTTGCCCTAGTCAACTAGGGGTCTAATGCCACTGGTTTTGGAGTTATTTAATTTTTAAGTTTATTTTAAGAAATTCCGTCCTTTGGTGTTAAACTATCAATTGTGAAAAAAGTACCTAGCTTTGGGGACTAAAATGACGTTTTTTGAATAGCTGATGAATTAGGGAATCCTTTAAACAAAAATACTTTGCGAAAACTGCAAGAACCTCAGAAATAAAAGGTCCTTTAATCGCAAGTCCGTTATTTCTTTTAAAAATGTTTACTTTCGGGGGGGGATTACTCCAAAAAAATGTAAGACACTTGGCGTACAAATTACGTAAATAACTTCCTCAATTCATAAGCTTTCCGAAAAAGTGCAAATGTTGTCAACTTTAGTAGGTACAGGTATTAAAAATTAAGCTTATTAAAAGAGCAGAGGGTGCGATGTAAATTTAACTCGGAAAGTTGATATCAAAAACTAGGTAACATTCGTCGGACTATGGTCGCAGCCAATGTGCCTCATGAGTTGGAGCCACGGGGTCTTAATCGCTCGGACCGCTGGTTATGTGGGCTAGGGCAGTCTCATGTGCGAGGCCACATGCCTCAGCATTTTTCCTTCCTCGCACCTCACAGCCATACAATACGGAGCTCAGGTCGCTGCTGAAAATGGTGCAAGCACCAGCACACCAGATACTCAGAGCTCAAGCGGGCGTATGAGTTTGTTCCAGAGCTGTAGAGCGCAGTTGTTCTTGGTGCGTAGAGGCAAAACCTCTTTTTTAAGGCTTTGGGACAGCGATTGAGGGATAGGGCCTGTGACCTCCGGTCCGGTTTGTAATCTGTTCCATCACATTTCATTGGCAACACAGCATAGCAATGTTGCCAGCATTGGATACCTTTGAACCAGGCGCTACCCGAGCCGCGGAATAATTTTGCGGAAGATTTATTGATGAAAAATGATACTGATTTAATTTATGTACACTGTTGACGAAGCTTGTTGCTAATTAACTAATCGTAAACTCTTGACGAAACTTGTTGCTGATATTTTTTTGTAATTGGCATAAATAAAGTTTTAGAAAACATTACAAATCTTGTTCAAATTAGGAACTTGAAGTCGCGCGATGTTAAATGCAGACTCCTTATTGGTCATGGGATTGAGCCGCACAACGAATCCAGGTTCAATTTAAAACAAAAAGAAATCAGTTAGTTTCAACCATCTTAGAGATCGCAATTTCCCTTGTTACCTAACATTTCTGTGCTAATACCGCTTCCTTTTCAAATGGCTTTGTACCAAAATGACGAATACGCAGATATCATGTATTGTTACGGGTTTTGTGATGGTGACGCCGCTGCAGCAAGAAGAGAGTATCAAAGACGGTTCCCTAACCGCCGTTTACCTGATGTCAGTGTGTTTGGTGGGACATATCGGCGCATTCGGGAAACAGGATCGGTTCGACGACACCAAACCGATACTGGAAGAGCTAGTGTTAGAGATCCTAACGTAGAAGAGCAAATCTTGCAACGTTTTCAAGCAGACGGCACTACGTCAACAAGAACTGTGGCTAACCAGCTTGGTGTTTCCCAGTGGAAAGTTTGGTCCGTACAACATCAATCACAACAGTATCCATACCACTACACGCCAGTACATGCTATTGAGGAGGGCGATCCTGCAAGGAGGATGGATTTCTGTAGATTTTTACTGAATGCAGATAATGAGGACCCAGAATACCTGAAAAAAATTTTGTGGACAGACGAATCCAACTTTGACCGTGATGGTATTACTAACTATCATAATCTGCATTTTTGGGCTCCTAAAGGTCAAAATCCAAGAAAATCCAAAGAAGGTGCACACCAACGTAGATTTTCGCTAAATGTATGGATGGGGATCGTGCACGATAATTTGATTGGACCATTTTTTCAGCCGGCACGACTAACCGGCATCTCCTATGAAAACTTTTTAATGGAAGAATTACCTACGTTGTTGGACGATGTGCCGCTTGCCACAAGAATGGGTTTGATTTACCAGCATGATGGCTGCCCAGCCCACTATCATCGGGGTGTACGACAGTGGATGGACAATAACTATCCACAGAAATGGATTGGTCGAGGTGGACCGATTCCTTGGCCGGCAAGAAGCCCGGATTTAACACCATGTGACTTCTTCATTTGGGGTCACATGAAGTCGTTGGTGTACCATTCACCAATATCCACTCAAGAAGAGTTGAGAGTAAGAATTTTGGCAGCTGCCCAAAAAATGAAAGACACGCTTTCAACACGAGTGACAGTAAGCGAAGTGCGACGCCGATTTCATGCATGCATACGTAATGGAGGGAGGCAGTTTGAACAAGAATTGTAATGTTTTAAAGTCAGAATTCGGTAAAATAAGATACTTTTTTTGCTATTTTTGTTATTGATATCACACCTTCTGCTCTTTTAATAAGCTTAATTTTTCAAACCTGTAATAAAGTTGACAACATTTGCACCTTTTCGGAAAGCTTATGAATTGAGGAAGTTATTTACGTAATTTGAACGCCAAGTGTCTTACATTTTTTTGGAGTAATCCCCCCCGAAAGTAAACATTTTTAAAAGAAATAACGGAATTGCGATTTAAGGAGCTTTTATTTCTGAGGTTCTTGCAGTTTTCGCAAAGTGTTTTTGTTTAAAGGATTCCCTAATTTATCAGCTATTCGAAAAACGTCATTTTAGTCCCCAAAGCCAGGTACTTTTTTCACAATTGATAGTTTAACACCAAAGGACGGAATTTCTTAAAATAAACTTAAAAATTAAATAACTCCAAAACCAGTGGCATTAGACCCCTAGTTGACTAGGACAAAATTATAGCAAATTAGCTCTAGTATAACCTCATTTATGGAATAGGTCGAGTTACCAGTCACCCTGTATAGAGGAGCACGAAATACACATAGATATAATATATCTATTTGACATTATTAAACACCATAAATTATATATTATATAATTTATGGTGTTTAATAATGTCGGAGCCGACATATTTAAAATTAAAGTGTTCAGTTTTTGGTACTAAAAGTACGCCCAGTTAAGAATATTAAATATCTCGGCTCCGATGCACTTAAGAGTATTACATTATGTAACAAAACATGTTTATTTTGAATTATTCTATCATAATTTACCACTTTTACTAATGGCCGCTCACCTTGAAAATTACTTTTACAATTGACAACCCTTTTACCCAAACCCTTTTGACCCACTTCCCGGTTTCCGATGAAGCTGAAAATTTGCATACGCCTTTAATTTTGATGACAATACAATAATATAATACCATCGAGCTGGTCTGATGATGGAGACTCAGGGTGGCCATAGGAACTCCTAAATTACTTCCCTGTTTTGTTAGAGATTGTTAGAATCGTCTAGACAAGTAGATGACGACTGTGCAAAAAAAGTACCGTCGGCAATAAAAGCTTGTCTCAAAAAATATTTTTTTGACAGAAACATTTCTAAGCAAATAAATAATGCTGCACCGATTTTTTAAATATCGAGTTAATATTATCTGACAGTGAAATATATTTTGTATATAAGCGAAAATGACACGGCTAAGATTAATCTAAGAAAAAAGAATATCTGAAGATTACAGAATCTGCAAGTAACACTTAATAAAGTTATAATCATGCTCTATTTATTGCCATATAGTAATCACTTAAGGATTTTTTCACTTACAATTTGTTTGTAAAAAACCTAAGTAAAGTTGTGCATGTAGTTGTAGACCGTTCGACCTTCTATATTTGAAATCTGACGTAAATTCCATACTTGTTTTGTATAGGCAAGGGGACGTTACTAAAGTTTTTTACCTATTACACATTTTGCCGCACTCAGAGAGATTTTAGAAATAATTTACTCGTTCGATTTTCAAACGTGTGTGAATAATCTTCAGTAAGGTATGAATTTATAAGGTAAACTTTTTTATAAGGTAAACTGGAAGAGATCCCATATGGGATAAGTTCGCCTATGTACATTATTTATATTGATGCAAACATGTCTTGTAATTGTTTATGTGCAATAAAGAGTTTACATACATACATACATTAATCGTCATTAACTGACTCTGAGTGTAGTCAATAGAGTCCTAGTGATCCAGAAGTCACAGTTTCATTAACTTTTTACCTGTTTCTTAGACCAGCAACGTCTCTTCTCACTAGGGACAAAACCAACGTGTTCCATCAAAAGTTACATATTCCAACAATTTCTATGAAAAAATACTTGAAACTTTGACCCGAAAAGTTTATACACTTTTAACCGTTCCGAAGTTGGAAATACCTGGAGGCGAAAGAAGTTGTATTGGTTGGGAACGTGGGATCACCGGGGCAAAAATTTAAACTTTGTGATAGCTCCTTTTCACTCGTGATTCATTATTCTATAGTGGAAAAGAGACGTAGCTAGCGCAACACTATAATTTGGTTTTAGACGTATAGATCCAGGGCGTTTAGGTTGCCAATTCATCATTTAAAAAAAAAGGTATCAAAAACTGATATTGATAAAGATTAACAGCTGAGTTTTAATTTTATAATCAATGTTAATAAAACATCAATGGAATAATAAACCACACTTCTTAAGTTGAAATATTAATGAAGTGCAAGAACGAATTTATAACGAATTCAACGTAGCAAATTCGAAATTTCAAATTAAGTACTGCCATGTTCCTTATTCAAAAGTGTCGATAGCCATCGGACCGTTAAACGCGTGACGTCTGACGTGCGGTCTCGTTACGCCGAACGCAAACGGTTGTTAATCAAACCAATTTGAATTTTATTCGGAAATGTATGACAGGTTTGTTCGGAGTTCTTACTGCGGGTTGAAAAACTTTCGTATTCCATTTTAAGCGTTGCAATTCAGGAATCCATATATTTGTCCTGTTTTATTTATTTGGAATTAATTTAATGTAATGCACTATCTTTTAAACATTTACTACTTTTTTGTAACCCGGTCTCTTTTTGTACTTCGTAATTGAACCAGAAATCCCATACATTTTGCTTTGTAACGTACAAAGGTTAGGTTTGTCTGTTTATCACAGTCGCTAGTTTAATAGAGACATTTTAAACTATAGTTATGAAAGTTGGTGCAATTATTAATATTTCTAAACCATTTTTGAACGACCTCAGAGGTACAACACACGTTCTTTTTTAACTAATCAAACTAACTTACGACTGAATATAGGTATTACTTATATAAAAATGCTGCTCTTTCTGTCTTTTATTGTCAACCGGTACACAACGGGTAAGCTTAATTTCACTCGGTTAATACGTTTTATCCGTTGCTCATTACTAAAACAATTCAAGGACTGGTTCCAAAAATAAAATAACATTCCATATTTGAATAAAACTGTCATTGATAATTTTTAATTGAAAACGTTCGTCCGAATGACGCTCGTGTGGGCTTGGCGTAATTGGAAAACTCTTTTAGATGTTAACACTGGCTGGACATGTTAGCCGCCTTTTTTATGGCTTTTTAAAAGTGGAATTTTACATTGTTCGTTAGCGGTGATTAGTTTTTATTTGATTAGCCTGAAATTCGAACATGACGCGATTGGAAAACGTTCTAAATTTAAAATTTTCCATATCCTCGTTATTTTACTCGAAGGAACTTCACACCTCACTACAACCCGGAACTCGTATAACTGTGCCGTCACCCGCAACTCTACCCTTCGTCAAAAAGTTGGGGAAATAAAAGTTTCCCCAAAATTCGGGGGATTAAGGGAAATGTGGATTGATTGTGCCTTCCGCTGTGACTGGGTAAGTAGGTGTTTTTATAATTGTATTTTGATTGATTAGGGTATCTAATGCATTATAAAAGGCGTTTTAAATTGTAGGATTGCGCTTGCAACACGTAAAAATAAAAAAAAACTTTTGCATGATACCTTACTTAAACCTAAAAAATATTCCTTACTTCATGATGATATACTTTTATAATATTTTATGGGTAAATTAGTGTTTCCCTATGATACTGTAATCTCTGAATTTGTATACACAATCCCAAAAACAAGTAATAATTTTCCAGTTTAAAAGTAGTCCAGGCCACTTGAAACAAATATGTTTTACTTCGTTTGGACATAATACCAGGTCACAAAATCTTTTTTTGTGTTAATTTTGTACCCTTACTTAATCGTCTACTTTTTTAATGTAATGAAATGAAACCCTACACGTAAACTCAAAAGTTGCATAAATTTTAACCCTCGGAGTGAAATCCCCTTCGAAGTCTTAACTCGTTTTATCAGATGGACGCAGCTTTTTAATTTTATCACCGCAACCGTTATACAGGGTGTGGGCAGGGACAATTAAATGTGCTGGAAAAAGATAAGGGGTCATTTTATTATATATGCAGCGTAAGAGATAAGCAAGATATAAGTTAATTACCAAGTTAAGCCGGTTTTGGTCCTAATTGTTATTAGGTTTAATATTTATAAAACACATTTTAAAATTTCCGACACCATTATATAAAAGTGCTATTGTGTTTAGATTCTTTGTCTATATAATATATATTCCTGTCATTACCTCCAGCTAGTACAGGTACAGCGAAACCTGATTTCAATTCATGTGATTTTAAAGTTCTGCCGTCCTATGCAAACATGCGAACATCTTCAGCTAAAATACTATAACGTTATAACCCCTTAACCTTTATGAATTTAATCTGTTATTTGAGCATGCTTTTACGCCTTGAACCATAAAAATGTGTTTTTTCTATTCTAAATATATTTAGATTTTATTGTTGAAAGTGTTAGAGCATGCTCGGATAACATTTTGACTACATAATTTATTTCATTAATGTCATTTTGATCAAGAAGAATGGTATAATTTTAATATATTATTACAATATTAAACATTGTAAATCTGCTTCATATAAGTGGTCAGTTTGTGCAATTTTTAAATATTGTCCTGACCTTAAAACTTGACAGTTATATTTTACACTAGCCATAGTTAAGACGTAAGCAAAGTCTGCAAAAAATATAGCATGTTTTCATCCAAATGTAAAACATCCTGCTGAACTTAATAATACGTCAGGCATCTTTGAATCTGTATTATTAATTAACAACGTTAAATGAAAGCTATTTAATTATCCTCCGACACAGTTGGGCTATGTAACGAATATTCCGAGCTGTGTCAGTGGGAAAATGAATCCTTGAAACGCAATAGATAAAACTCTCTGCAAATAATTTGTGAATTATTTACGAAATGACGAGAAGAAAATAACGATACAACTGAATGGGACATAAGTATACTCCAATAAAGTTATTGGCATTAAAATTATTTATACATTTTCTTTCCTCTTTTTTATTTATTACAAAAGTCGATTCCAAATATTTCAGCAGCTTTCTTGTTAAAACTTAACGTTTTAAATTGTAACTCATTAATTCCAAAGTAAACTGGAAGAGATCTTTTGAAGGGATAAATTTTCCTGTGTACAAAATCATCTTTACTAAAATGCATATTTTGTGCAACGATTCCATTTTTGTGCAATAAATAATTTACTTGCTCGGTAAGTAAGTACACTGTTTATAATACAAAAATAGCAGACTTATTCTCATACCTCATCAACTGTTATTTTATAAACTGGCTAAATGATAATAAATAAATTTTGTTTTTTTTTTTTTGTTTGATTACGATTATGGTATTTTTCAGTTGGAACTTTTAAAAAAAATTAAAAAACAAATATGTGTAGTTTAAGGTATAAAATTAAAAAACCAAAACATTTGTAAATATAATTGGATAAATGCTATAAAACGTTTAAGTATTTAGATTAAGAAATATAAAAATCGTAATTAAATTCAATTTGAAACTTTATTTAAAATGAAACCGTGTCTACAGGGTGTTACTATTACATACACTATGCCACAGTAACCGGCTCTCCTGAGCCCACTTGCGAGTCGACCCGTGTCGGGTGTCCCGCGGGAGCACCCCGGTAATTGAAACATAGCGTAATGATAAGAGATTAGGATTGATAAGGGATACAAAGACGTGTGTGATGTATCGGCGGGAATTGGGTTAAGTTTTTTTGTAGAAGTGATAATAATATAGGGTGTTTATTACCTATGCCTCACAGTAGCGTCATAATGGTATCATTTAGCATTTGACAACTGAACGTAATTTAGGGCACATACGCTACGTCTATTTAAAATTTAATCCAAATCCGTTTAGCCGTTTCAGCATGACAGAGTATCAAACATACTCACTCACAAACTTTCACATTTTTAATACATACATCTGTACTAATATTATAAAGCTTAAGAGCTTGAAAAAATATTTCAGGCTTAGATAGCCCATTTATCGAGAAAGTCTATCGGCTATAATATATATCATACTCACATAAACCGAAGCGAAGCGAGGGCGGGTCGCTAGTTTATTATTATACCTACTTAAACGAACGCCTTAATTGCCAGAGTGAGGTAGGCAGAGCTACAAAACTACCAATAACTCTACAAAATTGTTGCTAATTAGATTCTGTAACCACATTTAGCATTTTAAATACTACTAAACATTCCGTTTTATCGATTCTATAGAAACTCTACTTTCGCTTCTGTACACCGAGACTCGAACCTGTAATCAATTCCCAAGGTATATTTCCGGTCGGCCTCCTCCATCTTTTTTCAGCGTCGCGTCAGACAATGGCCCTAATGAAAACCTCCGCGTCTGGGAGTCGGATACAGCGTGATGGAAAATTTGTGGTTTGCAGACGCCTATTTTTTTTTGATGATATAAAAAAATATAGATAATGGACGAGTTTTAGCACGCACTTGTAATATTTTGAAAAGTTAAGCGTTGTTTTTGTTTATACAATAAGTCTAGTGGTTAAATAAAATGGAATAGCTAACAATTTTTTTAACTTATGTGCGTAATTAAGTCAGGAAACACCTTCTTCGTAATGTATAACATGCAAGATAGACTTTCCGACAACGCCTATTATACTAATGAGCATTTTTTTGTTCCAGGTACGTTTATCAAGATTGACCAATGAATTCAACGATGGTAATATTCATTCTCAGTAATTAAACTTAATGTTAACTTTTGAGTACCTAATAATTGGTATCAAATGTAAATTTGCATTGTTATAAACAGAGGTGACAACACAACTTGAGCTCATTCAAAGCGTATTGAATAATTCGATTGGATTTTTCGTTGTATACTCCACACAAGAAGTCATTACCAATGTATCCAAGTACGACTTGAAACCAGACGAGAGATCGTTACATGCCACTTCGAGCTCACTCGCGAGCAATTATCGTCGCAAAACAACGCGTTACCCTCGTACTGTCAATTGACAAGTAAAGCATCCTGTACTTTGTCTCTTTAACGCAGTGTTTGAACTGCTAAACCATTTTTTTAGCATGCTTGTAATGAACGAACCCTAATCCTTTTTATTATAAAGTTTGTCTAAAATTCAAAATAACCTTAAAAGCACGATTGTCAAAATTTAGGCCGTTAATATTTTATACGGAATTAATATGTTTGTAACTTTTGTGCTGTTGTTTTTTTTTTATTATAACACGTCCGTAACGCCATCTACCAGTCTTTTCCCAAAGCTTGCTTTGTTCCGAAAGCGCCATCTACTGTAAAGTTTCCTAACGAAGGAAAACTGCTGCTCGCGATGTGTTTTCACAGTAAAGTTTCAGTGTTTGTAAACTAGATGGCGTGTTGTTATCGTAACATTACTTACTAAGCTTTACAGACGGAGTCACTTTTAAAATATTGTACTCGAACAAAATAATTAACAAGGTGAAAAGTGTTCAAAAACTGCCTTAAGGTCAATTTCGTTACTTAATTACAGTACAAAAGTTATCCTTAAAGTTACACGACAAATTTAATTAAAATGATCTTGCCTTCGAAGTTAAGGAACTTGAAGTTATTCCTTAGTGGATACCAATTGAGAAAACTTTGTCTTGGCTGAATACTCGGCCCCTTGGCTACTTTTAAACTTAGTCGTTCGTTTGTAATTATTACTTTTGACTTTAACAGCATATTCTCGAGGAACTTTGTTGAAACTGAGTCTATGTGGAATTGTTTTATTTAAACTAAGCACGGCTGACCTAGCAAAAAACCGAGTAACTACAATAAATCAAATTTTACAGAAGAACAATAAAACTAAAAAGTCGTTTTTTAAAAGAACTGTAATGAGAAAATGTCAGTTTTTGATACTTAATAAAACACGCATTGTAGTATCTTTTGATTGTTTGCATTTATATTACAAAAAACGTTGAACTTTTAGTTTAAAATGACTTTGTGTTTAAGCAAGTATCAAATAAAATATGATCCCTCCGAGTTTTCAAACGAAAAACAAAGTAAATCAATATACTTTGTTTATTCAACCAAATTTTTGTATATAATAAGATGGAATGCAATGAAACAGTAAAGTAAATCATATTTAATTTATATAATTATCATAGTTACAGCGATGCTATTCTATAGAATCCACGGGGTCTTGAGTAACTAGATCTCTTGAATTGTCTTCTTCTTTTAAATTTATCCAAAATTGCTTCCGATTTTCAGGCATATCTACTTTATACAGTGGAATATGATAGTGTAAAAATCTTGAAATTTTTAATAAAATAATGTTGAAATCACTAAATGTACTCACTTGTTTGTCAAATCAGCTGATATTGACGTACTTTGAATAAAATGATTCATTTCTTCTGTTTCTAACAAGAAATCATCTATCAAGGATAATTCTGAATTTCTATAACAAAATAACATAGGTATGTTAACTAAATTGTTATTCAATTTTGAACTATAAATAAATAGATCTGTTAAATAAAAAAAAAATACCTTTGTGCTAAATTAACAAGCATCCGGCCACGAGAATTATTCATCTTGAAAAGCACTTACAAAATAGTCACTTTAATCAACTTAAATTACTTTGTAATAAATGAATTATAACGTAATTTATCAATTATGATAGTTATGATGCAGTCGTATTGCTCCCGTGTTCATCTAAGTATAATTAAAAGGTGGGTGGTTGAACAAATAAAATGAAGTATGCTAATTCAACTGCAGAATTACCCACAACGCAAATCAAAAACAAAGCAACTTCAGTTCTCAAACCATTAACAAAGTAAGTAGCCATTAATTACTTTGTTTTTGTGTTGAAATCACAGTTTGATTTGTTTTTGAGTTATAATCCCGAAATCTTAAGTGTACTTACTACTTGATTTTTATGAAAAATAATTCGCGATCCATGTAAAATTAAGAGTTTTTGTTAATACAGGTCTGTGCACAATCAAAAAGTAAATAATATTATGCAAAAAAACGATTTCAGAAAAAAATGTAGTTACTCTGTTTTTTGCTAGGGCAGCCGAGCAAAAGCGAATAGAAATACCATTTATTATTACGTAAGCTAATATTGACTTTTTCATTCTTTAGAACATAATTGAACTTACTTTAATCACAAGTTTGAGGATAGATTTGTAGAATAGCGGTGCAAAATTAAAGTAAAAAAATATTTACTTTTAAGTGACGTTCAATTATTTGAACTTGCATAAAAAAGTCTTATTAATATCTATGTAAAAGTTTTCCAAAACTGTAATTATGTTCGTATTACTTGACAAAACAACAAAAAATACGCAATACACGAAGTAAGCCCTCTATGCAATTTTCTATTGATCAGTGTCAACACACCACACAAAATAAATAACCAGCAGCGTGTACCTGCCAAGCATTAATGTCAGCCAGAAACAAAGTACCTACCTTCACGAGCGCCCTCTGATCAAGTAACGCTAAATTAACTTCATCTCTGTAAGCTATCCAAAGGGTAACTGAGGAAAATGCCAACAGAGGGCGTAACTATTACAAAAGGCTAAACTGTCAATGGAGACTAGGGCGCCATCTCTCGTAAAATGTTCGAACTACGTCGCCCAAACACAGACTCGCCAAGCTAAGGATGACTTTTGAGGGGAGTTGTTGTAGTAGAGTTGGGGAGTTTTGTCACTAGAGGACGTTACAAGTTCGACATAGACTGCAGCAGTTATTGTTACAACAGTTTTAAACATTTTTGTAATAAATACTTAGTACACACAATTGCATCAGTTAATTATATTGGTTTTTGAAATGATTTAATTGAACATTTGGTTCTGGTAGGTAATTATACGTAACAAATATAAGTTAAAGAACAACACAAATAAATAATATTAAGTAATGTTTTTATGCCGCGTTCTAAACAGTAATGAAGAATAACTTTTCTACAAGTTTGATTTAAATTGATGACACTTTTCAAATGTTGTCATGACAGGTTCCGACCACAATAAAACAAAACTTCATAACAAGCAAATAACTTTTCATAGTAAAACTAAGGCAATAAATTATTCTAAGGACATGTCATTGTCAATTTAATTTGCAGAATTGTCCAAAAGTTGGAAAGTTTCCCTAAAGTGGAATAAACTTTAACAAACTGTCACGGAGTTGAGCTATTTCTTTGTGAACACCCTTAACTTGATATTTCGTCATGTGCAAAGTACAGTCGAACTCATATTATGACGTGTATAGCTGTATATTTTGGTATCTTGTCGCAATGACGTAATAAAATGAAAGTGGTTTGAATTTTGTGTATCAATAGATGGAACAAGGTACTAAAATGTACAATTAATTGTTATACGGTAGAATTATATCGGAAGTAAAATAAATAATTATTACTTCAACTTGACGTAGTCCCTAACTAAGGAATAATTGTACTATGGTTACTAAGGATAAACATACGAAAGGGTGTAGCAGGGTGTACCTTTGCTAATTTTATGAAAGTTACATAAAATATTAAGTTGATAAGTTGTTGGTTCATATTTAGAAAAAAAAATTTTTTTGTACGGCAAACCTGAACTATTATACAGGAAGTTTTATTATGTATTTTTCATTTGTATTCGCCTAAAAGCCTGAAAGTAATGTAATATGATTTAATTTGATTCAGGTCATGTCAAAACTATTTGTTTTGTGTATTATATCATTGAATAAACTACACATACGAGAATGAATAATGTCAATCTTAACTTCTTCGTGACTTTCATTTTACTATTTGTTATTTCAAACATTTCCCAATCGCTCAAAGGTTAACTGGAAGAGATCCCTCAAAGGAATAAGTTTGCTTTTGTACATACCTTTTGTGTTTCTGTCTATTTTGTTGTTGGTTATTTTCCTGTTTGTACAATTAAGTATTTACATACATACATTAATTATCTCCGTACCAAATTCCATTAACACCGGTTTGACGGTTAAGCCATTAAGGCATTACGCACAGTCAAAAATACGGACATAAGAACTACCTTCCGTATCCAAAATATAAGTAAGGACTAACAACAACAAGAACAGAATTGTTAAAGTAATATGATTGTAATTCCTAACAAAAAACAAGACGGATGGCACGCAGCTCATACCGCACGTTGTCTGGAATTAATTCCCGTCCGGGATGAATCTCTGATTTAAATAAAGTTCCTATTTGTCCTGGTGATTACCCCGCTTGCGGCGGCACTATTGTTGTTTAAGCTCACTTTATAAAAGCTCACTTCAGAAAAAAACTTACCAATAGTGAAACGAAAACACCATTTTACGAGTATATTTTTGATTTCAGTAGTCACACGGGATTGTCGAGCCACTTGCCACTGTACTTATTTTGGCCGTGTAATACATTCGGATTTAGTCGGTTATACTCGTATACCTAGACAAGGAAAGTCGCAGGAAAATATTCCAACTTGGTCATCGTTTTTGACAGGCGAGAATCACTTGATTACTGTTATATTTTCATTAAATTGAACTGTTGGCTAACCCGAAGACCAAGCCTTCCAGCCTCACAATGGAGTGATTACACCCAAAGCCAACAAATTACAGTACCCTTACCATGAGTTGCAATTAACGTACACGCTAGCGAGTCGAATCCCAACAAGCAAAGTATTCCTATAAATAAAGACTATAAGTACTTTTTTACTAATAACGTTCCTATAGAGACATTGACGTAGAGCCATATACTTATAATAGCATACGATAAGCGGTAACATACTCAAGAGTATTCATGTTTATATTTCAGCCTTATAGTTTGCTACAAGATTGTAGTACTGAACAGTTACAGGATACTTATAATACTTATAGTAACATTTCACCAGCGTAGATAGTCTTAAGATCATTTGGTTTTATTTTACAGACTTCTAGTTACCTACAAGATCGTCTTATAAGACAGTTATAGGTTTAAGTCTCCTATAACAGTTTGCAGAAAGATCAAATAGGCCTGAATAATATTTGATCTTATAGTAGCATTTTGTAAGAGAACAAGATATTATAAGATACTAAGCTGAGGTTATTACAAGTCTACATCGCTATTAGTCTTGTCCAATGTTCTTATAAATGAAATTGTACTTGGTAAGAGCCTTATTAGATGAAATAATCTTATAAGTTATTAGATCAAACACCTTACTAGTAAACGTTTGGTATTTTTTGCTGAATCAATTGTTCGAATTCGTATTGGGAAAGTCGGTAAAGCCGGTAAAACGGCCCCGCTCGGAAGAGGAATCACCGCAGGGGCATATACCCAAAGCCCCAAAGGTAAGTGAGACCCCTCCCATACCACCCATACCACCTACTCCGACCTCTACGCCCTTAGCCTTTAACGAGGTCCTGAGCATGATCCGAGTCGGTATCATCAACCCCACTCCGATGACAGACATGCAACTGGGGTTAGTCTGCGACACCATCGTGCAGAAGATAACCGGCTTGGTGAAAGGCGAAGGGCCTAAGTTCAAAGGCTACTCGTACAAGCCAGGATGGTTGCTTGTGACCTGCAGCGACCAAAGGTCCAAAACCTGGCTTGAAGGAGTTATACTATCCTTAAAACCATGGCCGGAAGCGAACCTCACCGTATTACGTGAGAGCGAACTTCCGAGGCCAAACATAGGGATGGTATATATCCCAGAGATAGACGCCACCAAGACCCGGCAAACACTATCTCTGCTTAGTGTGCAGAACCAGGGGCTGCACACTGAGTACTGGAAGGTGCTCCACACAAAGGTCGAAAAGGGAGGGGTGACACTCACCCTTTCTCTAGACGACCTATCTGTGGAGACCCTTCGTAGGTCGAACCTAAAGGCCAGTCTTGGCCTCCGAGAGGTCCAGTTTAGACTAAAGGGCCCGGCCACAGGTGCCCAACAGTCACCACTGGACCCTCCTCCCACCCCAACACCGACGGCCACCACACATGGTCCCCACGCCCCACAAGACCAGCCAGGGCCTTCCAGGCCTGACACATCGGTCGCGCTGGCCCCCACGCCCAACCGCAAGATCCCGAGGGGATCAAAGAGGGCAGTCCCGTTTACCCATCCCCACCCAACAACCAGTGGACCAGCAGAGGGCCGACCGCGGTTTCCCCTTAACAGGGGGACAAACAGGGGCGCCAACCGCTCCAGGGGGACGCAAAGAGGCCGGCAAGGGCACCCAGGTGCCCACCGCCAACCTCATCACTGACGCACCACGGACCAAGGGGGCGGTGTTTCTACAGGCCAATCTCCACCACGCTATCGCGGCCTCAGCGGTCGTTGAGAAAATCTTTGGCGAACATGGCCTGGACATCGCCCTCATACAAGAACCATGGATCAACGCCAATTCCATGGTAGCAGGTATGAATAATGCAGGTAAGATTCTGGTACATGAAAAAGGCTCAAAACCAAGGGCCTGTATCGTGTTTAACAGAAACATCAGCTTTTTGCCTGTTTTAGAACTTTGCAGTGACGATCTAGTTGTCGCCTACGTGGATCTCAAAGGGCGTGGAACATCGAAGGTCCTAGTCTGCTCGGCCTACTTGCCCGGAGAGAAACAGAACCCCACGGAAGAACTGACTAAAGTCGTGGACTACGCACAACGACAAAAGTCGGAACTGATCGTGGGTTGCGACGCGAATGCCCACCATACCATCTGGGGCAGCACTGGAATCAACAGAAGAGGTGAGTTACTCTCTGAATTTATCTTTACTAACTGTCTATACTTGCTAAATAAGGGCAACACACCAACCTTCGTTACCAAAGCTAGGCAGGAAGTACTTGATATAACATTCGCAACTGAAAAAGTAGCCAAATGCCTAGCCAACTGGCATGTCAGTTCCGAAAACTCAATGTCGGACCACAAACATATTATATTCGAGGTAACAAGTTCGTTAGGTAAAGAACCACAAAAACTTAGGAACCCAAGAAACACTTGCTGGCACACCTACAGAGACTATCTCGAAAAATACCTAACGGACCTCCCAAAATATGTTAAAACTCCAGATTCCCTCAACTGCGCAGTAATGAAACTCTCAGAAGGAATTAACAAAGCCTACGAGAGGAGCTGCCCGTTGAAAGAATCTAAAACAAACAACACAACGACGTGGTGGAACAAAAAGCTGGAAAGGCTTCGCAGCTCCACACGGCGTATATTCAATCACTGCTCTAGGCCGCAAGATTGGGAAAGGTACGGTGGAGCTTTGACGGAGTATAACAAAGAAATCAGAAAAGCCAGAAGAGCGTCTTGGAGACGATTCTGTGAAGATATAGCCCAAACACACAAAGGAGCGAGAATTCACAGAATACTCGCCAAGACACCCACAAACTATCTCGGCCTACTAAAAAGACCAGATAATACCTTTACGACCACGGAGAGGGAGACTCTCGAACTCCTCAGAGTAACCCACTTTCCGGGATCGTACACCTCCGATGACACCCAGCGATGTGCCCAAAGAATTCATCCTGATCACAGGGCGCATAGAGCTGATTGGAATAAGGCCACAAACATCTTCAGGCCTAACAATGTTAAATGGGCTATTGATAAATTCCAGCCATTTAAATCAGCGGGAGAAGATGGAATCTTTCCGGCCCTTCTTCAAAAGGGAGAAAATATCCTCCTCCCGCATCTGGTTAAAATATTTCGGGCAAGCTTTGCCTGGGGAATAGTACCAGAACCATGGACACGAGTCAAGGTACGCTTCATACCAAAAGCAGGGAAAAAGGACTACTCTCAGCCTAAATCCTTCAGACCGATCAGTCTTACATCCTTCCTACTCAAAGCTATGGAAAGGATTATAGACCAGCACATCAGAGCTATATATCTAATAGCTAAACCCCTCAGCTTAAACCAACACGCTTACCAAAAAGGGAAATCCACGGAAACTGCCCTCCTCGATCTGGTCGACAAAGTGCAGAAAACCTTAGAGGATAAGCAAACAGCCCTATGTGCTTTTCTTGATGTGGAAGGAGCCTTCGATAACACGCCCACAAATACCATTCTAAACGGAATGGCATTAAAGGGTGTGGACGGTACCACCATCAACTGGGTTCAGAATATGCTCTCTAACAGGGTGGCATCTCTAACTCTCAATGCAACTTCGCATGAATTCCACACCACACGAGGCTGTCCACAAGGGGGTGTCCTTTCCCCACTTTTGTGGACCCTAGCAGTGGATCAACTACTTGCATTAATGACGGACCAAGACTATGACACACAGGGATATGCCGACGACCTTGTAGTCATAATCAAAGGCCCCAGCCTCCACACAATCTCATGTCTAATGCAAGGAGCTCTCAACACCATAAATAAATGGTGTAAAGAAAACGAATTGTCCATAAACGCAAGCAAAACTGTGATAGTTCCCTTCACTAAGAAAAGGAAGCTCGAAAAGCTACTAGATCTTAAGCTTAACGAACAAATAATTCCAATCTCAAGTGAAGTAAAGTATCTAGGGGTCACCTTAGACCAAAAGTTAACTTGGAACTCGCACATAAAAAACACAATCCAAAAAGCCAAAATGGCTATGTGGACTAGTTGTCGAATGGCGGGGTCAAGATGGGGCCTAAAGCCCAAAATTGCCCTGTGGCTGTACACGGCAGTGGTAAGGCCTATAATTACATATGCCTCCGCTGTCTGGTGCACAAAAACCAACCAAAAGACAACAATAAACACCCTAAACAGTCTGCAACGCACAGCCTGCGTTATCGCAACAGGAGCTCTATCCTCAACACCGGGAGCAGCTCTGGATGCACTGCTAGACCTAACACCACTGCACCTACAAGTGCAAAAAGAGGCTGAACAGTGTATATACAGAATCTGCACCACGACAAGGACGAAATGGAGCTCTCAAGCACTGACCAAGCGTATGGCATCGGTGTTTGAACACAAAACCTTATGCATGCCAACTGATGACATGCATATTGAATATAACTACAAAAAACTATACTCAGTGGAGATACCCTCCAGGGACAAATGGCTGAAAGGCCAGCTGGACTACAAAGAGGGCTGCCACATTTGGTATACAGATGGTTCCAAAAAAGGGAACGATGTGGGGTGCGGCATCTACGGTGAGAGACCAAGACTCAAAGTTAGCGTCAGCATGGGTACGGAGGCCTCAATCTTCCAAGCGGAAGTCTTCGCCATCAACAAATGCGCGGAAATCAACCTTGAGAAGAACCGTAGGCACCAGCACATCTACATCAACTCGGACAGCCAAGCTGCCCTTTTGGCACTAGACGCATTGGAGATAAACTCTAAACTAGTCCAAAACTGCAAAGAAAACCTTAATGCCCTAGGAAACTCCAACAAAGTAATACTTAGATGGGTACCAGGGCACTCCAACATTGATGGAAACGAAATAGCAGATGAACTGGCTAGGAAAGGTGCTAACAACCCCCTGGTTGGCCCGGAGCCTTTTTGTGGTATCACAAAAAGGAAATCCTATTCACTGCTAAACGACCTATATAAATCTAGGGCGATCGAGCTGTGGAAGTCCACGAAAGGACAAAAGCACTCGAAATCATTAATTACAGGGTTCAAAAGCAACTTCTCCAAAGAGATTCTACAACTCAAAAGAGAAAAGACTTGCGCAGTGACTAGAATTCTAACTGGCCACTGCAAATTGAACAAACATCTGTTTCTAATGGGTATGAAACAAGAACCGACATGCAGGTTCTGTCAGGAAACAGAGGAGACAGCAATGCACATCCTCTGTTCTTGCGGACCACTAATGCGTAACAGAAGTATCTACCTAGGGCGACATATTGTGGACCCACAGGAGATACAACTTCTCACGGCCCAAAGCATCTGGAAATTCTTAGACGCAACGGGCCTTTGCGGTGAACTTTAAACAAAGGGCTGTTACAAAAGATCAGCAATGGTCGAAGTGACACACAAGGCCCATCCAAACCCCCCAATAATAATAATTGGGAAAGTCGTTTAAAATGGATTTTAGCGAATGGAAACGATTTAAAAGGAGCGGCAATTCTTAGGATTCATAGATGGTAAGAAGATTTCGTGAGGAACCCTAATACGTTTTAATATGGCGGCAAGTTATCTGGATTAAAACTGCTATAAGTGCAAATTTACTTATAATTGTCCTATAACGTACTCAATGCAGAGAATTTTTAGAAAATGGCGGATGTTCATAATAAATGTGGTAATATTATTTTAACAACATAATATATGATATGTACACTTTTTCCATGGGCATTGTAAAATTAAACAAATTATGGTTGACATTTGCAATAAAAATGACTTCCCCGGTAAATTCACACACTATACATTCAGTATTTTACAATACTTACATAATGCTCCACATTATTACAAATTATATTCGTTAGATTAATAAGGAAAATAGGTATTTACGTTTGTTTTTTAGTATTTATTTCCCACAAACACACCACACCCACCGGCCGAAACAACGGAAAGATGTTTACAAAATGTACTTATAACTAATAACTAAGTAATATTAGTAGTGCATTATAAATAAGATTGCTTTAGTATGATGCTCATGCGAGATACTTATAAGAGTTATAAAACTTGTAAATGGGTAGTCTCAGAACGTTATAGGAGCAATTGTACTCTGGTAGAACTTCTGTAAGTGTATTATAGGGCCTAGTGACTTTCTGCTAGTTGATTATAAGATGGTTATAAGAAAGCAATGCTCCTATAACTGCGCCCATTTCCGTGTTTGTAGCAAACTTCAAGTATCTTATAAGTACAATAAAAAATAGGCTTGAAAACACTATAAGTACTGATTTTGCTTGTTGGGATGCTCTGTCCCTCGCAAACCTCGCAATATTCTTATAGAGTGCAAATAACAGAGCATTCTACTCGCTATCGAGTAAGGTAATTGTAACCCATGGTAAGGGTACAGGTCGAGAAACAGTAACCTAATAATGTAACCATATCAGTAGAAAACTCATGATTGGTCATACGACGTCAGGAAAACTAGGAATCCACGACTTTATCCAAACGTTGTTTACGAGTCTAATAATTTCAATAAATTACAGATCGTTGCTTAAATACTAAAGGGAGACAAATCAAAATGTGTTTGTGTTGCATTTTAATTCGGAATGCTATATACTTTAAGTTTTAAATCAAACTATATCTGTTTTTGTTTTGTGGCGCTTTTGCATTTAAGCAGCGTGATGTTCTGTCAGATTGTTTTTGACAGCTGATTTGATGGAAATACTGAATGGCAAAGATAGAATACTCTTTCTGTTACACGAATATAGAATGTACGTGTAAACATCATCATTTCCATTTAATATTTTTATAAATTAATCAATAATTATATTTAAATAGATTTTACTATGTCGAAACAATGTTTTGATTTACTGATGAAACTACTTAAAACTAGTTTTTCCTTATTTTGGGTGTTGTGCGTTTGGCATTTCAAAAGGATTTTATTCAATATTAATATCAGTTATAGTAGATATTCGTAATTAATTTTATACGTTGTAGTGAAACACTCTAATGCCACAATATTTACTTAAAATTAATGGTTATTTTCAACATAATTAGGTACCTAATCGTCCAAAAAAACAGGTAAATTTTTTGAAGACTCAATTTCTGCCGTGACACCACCCGACTAATGTGAACGCGAATAAATATTCCTGATACGTAATCATTTGATCGGAAAGACGAAATTGAGTGACAATTTCACGAAATTGGTTCGAGTTTTTTTAGTAGCATCTTCAAAGTAATTTTCCTAGTGATTTCTCGAGAGGGAATTCGGCGTTTTCAAGAAAGCGATATATTGCGATATTACCCTGACGAGCTTTTAATGTCGGCGCTGATGCGTTTGTTTTTCTCTCCTCCGAACTAGCTAAACTACGTCGTTAGTGCCGTAATAGAATTGTTTTTGAGCGGATTTGGGTTAAGTGTTTTTATATTTCGGCTGTAGGTTAGTAGGTCACAAGGCATAAAAGAGTATTTTTTTACTTTTTCTACCTTATTTTAAACTTACAGAGCAACATTCTAATTTCTAGAATAATTTTCAGCTCATTTTTAATTCTGCCGTCCCTTTGAAATATAATGAATTTGGATTTTTATGGTAACTACAGTTTTACCCTCCTTTTTAGGGTTCCGTAGTCAAACTACAAACCCTTAGAGGTTTAGAGTTTCGCCATGTCCGTCCGTCTGTCCGTCAGTCCGCAGCGTAGCTCAGAGACTCTTAGTACTAAAAAGCTGAAATTTTGCATGAATATACATAATTATTAGTCACGCTAACAAAGTGGTACGTAACGTGGGAACGTTCAAAAATATTGCGGGTTTGTGAAGACAACTTTTCGATTACGAGATCCGTATGTGAAATATTAAGTACTGTTAGGCGATGGGCTTGCAACCTGTCACTAATACACTGGTAAACATCTTCGCCTAAGTGTGCAAAATGTGGTTACATAATTATCAAAAAGTATTTATAGTTGTTGGAAATTCTGTAGCTCTGCCTACCCGACTCTGGGAATAAAGGCGTGAGTTTATGTAAGTATGTGTGAGTAAGCTTTAAAGCGCTAATTTCGTCAAGGGTCCCCCCTTTCCCCACTACAGCCCAAACTACAAATACTAAAAATTTGAAAAATATCTCCAATGAAAGCGCATAATAACGAATTTAAAAGTAAAACTATCACGACTAAGGAGACTTAATTAGTTCCTGAGATACAGACTACTAAAGTGTTAATACCTACTAAAGTGTTAATACCTACTAAAGTGTTAATACCTACTAAAAATCGTCTTAAGGCAGCACCAAATAACTTTAAATAGAAAATTAGATCATACAATGTTGTTTTTTGAGTTACTTTTTTGTGTTAGTCGTAACGGCTTCGGAATCCTACACTGAGCATGCTCCAACATACTCTTGTCCGGTTTTTTTTAAATTTACATACACTCTTTTATCATCCTGCTGCATAACGAATAAGTTTAGAGCACCTGTAGGTATCTATTAAATGTCAAAAATTAACCAAGCAATTCCAAACTTTGTAAGTGTAACCAATATTTCTTACAACCAACAGACACAAAATGTATTTTTCTCAGTTACCGCTTAATAAAGTACGCTTTGAACTTAAAATTTAATTCTAAAATCACGCCCAAATTTACTAAAAGCACATTAACTTAGCGTATAAAGGTCTAACAAACAATTTTAATACCTATTTATCTATCGCATGCCTGAGCTCCTGTCGACAATATGACGGTACTCGTAATTATAGGTCGTAGCGTAAATTCCTGAATTTCAGGCTTTAATCCGAGTTGAGCTAACTCGCCTGCTGTGCTAACTTGGCCGACCGTGAAATTCGTTTAAAGGTTGGTCTGTTCGCGGAGAGAACTTAGCCTAAGTGGATTAGTCATTTAGTCATCTTTACAGGGACTTGTTTGAATATGGGTCAATCAACTTTTCTTTGTAGCTTGTTGCCATGGTTACGTCTCCTGGGTCACTCTTGAAAACCACGATTTTAAAGTATATAAATCCGGCAAACATCAGGTTTTGTGGAAATTACAAGCCCATTCTCTTACGGGTTTTCTTCCAAGCGTATTAGTAGTGTATATTATAATTATGTTTCTAAGAAACTCTATCACTGTTGTCTCCTGGCTTACGGGACAGAATAACAACAACAACAAGTTGATTCACCCATATATTTGACTTTTATTTAGGTACCTAATAGAATTTAGTGGTTCTTATAAAGTTTATTTTAAATAAAATATTGCAACTTAATTTTGATTTATCTTATCTTATCTTATCTTATCTTACAGATACTCCCCCTTCCTGATACACTTTGACCCTTTAGGATCTTTTTTGCACACTTAGCTGTTTGAATGTGCAGGCTGCCTCACGATGTTTTTCCTTCACCGTAAGAGCATCGGATAATGCACTTAAGTTAGAAAAACTTGGTACATGGTGACAGCGGGGATTCGAACTCGGTACTTTACGATCACGAGTCCTTTTTAAATTGGACTGATATTTAGTATATACATAATATGTAATTAAACTCCATGAAAAATTATTAATTATTATTAAAAACAACTTTTAGTTTTATGAGTTTTATGACAATTAACTAAACCATTCAAATTATCAGCTCTGAAAACGATATTACCAGTTTTAATTATACGTTAACTCTTACGGTCTCTCATTTATATTGATAATAAAATTTAAAACAGCTGCCGTAATTTTCTGCCAGTTACACCCTGTATAGTTTCAGGCGCGCGTCCATCGCGGGCTGCGCTATGTAAAGCTACTCGCTACACGCTGCGAAGAGGCCGAGTGGAATTTCAAAAATTCAACGCCTCAATAGCTCGGTGAGAGCGCAGATTAGGCTTGTAGGGTTGCCATGCGGTTTAAAATTTTATTTAACATTTTGAATTTGTGTATAACGGTCGCAATATTGGTTTAAACTGATGTGATCCAAACTTTGAAATATTAGTATAATTTATTTATTTATTTATTTATTTATTTAATAAACCTTGCCTAGGTTTTGCACAGCAGGTTTTATGTATGTATGTAAACACTTTATTGTATAAAAAACAGAAAACAAATACAATATTTACAGAATTGGAATGTACAAAGGCGAACTTATCCCTTTAACGGATCTCTTCCAGGTAACCTTTGGGTTTTATTTTTTGTAACATTGTATATTTTCTTATTTTAACCAATAAATTAAAAAATACTTACACAAAATGGTTTTAGTACACTTTGAATAACGTCTAGTAAAAGGAGTATTATACATTAAAAAAAAATACAAATAAAAAATGAAAGGATAAAGTTGCATACAGACATTGTATGCAACTTTTAAATCATCTCAGTAGACATATCATTCACTTAGTCATACTTACAATATCATCCTTACTTGAGCTCAAAATACATCATGGCAGTAAAGCAAGAATGTACTTAACATAGTTTTGCGGAGTACTTCTGTGTAAAATAATCGTTGGTAAAATTCAATCTCATAATGTATCATATCTTATCTTCTTGATGGGGTCCTTACGGATACACTTCGACCCTATGGGATCTTTTGTGTAATTAACCCTTCTTTTAGCTCCTAATCCAATGCAGCCTCCACCCTTTCTAAATAGCGGATAGTGGAGTGCAATGGCAGAGTCTTGAAATCATTCGGTTCTGAAATCATCTCATAATGTAACGTTTTAGTTTCAAGTGGCAACCCTGAGCGCACTATGTCCACCGGCGCTCGCCTGCTGTCGATGCCTCCAATATTCAGGCCGAGCCTACAATATACCTACAATCACCAACCCACGCATTCAGCCTAAACTACCCTAGCTTAACCAATCTCAACCTTCTCTCCTAAACAACAAAGGCAAGGTAAAAATATACGAACGCAAAATAATTTTGGTAATCAACAACATATGCATTCACTACAAACAGCCTTTGTTCTCACAATTTCAACCTTATCAGTTAAACGATAAAGGTGATGTAGAGTTGGACAGGTGCAGAGTTATGCTGGTAGTGTATAGAAACAGAATTTACAAGCAATAAACATGTGCGATGGCTTACGGCGATGGAATGATTTCGCCCTGTTTTTGCTTTAGCCTGGTTTTACTCTCGTACTTGATAACAACAATAATATCTTGACATACTGGGCCTTTGTTCCGCTTTGATAGAGTCTTGACTCATTTGTAAGGTTCATACATGTTCATAAGTATCAACTAACAAAGGGCTAATAATATTGAGTCCAATGTTGAATCACTATCACTATCACTACATAGTATAAAACAAAGTCGCTTTCCGCTGTCTGTCCCTATGTATGCTTAGATCTTTAAAACTACGCAACGGATTTTGATGCGGTTTTTATTAATAGATAGAGTGTTTCAAGAGGAAGGTTTATATGTATAATAAATCCTGTTTCATGTACGGGTGTTACAGAAAACTCACATAAACCGAAGCGAAGCGAGGGCGGGTCGCTATGATATGATATATTATTGCCGGTAGCTGTATATTATACTTTAGACATCCAATGTCAAATGATTTCGTCTCAGTGGATGTCGCTGTGATACCAATTAATGTTGGATCTATGATATATCTTATTCACTTTATAGTAGGAACAGCCGTTATAACGTCAACAGTATAACAAGAATGGCTTTGACAAATTGAAATAGAGCTTCTGTAGCGAAAAGAGGACATAATGATCGTAGACTTCTTGAAAAATCGAGATGTGAATGATCAAATTGATGTAATAAAATAAAATAAGTAAAACACTTTCTTTCCAAAAGAGAAATAATCAAAACGAAAAAATCTAATCAAAATTAAGAAATTTCAAAAAAAGGTTTGCAAACCGTACTGTGTCATATATCACATTTTATTATTGTAAAATAAGTAGTTTTACTATTCCCCCCTGATCTCCAAAACTACTGAGCCAAAAATGTTGAAAAACATACACAATAATAGTTCATTGCTTGTAGATTACAGAGAATCTATAAGAAGAAGAAGAATCTTAAAATATACGTATTATCGGTACTGAACCCACTCCACGCGAGTTCAATTCGCACTTTGCCAGTTTTTTTACTATCAAAAGATAATCTCTCTAAGGTCCGTATTAATAAACTAATTTCAACTCTAATGCTCGGCTCGAGATGTGTCAAAAATGACAGTGTTCTATGGTTTGACGTTTACTTTGACGTATCTTGTGACGCGCATCTCAGCCAAGATGAGTTTATTAATACGGGCCTAAGATTGTAAATGAGAGAACTAACAACAAATGGCGTTCGTATAGAAAACAGTCCAGTCACATTACCTACGCTCAACCATCAATACAAGGGGCGGAATTTTCATAGCAAAAATCAAACGTCAAGAGGGATTGATCATTATGTTTTATCGACTAATCCAGTTATCGATTTTACTAATCCGGACTATGACAAAATTCGCGATTATGCCGAGTTTACAGCAAAAAATATGCTCTTGTGTATAAATTAAACAGGGCCGTTTTAAATGATGACAATGTAGAGAAAATAATGACGATTATTTATTACTACAGACAAGATGAAGAAAATAAATAATTAGTTCAGCTATAGATTTCGATGCGGTTATTATGAATGAAGTTTATTCTACTGTCAGTTATACCGTGTAATATTTCCGTTTTGGTTTTATATTTAAATTGTAACAAAATAAAACTAGTTACACACAGGACAATTTTTATTGATACTCTATAGAGTGTCCCGCCCAATTTCATTACCTAAAACATGCCGTGCTAAGTGACAGTTAATCATCGATAGTCGATCAAACACAATGGTCAATCCCTCTTGGTGTTTGATTTTTGCTATGAAAATTCCGACCCTCGGTCACTATTCCATAATCTCAACGAATTTGCCCCAAACTCGCACGAAGTCTTCTTAATATTCAAAGTTATAAGTGAGGTTCGTTAAAGGCAGGGTGGGGTCGTAAGGTGTGTTGTCCACACCGCGCGCTAAACTAATCCAATCGCCGCTGTGAGTGGTTGCGGTGCACTCGACTCTTCGCTTAGAAATAATGACCTCACCCTATAATATTTGACGCGATGCTTGACGGTAAGCGGTGTTATGTGAGTAAACGAGATAAGAACGATACAACGCCCGTCCGATTATAACGCTCAAGACTGCTTGCTGTTGACCTTTGGTGAATGCTAACTGTGGGGCTCTATTCGACGTAAGCGAAAAAAGAAACAACGATAAATGACGTCGCATAGGTACCCTCCAAGTATGAAAAAGCAAGCGATCACTAATTTCGTGGATCTTACGTAGGGTATTGGTGGCATAAGTGGTAATGCACCTGCATTTGCCCGAATAGCCAGAGGAAATGTAGGTTCGAATCGTACCTAAGACAGACGAAAAAATATTGCTTTAGACATGTTATTGTGTTGTCAACGTTGTGATAAGTCTTATTTACTTGACAGGTAGTAGCCAATTAAAAAACAATACGATCACAATGTCAAAAGCAATTCAGTTTTGACCGAGTAGAATAGAACCGTTTGTAATTCTGTATTTAAACATGACACTAATTATATTAAACGGATTCTTTCCGCGGTACTAATTGTTTTATGACTTCCCGATATTTTGACGATGTTGCAATCGTCGTGATGACAGGATAAGTGAAGTCGGTGAGTACATTGACAGGGATAGCCGTATCAGTCTAACCTCTTTCTTGTTCGTTTATTTTTAGAACTATCACGCCTACGCCACGATAAGTTACTTAGTTTTTTACGTATTTGATAATTTTTTTGTGCAAAAATCACAGCCAAATTGAAATCACCAACTTCACTGAATTTCCCTAAAATGATTCATAACCATACAGGTAAAGTGCTTCCCATCATAAGTATTCATCACTACATAGTATAAAACAAAGTCGCTTCCCGCTGTCTGTCTGTCTGTCCCTATGTATGCTTAGATCTTTAAAACTACTTTTTTTAAAATATATAGACCATTTCAAGAGGAAGGTTTTTATGTATTTTAATTATTATTTTTTATGTACTTTTCCAAAAAAGTTAAATAAGTCGAAGTGAAGCGAGCGAAGCGAGTAACCTACAATTACAATTAAATTTTCGATAAACATCTCTCCCTTGTACCGTTAGCCCGAATTCGATCGCAAACTCCCCAAGGACTATCGTGTGGAGAGCCCTCAGCCGCTATATATTTGTTCTATTCCTAAGCGAGCTGTTTGCCCAGATTTAAAAGGCTGGCCAGACGGTCGAGGGTTCGTGGATTTATTTGGCTTTCCTTTAAAACTCGGGCATTAGAGCTCACGTTCTTTGCTTTTTGTTTGTGAATATAATGTTGGACGTGGAGAGCGTACGATCAGCTTGAAGTGTTGTTATTATCGGATAGTCAGAATTTTAATTTTTGATTATTTATCGAGAGATTACGTACCGAATATAGACATCTGTCTCCGACACTAAAAACATTGCCAATGTTATCGTTATCGAAAATCGGATTATTGCGTCGAGTGCTTATGTCTATTCCACAGATTTTTACTGATTTCGATAACCGTTTACTAATACTATTTTGTGCGCTCTGAATGTGTGTGTGTGTGTGTGTGTGTGTGTGTGTGTTTGTTGTTTTGTTTTTGTTTTTTATGTTGCGATCGTGTAGAAAAAAACCTCTTTTTTATATACCCCGCAGTTGAACAGCATATGCAGGTAATGGTTTCATTAAATGGGCATGCAGACTGTACAACGAAAAATTTTCGTGTTTGGATATTTTTGGGCGAAAGCTTAATGGCTTCAAAAGACTGTCTTTGAAGTGTATTGCAGAAATGGAATAAGCGGATGTTATTGTTACTGTTATTTTTATTTTATTTTTTATTTTTTCCCTTTTCTTATTTTCTTTGTGTTTACTTTTATTTGTGTTAGCACGCATTCGTTTAGGCACTGTAGTTTAATCATTTGTTAATAACTAAAGGGTTTAGTTATGTTTTCATTAAGGAGACTGTAAGTCTACTATTTAATTATTGTCTGTGTTACATACAATTATACGAGACTGATTGTTTCTAAATAAATAAATAAATAAATGTTTAAAGGTAAATAATAAAATTATACGCATGCTAAGTTAGCCTTTAAGTATGTTACGAGTATACATAATAGTAAATAGTATAAGAATGAAAATCTGAAACATATTACCGATGTTTCACATGGAAGCTTCCTACTTTAATAAATTACTAACTGAGTAAATATTAACAAAATGTTACAATGACTACAGCAGCATGTTCCTAAGTTTCAAACAAATCAGCGCAAAATACACACTAACTCGTAATTATAAAAACCTGACTTTAGTTTGCCGTTGTTGAAATATTTTCTATTTATTTTCACCGTCCATGAAGTACCACTCGGTATTGTTCAGGCTGGGTAATTTGAAACCACGTTCAGTCTATTCAGTAATAATACAGGGCATAGTTTCGTGTAAAAAGTGAACATATTAAATGAACTAACCTAACCTAACCTATGTTCTACAAGATGGTACTAAACATTACAATACAGCCTGATATGTTCAATCTCATCGACAAAAGCCATGCTGCCAAATTGAAACTGCACGCGCTAAAATGTGTTTTGTTCGCTCTGACGGGACTACTTAAACCCGCCACAGCAACATTCACTTGTTCATTCGACCGACCGCATTTTTGAGAGAATCACATCCCAGGAACAAACAACATACTTTTCATAACGAATTTTTTGAATAGGTAAATCTTTTTAACCAAACGCACGGAAGTAGGTATGAAAACCAAATGTATTCTTAACTAGAGAAAATAGATACAAAAACATTGTTCTCACTGTCGTCATTATTATTTTCAAACTGGTTAAAACAATTGAAGTGCAGTTAATCATCAATTAGTTAATACTTTTCCCGCAATTTAACGCTAAGTAATAGTAAATTTAAAATGGAAACACGATTACTGGAGTGAACAGTTGCGGCCGCGCTCTGCGGGCGGCCGCAGAATTATGCCGTGTGTTTATTTAAACTGGACGAGCGGGATATAGCTATTTTACTGACATGACAATAGGCATTTATTCAATATTGAATCATAATATCGCAATTTGTTTCGCTTCGATATAGCTCTTTGAGAGCCACTTGTATACTATTTTCAGATTTATTTTGAAATCACTTGAAAAATAGGCAGATGAGACATGAATTCTATGACATCTTCTATGCATAGTAGTAACTGTTGTCCGCAACTCCGTCTGCGCAGAAATATAAAACATAACTTTTGCATATCTCGGATATTGTTTTTTTTTTAATGTGCCTACTAGTTTTCGAATTTATTCGTTACAAACATACTAAAATTATGTAAAGAGGAAAGATTTGCATCATTCCTATTTATATTATTAGTGTAGATAAAACAAAGACGTTTTCCACCATTTCTGTCCTGCTGTATCGCACGCTTACAGCTTTGATTTAAATGCAGTTAATAGAGTAAATCAAGAGAGATTTTTATGAATGTAATTACATTTTCTGTATTGCAGAAAATTCACATAACCCGAAGCGAAGCGAGGGCGGCCCGCTAGTCAATAATAAATCTAAAACAAAAAGTGTTATCTACGTCGACGGAGCCGAAAGCACTAAAGCAAAAAAATAAAAGTCAAATTGGTTATTAAAGCAATTTTGTCATCGCAAAAACGAAATTCGCTGGAATCCTTTGAAAGCAACTATCGCGATTCGACTGCTATTGTCGTCTACACTCCGGAGCAGAAATGAGTCCAATTAGTCAGCAATTACCAGCGAGCAAATACGCGTGCAGAACAATAGTCGACGCGGTGTGGGGAAGGAGAGAAGAGCGATTATTATGATCGTTTATTTCATTTTGACGCTTAATAAATACAATTCATGTAAAGAGCGAATTTCCCTTAACCGCTTCAAAATTATAATGTAGACTAGCTGTTCCCGTGTCCACTTCGTTGGGCAAAACATTTTTTTTGAGTTAATAATTTTCCCGCTAATTCCCGTTCCCGTGGGAATTTCGGGAATTCCTTTCTTAGTGCACCTCTACGGTACCTAAGCTACGTCCCTTCCAAATTTCAAGTGCCTACGTTTAGCCGTTTAGGCTGTGCGTTGATATGTCAGTCAGTCAGTCAGTTTCTCCTTTTATATATTTAGATTAGATTAGGTGAAAATACGGTAGGTTTGTATTTTTATTAATTAAAATTATACGACTTTATTCGTAAAGTTACATTATGAGTATAAAATGATGCGATCCAACAGTGAACCTTATTATTTAACTCGTGGAACTCCCCGTTTTTTTTTTTATATTCTACGACCGGCGCAGAAACGTTGAATGCAAGATGTGTACGTAACGAACAAATTTTATTAAATTGAGCATAAGATGTGCACTCACGAGATTTAATTTGATACCCACCTTAGGTCTAAAGGAGGGAGTCAATCTGACATTCTACAACAATAAGAATGAGTTTCCTAAAAGCTACAAATGGCTAGACATCTCTAATGGCATTTATTTATTTATTTATTGTATCACACACGTCAATCAAATCACGGAGGAACAATATTTACTAAAACTAAGTTATAAGTAACTACAAAACTCTACATGCAAACAGGGTAGTGATTCTGTAAACAACGCCGGTCGTGCGGACTGTCGAGTGATACCAAGCGGCGAGATTAAGTTGTCCCGTCAGTGCGAACAAAACACATTGTAGCGCGTGCATTTTTAATTTAGCAGCACGATAGGTCGAACGTATAAGGCTGCTTAATTGAAAATGCACGCGCTACAATTTGTTTTGTTCGCACTGACGGGACTACTTAATCTCGCCGCTTGGTATCACTCGACAGTCCGCACGACCGAAGTTGTTTACAGAATCACTACCCTGAGCTTGATGAGACAATAGACTCCAGGTGACGGCTGGCTAAAGCAAGGAATCTAGACTCAGAGTTAAAAAATATGTCTACTGTGCTGTCGCTGTCCATGTCGTTGAGGAGTGTCAACGCACGGTGCATTGGTGAGTGCAAGAGGTTGACGACTTCAAGCATATTTTTCTTGAAATGGGTCCCAAATTAACGGTATCGTCTTGGGTCGTCCCATTCGTTTTTTGTCAAGTTCTTAATTCGTCTCATTCTGCTTTTGTTATCCATTCTTCATTCGTTACTTTCGTTGGTAGTCTTGTCGTCTATGGTTATATTTGTAGTTTGTCTTTTTCTTATTCAGGCTCTTTCCGGTATTCGTCATCATCTTCTTTGGACATGTTCGATGTTAGTCTATCTCTTTTCTAGTCTCATTCGCTATTTGTCCTATCGTCTTCTTTTGTCTTATTCTAAGTTCGTATTTTAAAATAAAGTGACGAGTATTGAATGAGACTAAAACGTAAAGAGACTAACACCGAACATGTCAAAAAAAGAAGTGAAGAACATCGAATAACCCTGAATAAGATCAAGACAAAAAACAAATATGACCAAGACGACAAAGACTACCAGCGAATGTGACGGATGAAGACTGGAAGACGAAAGCAGAATGAGACGAATTAAGAACTTGACAAAAAACGAATGGGACGACCCAAGACGATACCAAATTAACGCTCGTGATTGTACCTAATGCTTCCACGCTATATCTCTTGAAATAAGCCACATGGTTGTGTTCACGGCACACCGAGCGGCTCTCATCGCGGTAGCGGAACGCGGCATTACATACGCATCGCAAAAATGTTTGAGCGCTCTCGACGGCAGCTGATAGTTCTAGTGGATCGTTATAATTTGTTCATACACAACGTTTTGTTTAATAATGGGTGGTAGTTAGAATTATACAAGTTACATACATTACATTACATTACACAATCGACAAGTAAAGCATATTTGACAGATAATTTTAACCCTTTCTCTTTCTTACACTTGAAAATAGACAAGGAGAGAGCCAACTTTAAATGACAGACAAACATACTCATCGATTGTGAAACACGCCCTAAATCACGCCTGTTTCCCAGAGGGGTAGGCAGAGACCACTTCTTTCCACTTGCTACGATCTTGACAAATTTATTTCGCTTCCTCCACATTCATAGATCGAGTCATGCACGCACGTCGGTTTCGGGTACTTAAGATTCGGTCCTTTTCCAGTATTTCTCCGATTACTTACATACATACATAAACTCACGCCGTCATTCCCAGAGTCGGGTAGGCAGAGCTAAAGAATTATCAACAACTCTAAAAAAATGTTGGTATGTCTTAAATCACATTTTGTACAATTAGGCTAAGCGGATTATTCAAACCACCAATTTGTTACCACTGGTAACAGCTGGGTTTTTTTTTCCTACCTGTTACCACTATACACCACTATTACAAAATATTTGGTGATAACTACTGGGGAAAAAAGTTTTTTAGTCTTTTTGGGTAGTAAGTGTATATAATTTAGTTAATGTATTTTCTAGTTTATTATTCTACTGAATTTTCGTGATTCAGGAGCTTTCGTCTTTTATTGTTAAATAATTTGTTTCAATATGTATGTTGTAACAAAATAATTGTAACGATGGTTCAACAAAAGGTGCCAACCGAAAACCAGCGCTGCGGTCCTTGACCAGGGCATTATGCTAGTTGGAACCTTTTTGGCACCACAACTCGTACATTATGTTTTATTAGTGTGTTGTTTTTTTTTGTGTCAAATAAATTTATATTCTATTATTTTATATCTTAATTAAATTTTAGTAAGTATGGATTCTAAAAGAATTATTTTGTCGGGTATGTCACTTGCAGCGGTTTCAGCTGACTTATCTATCATCTCCCTCTGCTCCAGCGCCGGCAAATATCCAGGATGAATAGTTTAATATCGGTTTAACCGTTGCAGAATTTAATAGAATTTTATGAGGAATGGCATCTTTAGTATAAACTAATATTATGTTTTACTTATGATATAATATTGTCATCGCTTGTTTACTTTGGCTGTTATGCTTCATTTCTACCCGACTACCGAAGAAAAAGGGTAATGTGTTTGTTAGAGTTTATATGTATGTATGTTTTTTTCTTTGTGGAACTCTAGCTACTAAACGCGTGGACCACTTTTCACCGACCGAATTCTTATATCAATACGAGTATATTTGTCTTAATCTTGTATCACTAAAAATATGGCAGTATTTAAAATTGAATATGACGGTGACCAGCTGACCAGAGGCCATATTGTAAAAAAAGAAAAAAAAGTAGACAAACTATGACTTGTGGGGTATCAATGAATAGGTATTTAAAAATCGTCTGTAGTCTTATTAATTTTTAAAGATCATTTATGATTAATGACGATTTAAAGTTGTTTAGCGACAGTCGGATTTTAAAAGCTTGCTTTTTGTAAACACAAGTGTTTTTATTACACGCTTTTGGTATTAATAGTTTCCTATTAAAACGCAACGGGAAGTATTATTATTTCATTACAAAACATGCTTTTCTTACTATATGCCCTGTTACAAAAAAAAACTGTTACTAATCATTACTATTCCACCCTACATGTGCAACACAGGCATGTTTCAGTGCATTTAATATTGCAACAGTGTAATGGAATCTGTTTGCCGCCCCCATGGCTGACGTTGTTTGCACTTCGCATAATGAGTGCAAATACATACGGGTTGCATTGTTTAGATGCACTGATGCACGGGGAAAACAGATAATTATGCGATTTATCATGGTGGGATTTTGTAAATACGCTTACTATGTACTTCCTGATTTTTAGCAGGAGCGAGAAGAGACATTACAATTTTCTATTAAAGTTTAAAGCATTTTTTTATCTTCGTCCGTTTGAAATAACACAAATAATGGTTAAACGGTTATTCTAATAACCTGAATAAAACCACCTGACTATAAAAATGCGTCTTATAACTCGTTGTTACCAAAACTAAGTTTTTTTTTTATTTACTACTCAATCTCTATCACGGATTATTTTTCTAAATAATTTATGAGAATATTATGTGTCATCATTGTTTGAACCAGTTGTTTTTATTTAACGGGTACAGAAGTACAGAGATGATGACGGTTAATTATACATAAAGCTATTATTAGGTATTTTATAATGATGTACAAAAAAACTGAATCGATTATTGGTCTGATAACTAACCAATTCCATTGCTATAATCATGCTCCAATCGCACCATCTGAAGCATCGGTAACTAAGTCCCGCCGGTGTTTTACATCAAAGGAATCCTCTCGAAAAGAGAAACCAGGTTTCTATTAACGTCTACCCATTCTCAAGACCCAAACGTACCCATAAAAACTCTGACGTCAACATGGTCCCGCAGGAAATGAGTTCCCCTTCCCCCTCCTACCCAACTTCCGCCTGTGCTAATATATTTGAAATAGCTATTTCTGTTTGTGTTGGCACATTTGGAACGGAAATTTGAGGAGCTACCGGCAGATGTCGTAATTAAGGTTCATAATATTATTCAAAATTATGGTTAATTTAAACGTGATATTTAGTCATTTAATATAAAGTTAATATACTATGGGCAAAATGGAACCCTACCCAACTGTAAAGTGGTGTCACAGTGACGTTATAAGCCAAACCGTAAGAATTGACAAAAAAACAACGTTCTGTGGTGGCTCAAGATTCCATTTCTGCCGATTGAAAAACGCTCTCTCAGTTTTTAATGTAAGCTGGTAAATGCTAGGATTTTCACGTAGGTAAACGCGTCGGTGACCTAGATGAGATTTGTAGAAAAAATTACAAAATTGTCATAAGCGCTCGACACGATCGTCTGGCAGCCTACGTACGTCAAGCCTATACATTTTCGATAAGGATAACGTTATCGTTCGCCGAATGCATTTCGTCTATTTTAGGCCATTGGTTTTATAGAACGTTGACAATTATCTTGATCGAAAGGTGGTAGCTATTGGCTCACATTTTTTTGTCATTTGGTTCTAACTCCTCAAACTCAAACAAACACTACCTTAACATTACGTATGCTATGACCAGCTGAAGATAAATTCAGAAGTTACCTGTAAATTTCAATGTGTAAGGGGATGAATGTACGAAGCATCCTTCGGGGTCATAATATATCACGACACATTCGTCAAAAAGGGTTGCACGTCTTCTCAACTTCCCTTTCAAAACCCATGTTGTTACTTTTTACATACCGCATTATTTTTCGCATCCGCATTACATTTTAGACTGCAAATACGTAGAACTCTAAAGAATAAGACGGAATGCCTTATGAGTTCACCAGTTATTTATATATCGAAACACTGCAATAAAAATATTTTTAATGCGAGTGTATTTTGTTTGTTTGTTCCGCTTTCACGTTTCAAAGCCTCAAGCGATGAACAAGAAATGTAATACAGAGATATTTTATATCTCAGATGTAGTTGTTATAGTTATATGTCATGTGACTTCTACGCGGACAGCTTTGCTATCAAAAGCTACAGTACTAGGCAGATAAGAAATCAATCCTGACACATTGCACAACTATGAAGTTTTTGACTAGTTACATTATTAACAGCAGTAAAACAATGCTTCGATGGCTCTTTCATTTGGAAAGGATGGATGAAAGAAGATTGACGAAAGAGATATACAGATCGAAAGTGAGTGGACGGGTCGGAAGGGGCCGCTCTAGGCGTACTTTTTCGAGTCAAATCGGAGAAATACTGGAAAAGGGCCGAATCTTAAGTACCCGAAACCGACGTGCGTGCATGACTCGATGTATGAATGTGGAAGAAGCGAAAGAAAATTGTCATGATCGTAGTAAGTGGAAAGAAGTGGTCTCTGGCTACCCCTCTGGGAAACAGGCGTGATTTAATGTATGTATGTATGTATGTATAAACAATGCTAGTTAAACTTATTTGTTGCGTGTGAAGGGATATTACGTTTAATACTGACAGCTGTCAACATTATCCACATTCAGAAACTTCATGATTGTGCAATGTGTCAGAATTGGCTTCTTATTGACCGGGCACTATAGAGATGTAATAAATAATAGCGAAATAGCAGATTCTCCAACACTAACACCAATCCAACTTGTCCGCGCTCGGCAAAGGATTAAAATCTCCTTGGTAAGCGGAAAACCCCGGGTTTCCGGGTTCTATGATTTAATAACGCGCCCACGCGGGATTTATTAAAACCCCGGATGGCCGGGAACTCTTTGACGGTATTAAAAGAATCGAGATGGCGCTGTGGACGCGGGATTTCAACAATTTTGAATATGGAAGCGTGTAAGTCGATTAAAAATGTAATTAGTTTTTCTTTCCTTTTTATTTTGAATTTCGAATTAATTTGTTGCTGGACTTGCTGGCTATGGAGGCAAATGTCAGGTTAAGTTAGGTTTTATAGCTAACAGTTGATTATCGAATTTTAGACCCGAATTAATAAACTAATGGCTGATTTACATTGGGTCAGCAAAAGTATGCCAGTAGAAGTACATTGACGAGTTGATTTTCACGTTCGATGCGAGAGCTGTTGTAACGACGCAATGTACTTCTACTGGCATGCTTTTACTGACCCAATGTAAATCAGCCTTAATCTTAACTAGAATGCTCGTCTCGGGACGTGTCAAAAATGACAGTGTTCTATGGTTTGACATTTACTTTGACGTATCTTGTGACGTGAAACTCAGCCAAGATGGGTTTATTAATACGGGCCTTAATCTAAATTTTATCGAACTTTTTATAATCTAATTTAATCGGTCAGTTGGTTGAGCATCATCAGAAAATATCTAGTTTTAACACGTTTCTATCAGTACCATAAAAGCATACAAAAATTGAGAATCTACGCTACGTTTATTCTTTGTAAGTAACAGCGTTCTCGTTAAATTATGGTGAATATATTCCAAGACTTGAGTCCCGGCATATGTCCTTAACATTTTAATCGAAATATATCGTTTTTCCTCTTCAATAACTGTCGTCCGAATCCTTGCAATCATTAATTAAATAAAAAAAAAAAGTCAATACTCGCAAACTATTGCCACCAAAGCCGTGCTTTTGACTCGGATGAAACCAATTTTAAGGGACAATGTAAACAAAATCTTAACCAACTCAGCAATTTTATTACAAACTACACCTTACAGCGTGTAACCATAGGTTATCAATTCAAACCATTTACAATGGTAACATACGCTACTTTGAAACTACTAGATGTAGTGAGAAGTACTCTCAACGACTGATCCCGATCAATTAGCCGAGCAAAACCGATCGCAACGAGTTTCCATTGGCACTTAAAAACGTTCCTTTTTTAACTTTTCGAATTTTCCGTAGGAAAATTGAGTTATTGGTTACAAGCGTGGCTTATGACTGGTCGAAATGTGCTTTTTGGGCTGAATATTTAATTTGTTTGAGCTATTATTGTTTTTTTCAGGAATTGTTTTTATTTTCTTTCATACATCACGCAAATAACAAAAAAGTTTCTCAAACTAGTTCATTATGTGTGTTGTTAGATCAAGTTGATTGCGTAATAAATTGCGTAAGATTTTTTTCTTCTTTTTTTTTTGCTAGTCTATTTGTGTGGCCCACTGCTGGGCAAAGGCCTCCCCTCTTTTCCGCCACTCGTCCCGATTGAGTGCATGCTCCCGCCATTCATTTTAAAACGCGTCTAAGTCATCCCGTCATCTCCTTTTTGGTCTGCCTCTGCTATGTCTTCTTTTTCTGTGCATCAACTGTGTTATTTTCTGATTGTTTCGTTTTTTTATTATGTAGTAAATATTTTAATGAATTTTTACGTTGTATAAGAATCTGTTTCTTTTTAGGATGTACAAATTACCATGATTTATATAACAAGTATTTTAAATACATTACAAAAAATATTATAAATGCGAAATTTTGTGTGTTTATTTATTACTCCTTCACGCTACAATGGCTGGACGATTTTGGATGAAATTTCAAATGCAGATACCTTATGGTTAACGTTCCATACATACATACATAAACTCACGCCTTAATTCCCAGAGTGGGGTAGGCCGACCTACAGAATTTCCAACATCTATAAAAACTTTTTGATAATTCTGTAACCACATTTTGCACACTTAGGCGAAGATGTTTACCAGTTAACGTTCCTTTTTTACTATTATGTTACGGAACCCTCATAAAACTGGTACAAAGGTGAACTTATCCCTTCATCACCTAAGATGGTTACTAGTATACGTTAGCGTAGCACGCTGGCCTCATCCTTAGGGCCAGAAGCCGACTGTACTTTGGAGTAAAAGTATACTTACTGGCGATGGTGATAACGTTCATCTGAATCGTTATCACCATCTTATTTTTTAACATACCGCCAAGCACTTATCCCATCGTTGTGTTCCGGTGTGGGGAACAGACAACCGTTGAAATGACTATCATAGAGGCATTCCATCTTAGTCCTTGTGGTGGGAAACGCATTTGAAGTATCCATTTTCGATGCAGTATTAATATTGCAAATGTTTTAATAACAGGCTTGTTTGCCATGAATTTGCCAAAAAGTCAGTGTTGGAATAGTTTTATAAGTAGATTCGGTAATCCTTGCATTTCATTCGCTAGTCGCACTCCAAGCGATGTTTACGTTAAAACACGTTGTCAACACTTTCCCAATGCTCCTGAAACAACAGTTAATAACGGGCTTATCGCAACGGCTGAAATAACGCTAAAATAGCGCTAAAAATAACGCCGCGATAAATAACGCGTTACTCGCTGTATCGCCGGCTTAACGCTTCGTGTGACTCGCTTATTTTATTTGTTTTGATGGATGGCCAGGGCCGTAGGTAGGAAAATATTATAATATAATTTGTGGAAAACAATAATGTTCCTATAAATATTATTAACCTGCCGAATAGTTAAACTCTCTACGAAAAAAGAAAACTACCATGGCGTGGATCATTGGATAGTGATTCCTTTTTGATTCATTGCCAAAAGTTATACCAATTTTATTGTTTAACAAACGCCACCTATGAAATCGATATTGAACGTAACCATGGAAACGACAATGCTATAATAATGGGCATAACAGTACTGTTATTATTACTATGGTGAAACTCATTCATTATCTAACTCTTTTCACTATAACAACAATATAAGTGGCTTTGATACACTGTTAAGGATATTATAATCAAGGGTTACAAGTAACTACTTACGCGAGTCAAAAAATATATTCTCTATAAGAGCAAACGAAAAAATTCCAGACTCCACCGAATCTTCTAGACCGATTCTGCGATAAACGCAATCTTTCCTACAATAATCGAGATAAGAGACAAATCAAACGAAATCGCGAAATGGGTTGCAATACGCACATTAGCCCCACTTCATCAAACCGATTCCCCTTTAAGAGAGGCCAATGGCGTATGAAGATAATGTTAACGTGATGACAAATCCCTCGACTGATCTGGCAACTGATCACTCGATTATATCAACAACTTATGCTGCCTTGAAAAGGGCGTATATACAACTTGAGCACCAAAGGAGATGTAACTCTTTTAGGATGAGTATAAGATTACTATTGGAATAAGTTGTTATGAACGATGAACCCTTGTTTTCTAATGAAAGTAGTATGAATGAGGCAAGTCAGTGGACGCATCGCTCGTTTTAGCGTGAGAGATAAATTAGAGGCTTTTATGATAAAGATGTGATTGAAAGAGATTGAGATATTAAGAAGTGATGAGTCGAGTGAAATGATATTTGGAGAGCTGTTTTGTGTTAGTAATAGGAAATATTTATAGGCATTTTTTGTTTTTTTGGTTTAAATACCACCTTTAATTTTAACATTGCACCCTGGGAATAAAGGCGTGAGTTAATGTATGTATGTATCTATGTTTAAAAATCCACATTATATAATTTTCAGTTTCAAAAAAAAGTTTATTTTTAATTTTGTTTCACCTCAAGGTTGACTGGCAGAGAATGCTTGTAGCATTAAATTCGCCTTTTGTACACTATTTTAATTTTGTGGAATAAAGATTTTAAATAAATAAATAAATATTCTGCATGATTTTATCATTTTATTTCTACCTCTATATAAGAGAGATGGTCCCGAAGTTATTGTTGCCTGCCGGCCTATTGCCTAACGTACTCGCAATCCCAATCGACTTCATACCGAAACAATTGTTTTTATGTTGTAAACAGACAAGCCTTCGATTTTCAAAATGAAAACGATTGCGATTGCAAACGCGTTAGGCAATAAGCCTGCTGGTTTGCTTCAAATGAAAATTACAATACAAAATGATGAATCCCCGAATTTAGATATTGATTGCCGACATAAGTTATTCCTCCCCCGCGGGAACGTTTGGTTTAATATTAAGCAAACACCGCGACAGGAACAATATTTAAATGAGTTCCACAAGAAACAGCGCGGGAGTGAGTTGCGAGAAGTTATTTCGTTGCGATCATAAAGTTGTTTTAATATTATTATTTTTATAACGTTGTAAACGTTGAAAATACAATTAAAAATTTAAACTAAACGTATTTATAGTAAATTGAAACTAATCTCCTAAAATATTAAATATATATAAATAGTAATCAATACTATAAAAAGAACACCCCTCTAGCAGGTCTGCTCGTGGAATGGCCCCTATGACAATAGCTGCATTACCTCTCTGGATAGGCTAGCCCACATGGTTAATGCTGGCGTTGGTAATTTATATAAAGTAATGCACAAGAAAGATTGAATTCTAGAAATTTTACCAATTTTGTTGACACAGAATCGTATAATATCTCCTACTAGTGACTCGCCCCCACACGTACCCAATAATGGAAACTAATTCCTAGACCATTTTAGACTGTGTCATAGTGACGTAATCCATCGAAACGTAAGAGATTTCTCATAATTTTATTTACAGTGTCACTTTGACATAGTCCAAAGTAGTCTCGGAATCAAATTCCTCGACTGTACATAAACCAGAATTTGATATACATAAGAACCTTTCGTGAATAATTATGTAACTCATTGTGAAAACTTCATGAAAATTTGTTCAATCGTTTTTGAGATCATCGCAAACATACATACATACATACAGTCAGACGTGGCGGTGAGGGGACTTTGTTTTATAATAGATATTAAATGATAGTGAGGAAGATTGTACTTTGATACTAAATTATTATTATTATGTCTATATCTATTTTTATTTTCTAATTTTGCTTCAATCGTCACAAAGAGTTATTCCGTTCAGGCAGCATTTTACCAAACTGGAAGAAGACTTACTCCGAGATTAGTCTTTACAAATTCGGCTTTTAATCTGGGAATAAGACCTTATTCCGCCCTTAGTGTTCTTAGATACAACCATTACTTTACATAACCGCAGATTTTTGAAAATCTGCCTTAGAAATAGATAAAAAAAAGGACAAAAATTATGCTCTCCTATTAAAAAATACCTCTTTTACTTTTTGTTTAAGTGTTAAATTATAGTTGTAAGTATACTAGTCCCAGAAATTAGATAAGC